>OW796112.1:1875516-2291100 GCA_941860345.1 Chrysodeixis includens | reverse complement strand
CAGATACAGAGGAAATGCAAAGCTTACCAGACACCAGGTTAAATAATAATATTAATAGAACAAATGCCGCGACAATCACTACACTAGATTTAGAAGATGACGTGGTTGACGACTCTTCTCAAATAGTTGACAATAGAGAGTATTTAATGCATCTGATTGACTGTATCCTCTTGTCAGAGGGTTCTAGTAGTAGTAATGCTAATATTAGTCATAGCAATGCAACTGCCGACCAAATCGATGTACAAGTTACTGATTTAACAGCCAACGATACTACTGTATTTAATAATGAAATACCTATGAGTCCAAAACAGAAATGTTTAGACGTTCTCCGGTAGGGTCAAGGCTAATGGATGACATGAGAAGATTTCGAATCGATGATGATGATGATGATGTTGATATTATCAAACCTGAGCCTGAATCTGATACCATACCTGATGAAACCGCCCCAGGTCCTCGAAATAATACTCTAGTAACCTCTCATAATGTGTCTGAAAATGGCATAAGCAACAAGACTACAAAAACGCATCAGTTTATTACAAAGATGATCAAAGATTGTCTTAATTCTTTTTCCCAAAATTCCACTGAGTGGGTAAAGAAATTTAAAAAATTAAAAACAGCTCTTGAAGAGACTGGTGTGTGTGATAGCGTCTAATTAGTAAGATAGAGCACAAGTACATGTGCCACTGGTTAACACACAAGTGGTCGAAATTTGAAATAAAATACATTATGATTTTTTGTTTAATGTGTTGAACACGCCTGGATTGACGTAAGAATATTTTTGATGATATAAAGCTGTGTCAAATCAGGGAACATAATGGCCAGTGATATAGTAGTAGTAAAACAGAGAAAACAAAAAATACTAATATCGCCCTTGGCAATTTTCGTGGTATAAACGAAGAGTGAAACTCAGGCACATCTCAGCCGATTCTTTTTGACCTTAGCGACTCTGATTAATATACCCGTATCCAATGTCACCATCTCTTATCACCTGAAGAAACTCACCATCTTTCTACGAGTATTGCAATCCGGAGGGAATTGCCGTCCAAGAGAAGAACTTAAGAGGTCAGTTGTCACTTGTTATCTTTACTAATAGTATAAGTTGTACGAGTAATATCAATATTTTTTTAAGCTGATTTCAGTGTTTTTTTACCTATATTTCAAGTTGTGTCATGAGCTGAAAAATGCCGCACAATGCAGTGGACAGAGGGCTGCTAAAAACGTTATACATTTTTACCTTTTGCCTTCCTAATGAGAATCATGCGGAATTACCATGTAGATGGCGATTTTTGTTGTTATCTTAAATAGGTTATAATTTCGACTATTCGATATGTTTTACACGGCTCGGGACCGTGTTTTGAATTGTGTGAGAGAGATTTTGTTTTTGCTTTTATTTGATTTTTATAAATTACTATTTTCTCAAACCTCTTTTCGTTAATCAGATACGGTAGAAGCTTCGGATTTGGCCACCATAGCAGGTTTTCCGTCATTTACATATACAGTTGAGTATCTATATCATTTTAATAAAAAATAATTGAATATAGTTTCAGATTTTTTGAACAAATCTTTATTTTGTTAAAAAATACTAGACTTAACAACGGTTCGGGTATCCAGTCAGAGTCTGGCACTACCTACTTCCTTCCCCGAGGAGGTGACCATGAGGACTCGAACACCTGAAAAAAGGGGGGCCAATGCTGGGTTTCTACCACACAGATAGAAAGATAGTCTAAAACATCTTAAATAATACAAATGTTCCTTGCTTTCAGTTCGTGCCACTGGCTACCATCATCTACATCTACATCTCTATTGCACCGGAAACATCCTAGATGAAGACTTCAAGATTTTTCTCTTACTACCGTCGAATATAGTAATATTGTTACGAGACGCTGCTCTTCACCATTGAGTGCGCCGTTCTTCTTAAGAGATGATATTAGGTCTCTTTAAAAATAAAAATGAAGAAAGACTAATCCGTAATCCGATATTTGTATTAACCTATTCAATAGTAGGTGCAGATAAGTAATTTAAAATATGAATGTATTTTTGTTCCCACTTGACCCATTAAGATTAATTGGGCGATAGTTTAGCTACAATTTGTAAAACATATTAGTACTCAAAATTTCACTTTTAAATGATAAATCTCATGAAACAGTTTAATTATTATAGTAATTTAACTTTCGTGAGGCGGATTCATAATTGTAAAATTATTCGGTTTACTCATATTTATCGGGAGGGCCCGACTAATTTCGGACTCAACCGAAGTCCGGAGTTGTCGCGAATCGAACTAGACTTGTGACCCCACCGCTGCGTCGGCTCATGATTAAGGAATCCGGTTGGGTCCGAAACCAGTCTGGCATTCCCTGACCCGCAACTAGTCCGGTATAATAAATACGCGTGAGTAAACCGTATAATTTTGATTAAATATTTTTTTATCAAAACATGTATTTTTTGTAAATAACTCTGAATGTGATGTGTAGAAAATATTGTTAAGGAGATATCTAAATAACCATTTTAAATATTTTCTGTATGTGTGTCGTACGACAAATATTTAAATTTAATGATAAACGCCTTCTGTGTAGGCTTACAATATTGAAAATAATACTTTTTATGATAATATTTATTAATAAGTAGGTAATATTATATTATGTCAGTAATTTAATATTAGGGATGACTACATATTTTTGTAGTTTCTTTAAACTACATGACGGACATGTCATGTAAATAATATTTGATACATATTTTTTATTCTGTCTGGCAAAAACAAATATTTAAATCAACGTAAATAAATTATTCTTAGTCGTTGCGTCACAAGGCCCTTCTCTAAAACTTTGGAGCAGATTATCTGTGTCGTTTTTATTGCTTAAGTTAAGGTAAGAAAGAATACGTAATAATATTAAATAATTATCTATAATTATGTTGGACAATTAGATTCTTAATTGTCGTACCCTGTCATCATTCCAATTATACATAAGGCGTTTGCACTACTATAGAGGTACAAGGATCTTTTGGCACGCGGCCATAATCGGTCTAATGCCGTCATGTATGAAAAATTATCACTTTTGATAGTTGATTTAATTCTTGTTGCGAATAAGCACACCAGCGCCCTCATTTTGTCATTCCGGCCAAAAGATCCTTATAGCTATTTAGCTCTAAAACAAATGTAAACGTAGTTTTTCTCCAAAGAGTAGTATAGTCAAATAAAGAAACGCCAGTTAAGGTTGACCTTAAGTCTCATGCTGTCTCTTATCACTTTAAGATGATTTTAGGTATTGTAAAATAGTAAATACATTATTTAGTATTTGTATAAAGTTAAGAAAAAGTTACCTAAGTTTATATATACTTATGTTATTTGCTTTAATGCTTATTGCTATGTTTCTCACGTGCCATTTGGCAGATATAGAAATAATTTGTTACTAAGATTCCTTATTGTGCGTTATAGTACAATGACATATCTAATTAATTGTGTTAATCATATTGTTTTTATTTAAAAATCGTATAACATAATGCCAAAAGGAAGCTATATCGACTCAGTGTCCCTACCCCCCTAATAAAACAGTTGTAGTAAGGAAAGGGCAGTGTGTCCTTAATTAAAGCGTCAAAATAGATGATGTTTATTTTTTGCTTTTTCTCCGGTAGATTGGTAAAACATATTAAACGTATTTGTATTTCTTTGTTATACATACAGCAGTAGCCTCGCCGACCGCTCATCACCAGTTACGTTACACAAAAACCATGCCACCTGTCAAAGGTTAAGGAGTTACACTAAACCATATGGTCTATAGCATCCAAACTACAAAAAAAGCAAATTTTAATCAATTACTTGTTATCACAATGTATGTATATAGGTACTAAATGTACTATGGTACGGCTGCTGTTTCAAACATTTGATCATTGATGCTAGAGGCCAATGATGATGAGGTAGTAAAATTTTAACCTAAGCTTTTTTTATGCTAAATTACTTACTGTTAGTAATAACTGCAAAAATGCGAAAAGCAATATCGGAAAATTCCTCATCGACAAGGTAAAATACAAAATAATAATCACTAATGTTTTTCATTCATCTACCTGACGAAAATAAAGATAAATAAATAAACATCCCTTATTTATGTAAGTATGAAAAGGGTGCTTTGTACTGACTGAGATAAAGTTTAAATCATAATAGTGTACCTAAAATTGGACGTATTAATGTTGAGGGCACGCTTACAGGGCACTGATTTAGTACTGTTTAATACCTTCTTTAGGCTGGTCATCCATTGAAGCGGAAAGTAGACTTGCGCGGAGAAACTGAGAAAAAATAATTATTATATCTAATATATTTCAATGGGTGTCGTAAGAGGCGACTAAAGGAAACTACGACCCGGTGCATACCACCTAGCACCTGGGGTCAACCTCCTGGTGGGGAGTAAACCACCAGCAACAGCATTCCCAAGGAGGGTTGGCGTCAGGCAGGTGGCCGGCCGTAAAATACAGCCAAAACTTAAGCAGCATGAGTAAAGACATGCTGCGCCGACCTCAAATAATAATTGGGAGAAGGGCAGGGGAATGATGATCTAATATATTTTAATGATTTTAATCTTTTGCGACTTGTACACAAATTTTACACGACAACGGGACTTATTCGCGATATAATTCTATATTTCTTTTCTCCCATAATATATTTTGATAGGTTAGTCATAATCGTTTGGAAACTGTGAACTGACTCCTATTTATCGGGATTTTTCACTAGTTTACCTAACCGGAGACCTTAATCATGAGCTGAAACGGCAGCTGGGTCGAGTGTTTACCAATAGTTACATACAGTCCTCTTCGTTTATATTTCTCAGTTTCTTCGCTCCGCTTTAGTGGGCAGGCAACTTTAATGTACTATCGATTAATATACGAAATATATGTAGATCTGAAGTATAGTCAAGTCATTTGTTAATCTGTAGTAGGTGTATAATTATAAAGAACAACTTTCGAATTATGGATAATTCTAGTTATGGAGGCATTTCCTTCGTGTAAAAACTGTATACAACTGAACCCGGTGTCGGTTTCAAAGTTTTGGATTTCGAATCCAGTGTAAATTTTGGAGAGAAATATGTATGAGAATAAAGTACGAAAATTTGGTTTGCAATGTTAACTAAAATTAAACTGTAAATTAAAGTTTTGTAAGGTTGGAAAAAAAGGGTATCGTCGGGAATATGTAACCGGCCTATTTTATAGGTATTTATCAATGAGAAATATTTGTCATTAAAATTTTAAGTATCTGTAAATAATGCTGTTTCATATTCTTATTACTGTGTAGAAATATCATGTAATTGGAATAAAACCATTGTTAATTGTCTCTCGCCGTGCAAAATATACAATAAATGTAACGAAATTTGCATCAATATCCTACGCTCGTATTTCATTACTCATTCTCTTAAAATAAAAACATTAATACTACTAATCTACCTCGTTGGTCTAGTGGTCACACCTCACAAGTGCGATTGCAAGCGCGAGGTCTCGGGTTCGAATCCCGTAACTGAACATAAATTATTACGGACTATCTATCTCTTTCATCCCAAATAAATAATCATTCATTTAAAGTCATTATTCAGTGTTCAGCTGATAAAATGATCCGGTAAGACTAAAAGTGACCTCAATGTAGCTTAGGAAATTAAATAAAATATCAGGCAATAGTTTCCTTACAAATATCTTTCGATTTACTATAGGTTAATATATTGAAAGAGGTGGCACCGCAAGGAATCTTATGAGTAGGTAGATATTAATTATGCTGTAACAAACCTATACATATTATACCTACACATTGTTACAGCTTTTCTCGTTCTAGAAAGATAAAGGTAAAAAGCTATTTACTAATTTGTACAAAGATCATTAGGGTCTACTAACATCCTTTGTAGTTCAAACAAGAAATGTACATCCACTACCTATATATCTATGCAAAAAATACTTCCACTGTCTGACCCAGGTTATAAAATTTATTAAAATAGCAACACAGCAGATCTTTTTTTTTTCAGAATATCCTTTCTTTTTCCTTTCACCCACACGCCCGCGCGCCCGGCCCTAGCCCGAGCGGAGCCGATCAGCGAGCGAGTTCGACCCGACGTCTGACATTTGTGTTCCCGTGCGCAACAGCGCAAGGTAAAGCAGTTTAAAGCACTAGGAAGTAGTCTGCTGACTAACCGGTGGTTGTACATCAATTGTGATTTATATAAAGTTGTGCAAATACTACTGTATTAGCTTTGCCGTACGTTGTTCTTTATTATCTGAGAAATCTACCGCTAAATCGTTCAAGATGACTGTGATGAAGAAGCCGAAAAATCCTGAGGATGTCGCATTCGATGAGGAACCTGTTGTTCCTCTGGCAAATGCGTTGGCTGCGTTTAGGCTGAATCGTCCGAGGTCCCCGCGGCCCCCTCTGCCTGCTATTTTCTTCAATAGCACCTATTTCGACAGCTTCTTTCAACGGTGCAACTATTGCGGTAAGTTTACAATACATTACTGTTGTATTTGTTTACTAAACAATCTTATCATGACGTTTATCATCGTAATCGATAATAAACAAAACTGTTGATTTTTAACATGTATACGTGTTATTCTCATTGTGTACCGACCTACTACTTATCTATTTTAGAATATTTAATACACGTCTTTTCTATTCGACAAAAGAAATGATAAGACGGAAAATTAAAATAATATCACAATCACAATATAAATCTTTCCATAGGATTATTTGTATTACTTAACATACAATCTGAACTACGTGGATAAACTGTTACAGACTTAAATTAATTTCACTATTATCTTATTCTTACCAATATTTTTATCAAATTCACAAAGATTTTTCCATAAGCCTTATTTAAAGTCTCCATTATTTATATTTTAGTGATGAGAGTCTTTGTCTTACTTGTAGTGACTAAGTACTTCAATCTGGAGCCCTGGGACTTGACCCTGGGATTCTACGACAAGGATTATTGCAGCTGCTCGCTGAGGCGCATTGTAAACCGTGTGAAGGGCCTTCCGGAGAATAGTAAGTAACTCTATTAAGTCTCAACCTGATTATAAAAGTTAAATCACAGGGTTCAATACATCAGAATAGTAGTTAATAGTATCTACATAAAATACATTGGATAAAGTTTTCATGATTGCAGATTAGATGTTTTTCAGATGAAAAAATTTACAGGTTTTTTGCAGGTGTAAAAAGTATGGAGTAGATATTATATTATTTGACAGATTTAAAATATTTGTATGCATTTAGACTCCTACTTATGCTAAGCAGCATTAAATCCCTTTAAAGTAAATTTTAAGCTGGTGAGATTCTTGTCTAAGCGATTGTGTCAAAAAAAAAAATATTTACATAAAACCCAATTATATTTTTAAATATATGATTACATGTTAAATAAACCTCCACATTATTGAAGTTACTAGCGGCAGCAGCGAATTAACAATATTTTTTTACCTTTTCAGCGGGGCTCAATACTCTTCAGGACTGCCCTCATCGTTTCATGAACCAGCCCCTTCCCAATCCACAAGATGTTAATTAAATGATGACATCCCCAACTATGGAATATAGTGGAGAGTCATAATTCCACCTATATTTAATTTTATTTGTAGTGACACATCAGTAAATGTTGCTTCGTACCCTGAAAACTATGTTTAAATATTTACTTTATACTCTTTAAGTTTAAAAATTGCAGCTAAGCTGGTAGGAAAGGTTGGCCTTTTTGGCTATCAGAAAACTTGTAGATCAACTCAAAATATTAACAATGTATGCTCACCAAAGAGTACAAAATTTACAATAAGATCTGATAGTATTTTGTTTTGATCTAATAACTGGGCTCTAGAATGTTTACTTACTTGATGTGTTAATTGTGCCAAAGATAGAAGGGAAAAGTAAAGCTGGAGTGGAAAATCTCAATGGATACTATGGAAAGAGTGATTGTATAACATGCAGGGATTTAGGATAGAGCTGTTAGCGCGACTTTTTATTATCATAATTTATAATGAATACTCGAATGTCACTCAATTTATAGTAACAATCAAATCTCATGCATAAGATTGAATGTCTTTTCAACATCACAAGATGATTTAAAGTTGAGTCTCTGTTGAGTATTTAAATCATTTATTTTTTAAGTTATTTAATTTACAGATTAAGTTATAAGTGTAAGTTTATTTATTAATATTTTCTAGTCATTTTAACATTTATATTAATATAAGTTGCTGTAGGCAATCTTGATGTATTATGTTTCTCCTATTACAACTTGTAATCAAATGTCTTGTTTCATTTATAATAAAACTTCCCTGTGATGCAAAATACCCTGCTACGTATCCACTCTACACATGCCTGGTGGCAAGAAGTTAAGACCTTAGTGTAGAAAATACATAACTTACTACCTAGTTGTTGATTTCCTAATGGCGAATTAAGTAAACTAACTTTATAAAAATATCAAATCGCTCTACGCAGACTTATCTATTTATTACACCTACCAATAAAATGCGTTGAAACTCAACTAAAATATAAACCTACGACTTACGAGAGTAAGTATACCTACCTACCTATCAGAGGTAAACAATATTGATTTGAACTCTGCTCATACAACGCATAGGTCTCGACGCAGGTACCCCCATATAAATCTAGCTATATTAGTATCTGTCTGCACCGTGCACCGGACGATAGCAATCAATAACGGGATGAGACAGAGAATCTGCTGTTGTCGCTATTGCCAGTGGGGTCCGGAATGTTCCATGTTGGTCATATAGAAATATGGATAGGTATGGCGTGCAATTATTTGAGTGTACGCCCTGTCTGATGGACTATACGTTGGTTTTAGAATATGTATGTAAACTGGTATCGGAGGGTTAGTAGAGTTCATATCTGAAATGTAAAGTGTCACTTTGTACTGGCCTGTGGAGTGTGGGGTGATAGAGAGATTAAAAGAAAAATTAACAAAATTGATTTTTGATTTGATTTATCAGTAGCTGCTATAAAATATTTGCTAAGAACAGACCTGAATAAAAAATATGGCTGGCTGTTTATACTACATAGTTTTATTACACTTAATGGCATCTAATGACTGTTCCATTGCCATGCAAAAACCTCTTTCTTTCTAAATAAATGAATCTTTTGTACCTACTATTTAAAACAAGAGAAAATAAAATTACCAACTTAATACTGAATGCCAAAAATTTTAGAAACTAAATTCAAATGATGATGATTCACCACTATAAAGATCCAGAAACTTTCTATTTAAGACAGTAAAAGCTATCAGTAAACAAAAAGTTTTACACTGTAAAAAGAAATCACTCATTTTGAATAAATTCACGCATGTTGCTAAAGTTAAACATGTAGTTTACCTACACGATAAAAGTATAATTGTTCCTAGATGTAATCTCCATTAATTCAATGCATTTCTTCCATCGGTTTTACAAAGCTTTCACACCGGTTTAAAAATTGATGATATCTGAAGGTCTACAAAATACCGATTTCACCTCTCCATTTGACCATTCTAGTTACAAGGTATATTCTTAGTTAAGAATTATCCAATGTAATAGTTTTCGTAACGGTTGGTATCCCATGATAAATTCTCGCTGAAAGGAAATAAATCCCCAGACATTAAAAATGAATTTGGCGGGAATATCAACAGGCATCCCATTCGTCAAAGTTCGGCTGCGTTCGGCTTATGACGTGTATGCAAGGGTTGCAGGCAGCCTATAGCGTTTCCGGCTCGCGTTCTGCCCCCCGCGTGCCATAAATGCGTCCCTCATCGATTTATAAGTGCTTCGGGACCCAGACTAGATTTATTACAAACCTATTTGAATGACTCGATATCCGATGCTGTTTGAATATGCATACGATTTAAGGTAGAGTTTTTAATAGAAAGTAAGAGTTTAACAGGCAGATTGTTACGTTATTTAATATTTTCGTGTTATCTATAAGTCAGTAATGCAATTAACAAATTATAGGTTTTATGCAAAAGCAGTTGGTACAGTGGTATGTCCGTTGGACTGCCAAGCCAAAAGTTGTAGGTATGAATTATTCATGTACCTACCTATGTTGGTACCTAGGTTTACATAGTCATTTTCGCTTTCTAAAACGGCAATGGAAAATAAAGAAAGGGAACCGGAACACCTGACTCTTTCCAAGGATGTTTAAAGTACTTTAAAGCCACGTCAGAGGCCTACTGGCGGTTTAAACTCTAACAAAAGTCTTTTATAAAGTTTCCCACACTAAAGAAGTTAATATTTGTGTCACGGGTTACAAACATTCTCACTCACATGCTTATAGATATCCGAACTTTTTTTTACAAGTTTACGTAAACTCTTGAGAGAGACAAGTGGAAGAAGAGTAGAGGCCTTCGCCTAGCCGTTGGACATCTCAGGCTAGTAATTATTATAATTACGTTAACTTGATTAGTCAATATTACTTCTGCGGTTTACCGTCTTTTGGCAGTACATTTGAAAGGGCACCAACTTAGACCAGATTGGTGGTAACTGGTTTCCTTTGGGACGACTGACCCCACTATGTATTAGGTTAAAAAAATTCGTGCCTGTAACATTAGCTACATAATATATTCGCTTCATGGTCGTTGCGGCCTTTTGACCCGACTTCAAAAGGGAAGAGGTTTCTCAATTCGACCATATACATGCTTTTTTTATATTTGTTTGCGGATAACTTCGTCGTTTATGAACCGATTTTTATAATTATACTCTCACTTATTTAATCAAATTAACTTTTAAGAAACAATTTATGGATTAATTAATTTCTTGTCATTTGGGGGAATTAAACCCGCAGCACGGAACGTAAAGTGGTGATTGGCGTGGTGACCTATAGGTACCTAATTCCGTCATTCCCGTCAGTGTTACCTAAAAACATTTTTCGTGCTGCCCAAACACTCGTGGACTGTCCCGGAGGCCTCTGAAATACGAACACGAATGTTGTGAGAATTAATATTTAACTCTATTATTTAGCTAAACGAATTTAAATGTGAAAAAAAAAAAACATCTTGTCTTTTACGTAATCAGCGAGAAGGCAGTATGGTCGCGTCAGTCGAGGACCAACTCCAACGTTATGTTTAAAGCAAATCTCCCCCCCCCCCCCCTTTCCAAAGGCGTCAGAGCCTTCACCGCTCTCCCATTAATGCACTGTATGTGGATATCAACAACAGTGACTAAAATTACCTAACTAAGGGCCCTTCTTGGACTTACAGCTTACCTAGGCTACTTACTCTATGAGTTCAAAGTTTCATCAATATCAGTTCAGTGGTTTAGTCATTACAAGACACACAGGGAGGCCACCACTACATCCTAAAGTACCTAATATTATTACAGTTGTGGAGCGTATAAGCAAAATACACAGTGTATAGTGGCATCTCTCTTCTACGACTGCCATAGTATTAGTATTCATTTCATTTCATTTCGATGATAGGCCCTTTGACGGCTTTCAATATTCACATTTTATAAGAATAAATGCAGTTCTTGTTGTCGTGAAGTGTGTAAAGTTAACCTGATAAAGGTTATAAAAAGAGTAGCAAATGAAAAAGGACCTTAAAGCTAGGAGGGTTAAGTCTATAATCCTTTGTATAGATTTACGTTGTATCTATGTAGGTATGGTTTGTTTCCACAACTTCCGTGCGATACGACAACTGTTTTTTTTTTTAAGAATAACAAAATGATTGTATAATCACAAAAAAGTATCTAAATATTAATAATTACTGCATTTTTTTAAATATAAACATGAATTTAGCAAATGAATAGAGATATCGTTAAGTATGACACTCGAAAACACACTTTAAAGCTATTCCACTAAGGTTTACAAATTTTTCGACAAAAATTGACAACGAAAATGCCCGCGCTTTCTCGCTTTTCGACTGTGAGTTTAAAGTCTGTTTTCGAATGTCGCAAAGAAATCAACAATACCACTGCCAAGTGCCAAGGGATGTCTCCGGAAACATGATTTGCTGATTCGATTGGCGTACGGAACATTTTGACGTAAGTAAATAATATACCTGGTAAGTAATTATTTACACATAAGTTGAAGAATATTTGGTACTAAAAAATGTAAATGTTGGATGAAATAAAACAATACTTATAGTAAGAATATTTTTTGCAATCTAATTCTTAAAATATTATATAAAATTTAAAACAGTAAATTACGTATGACTGATTTCAATGGAAACAGTCATTATTTAAAAATAGATTCCCCTACCACGCGTCTCGAATGATACTCGAATTAGTTCCATTTTTAAAGTCGACTAAACCATAGTACCTTTTTTATTCATAAGTTTTTATTTAATACATGTATATGTAATGGAGGTCACAATAAGTTACACCATGCCATAGTATAATACAGTTATAGTCTGAACTAAGCTGTATAACACTACACACAAAGTACACAATGGCGCACAGCCCGTTAATCTATTTAAAAACATTTCATGTTTCTTTTTTGTTGCAACTTTTTTAAGGCATAGTTCTATTTCCAAATACGAAATACATACATAGTTCGTACTTTGATAGCCTGTGACAAAACTCACGATCGTATCGCCAATACAACAAGCGAGACAGTAGTAGGAGTTTTTATCTGATATAATTTTCTTGTTCTTTTGAACTATGTGATTACAACAGAACGCTCTTTACATACAAGAGAATGTAATATTCTGATATACTCTACAATTTATAGAACTTTAATAATAGAAGTAGATATTTGAAGACGAAGATGCATCTGTTATTGCAATGAATGGGATAAGTTTTGATTTCATATCGAACTTTTACGAAATTAATTACGACACGCAAAAGAGGTTTACATAATATCAAGTCATCAAGGTCACACCTGTATCGTTTACCGCTCTGTGGCAACAAGTATTATCATTGTAAACTGGCATCAAAATCAGAATTCATATTCATAATGACTTTTTATTTTATTTAAGTCCGGTCGAAAAGTCTCTTTAGACAACTATTTTGATACAGATAACACAATAATTAATTTTCACGACCATTAGAGCTGCTTGCTTGAATAACAACACGTGAAGTATTTGTTTGTAGTCTTTAACGCAGTTCCGACCGCCGCATACGTCCAGCCCGCTCGAGTTTTGCTTTCCAAATGGCTCTGGCGATCAATGCGCATGTTTCATCTCCTTCGCGCAGTGCCCTTGTCGATGGAACGATATTGGGGCCGTGCGATAGAGGCAGGTAGACTAGCTATCTCTGTCAGTTCGACCCTCGAGGTATAGCTACGTATAGAAACTCGCGCTTCTCACATTGAACGATGCGCCGCCGCGCGTTTTCGCCATATTGTTTTGAAACGTTGACGTGTTCGCAAGTGCGGTGAAAAACGTGGACTGTAAAAAGATACCTTTATTTCTTGTTAATTTAGTGTTCCTGATAAGTAGTTATGTGTGTGAGTTGAAATAAGTGTTTGGAGACAGCTGCAATAGATGGGTAAAATATAACCATACTTTTCTTAGCTCAGATTGTACCGTACGTTCATTTGCGTTCGTGCGTCAGGCGGGTAAAGACGTGCTTGAAGACGATATTTCGACGGAATATTTTCATAACAGTTAAATTACTTTTACGTATATTATTTACTTTTTATATTTATGTATTGATTATTTATTAAAACTGAATTTTTATTTCGCAATTGTCGAAATTTTTATTTATAATAATGTTTTCTATTGACATTTTACGTTTAGTTAATGTGTTAAAATATAAAAATCATTTGCAAACGAGTCTCGTATTGAGGAAGAGGTCGATAGGTCTGGTTTTAGTATACTATTTTTTTCACGTGGCATTGTCCAGCAATTCTATAGGTTCAATTTTGTTTTAAAAAATTCAGAACTGAAGAACACAAAATTATTTCTTAAAAATCAGGAAAAAAATAAAGTTGTATTTCAATAAAACTATAATATAAAATTAACCTACATATATTTCTTAGATTTAAAAAACCAGACGAAACGAAAGCGTAAAATTCAGAAAATTTTGACTGCAACTGCGATGCAAACGTTTTAATAGTCTTTTTAATTTAATTGTAAAAAAAAAACGATATTCTTGTTTCATTTTAACAATTTATATAAATTTGCAAGCGACCGCACGTCTGATTCTATCCGAGTCTACCTGTTTTATATTAAGTTGGTAGCTACAGATTGTAGAAGCAAGACGTTGATACGCTTCAACGGCGGGGTAGACAGAGATGGCGCTATGCCTACCTATTTTCTAGTAAGTAGGTAGACGTAGCCGAAGCGAGATGTAGTCATACTAAAAGGGCGTGGCAAACAGGGATGGCGATATTGTAACTTGTTTTAGCAGCTACCGTACTTCCAATGTTTATAAATAAAGTAAAAATGCTTCGAATAGTATTAAAAAAATGTTACAAGAGTGTGTTGTTAAGCTAAATAATTTATTTTTTAACAACGTATTTAAAAAAAAAGTATCGTGCTTAAGTGCCATTAAATATTAACATGAATCAGATTTTTTTTTAAATATAAATTTAAAAATAAATATTTTTTGCCAATTAAGTTAGTTACAAAAAATTCTGATAAACTTTATATAAATTATAAAATGCGACTAAACAGCTAAAGTACGTGGCCTAAGTTAAAGATAAACTACTAAAAAGTGACATATTTCGGCAATCTTTTTTTTTCGATACTTAAAAATAGTACTTTACTTAATAGGAGACGAACTGTTGTAGGTCATTGACATTCTAAAATTACGTAAGCCGTCTTTTTTCGGTGATACGTTTTGTTTTTGCATCACATTAACACTAAGACTTTAATGATTTGTCTTATTTTAATACGTATTTTCTATTTATATTAAAAAAGATAGATAATTCAAAAGATCAGTATTTGACATTTTGAATTAAGATGACGATACGTTTATTTGATCGTACTAAACATGATGAACTTGGTTTATGTTCCTTGACGGTAGTTTAATACTATATTCAGCTCAATAGATGTAAATCAGTGCTATTAACTTTAACGTAACTATGTATTTGATTTATTCAAGATTTCAACTACTTTTTTCAGCAGGAATATTACAGCAAAATATTTGTTGTGACTGGTTATTTTAATGTTGAATAACAAATATATAATACTAGGAAAACTATACTTAAGGAGTAGGGTGTATATTAGCCGATAGCACTGAACAAAACGCATCAGTGAGCGAGTTCCAACATTTAAACTTTCAATCGTTCGTCCAAAATAGGGTTTGTTAAGGT
Source organism: Chrysodeixis includens (assembly GCA_941860345.1). Lineage (NCBI taxonomy): Eukaryota > Metazoa > Arthropoda > Insecta > Lepidoptera > Noctuidae > Chrysodeixis > Chrysodeixis includens. The sequence continues at coordinate 2,275,919 of OW796112.1, read as the reverse complement.
CTTAAAAAAAGAAAAAAAATATACGCATTATATTCAGCGATCTTAGAATAATAATAATTGTAAACGACCACATTTACTTCGTATAATATTATTTTACTCAAAACGGAGAACTTAAAATAAAAATAAGACAATTTCGTCATGATAGTTACTTTTTTTCTTTTGATAATTTATTACTTATTGTAATTTCTTTTGATAATTTATTACTTTTTGTAATTTGTTTGGCTATTACAGCAAGTAATTTATTCTTTACCTATTTGGAAATAAATTTATTCCGTTCCGGGTATAGTTTAGGATCGCAATGGCAACACAGAAAAATGCCACTACTTTTGGTTGTTTTGACAGATGTTTGTAACTTTCTTGTGTATCAAACTTTGTAGCTTTTGATTAATGCCTGAGACTCACTATGTTCTTTTGCGAGTGTTTTAAAATAATTCTCTAACTATATCTCACTAAATAACTCCCGAGTTTATTTTCTTATATATCATTATTTTCTTGGGTCTCGAGAAGTTTGACGGATAAAATGAATAAGATTATGAAAAAGGCGGCTGTGGCGGTAAGTTGATTTGTTTGTTTACTTTTTACATCTTAATAATGTATTATTATCTTAGAATGGTTCTTAAGCTGAGAAATGCAGTACTAACAGAACTATAGAGATACATTTAAACAGATGTAATAAGAAAGCTATAAATAAAGAGTAATGTTGTAAGAAAAGTTGGTATTTATCATGAATTTAAAATATTTGAGTCACTTCATTACTGATACAACACTGTCCTGCACATAGACCAGTGGTAAAAAATTCAATAGAATTACGATGTTGATATCAACAAAAATAAATTTATATTTTTTTATATTTTCAGCACAGGACTGAGAATGTAGCAGGATGAACACCTACACCTAGCACCTACTCAACAGACATGGATACAAGCAGTTGATGATAATTAAATGCATTGCATGAATATACAATCTCCGCTTTCAAGGTGTTGAAATTAAAGAAATTATTGAAGTAGAAGAAAAAAGATCATCAATTTGTATGGACAAGATGTGCTAAATTTTATTTATTGATATAAAAATATAGTTTTCTGTTAAAATACCAACTACATTCTTGTATTACACAGTTAAAATGATTACTAGAGTGTGTTATTCCATTTACTGTTGCTGTGTGTATTCATAAAAATAATAATAGATATGTGACAAAAGTTGGAATAAAGTGCAACATTTTACAACACAAAGCTATTTCTTACTATATCAGTCAAAATTACTATCCTCGCACTAATATTATTTTTTGCCTACCAATATGTCTTTGTGAATGTTGGTTTTTGTGGCGAAAAGCAAACTGCATACTTAGGATTCCAACTTAACCCATGCCAAGTTTTATCAAAATCGGTTCAGTGGTTTGGACCTAACAGTGTAACAGACAGTCATGAAATATTTTTGCATTTACAATAAGTACACATAATGCGACAGTACTTATCCTGATAAAAATTGGTTGAAAGTAAAGGTTTTTTGATAGCAATGTTATGGTATAATTTGAAGATAATTTGGGCTATGTACTTCAGTAAAACTATTTCAGTTTTACCTCATATACAATCCAGATAATGGCTTTATTATTTCCAAAATTAAGCCTGTGTAAGGCCCTTACTATTTTTTTTAATAATTACATGAAAATATAACCATATTGGTTTGGTTCATTATGATTTCGCTTAATATTTTTAAATATTGGAAGCTACTGAAGAAAGCAAAGATGAATATTGAGATAAGACTGATCACGTTTATGACCAACAGTGAAACGAAACTCATCAGACATGGCGCCTTTTTGTTAAGGCGCCAAAATTATTTTAAAGATATCAAGAGATTATTATAATGAAATATGGTTAGAAGTCCTCAGGTCTTGTATCCTAAGTTTCGAGTAGCTTTTCAACAACAAACAGAATGAATACATAACTTACGTGCACTGCTTTGCCTGCACAGCCTACGATTTTTTTTAAGTGAAATTTTCATTGCGACTTGTGGAGTAAAAAGGAAGTATTTGCGACATAAAACTTAAGTTAAACGTTCTTTTTTAGGTTTCAAGTTTACTATTAGGTTTTTATAAACCCTTTTATCGGTAACCTAACAGCCTACCGGCTTATTTGACCGAAGTTAATGTAGCCACAAATTGCAACAGAAAGGGTTCCTTATTACGCATGCGCGGAACACCCGGTACTTAGAGGTACATTTTGATTATGATTGATCCTCAACGAAGCGGCCTGTTAGTCGGCGCCGGGCAATGCATTTTTATAAGTTTATTAACTGTCGGTTTTGAATAAATAACTGCCATTGTATAAAGCGATTCCGCCTTTTTAAATCTACGGCTAGTGTTGTGTTTGTGACAAGATTTTAATGTTTTATTTGATGTTTCGTGGATACCATCTAAACTGTGGATAGATAGCGCACTGTTTGTTTTGTTAATGTGACTTTTGATTTTTGATCTTTGAGATATACGCGGATACGCGCGGCTTATATGCCGCTAGAAAGATATTAGATATATTTAACATTTTGAAATATAATGTATGATAAAGACACCTGTTGTACAGTTAAGAGTTAAGTCTACAATTATTATAATTAATGAGTATTCTAACAAGATAGTTCAGATTTCTATTCGGGTCTTATTTGCCTTAAATTGAGTAGAAATACATATAAAACTGAAATTAAGTTACGTTCTAAATGATAATATATTACATCGCGAAGACTGCTAAAGTGTCTTCATCAAAACTTCTCGAAAGCCAAACCATGGCGATTAAAGTCAATAAGTATATGATTTTAAGATTTTGTTCTGCCAAAAACTGTAAGAACAACAATGCTCAATATCCTAGGAAGAATTTTTATCCGGTACCGGCAGACCCTGATTTACGGAAGCGTTGGGAAAGTATCATGACGGGATGGTATAATCTTGGGAAAAGGTTTATCTGTCAAGACCATTTTGATGTAAGTTTAATTCTAACTTTATTCATATTTTTTTTTATCAGAGACTCGCAATACTGGGCAAAAGTGTTCTCTGTAGATTTACAGCTTGCCTTGGGGACTGCGCTGTCTGGCCATTCTTTTATAAGCCTATCCAGATGTGAAGTCAATTTCATCTATCCTACAATTAAAGAAGAAGGCAATATTTAATTACGTGCCTAATTAATGATATTAATACTTTTTTCTTGGCGTTTTATCTAACTTGCAGAGCTTTGAAACTAGTTGATTGATACTGTGAAAAAAAAATTTAAGCGACTTAAAAAAAGGAGGAGGTTCTCAATTCGGATGTATTTTTTATAATGACATACATTGTAAAAATTACAAAGTCCTGATTTTTGAAAGCCATTGCCGAAAAGTCTACCGACTAATTACGACCCTTGGTATCTATTATTACAATTAACGGAGAGTCTTAATTAGAAAAGGGTTGATTGAATCCACCCTAACTAAAAGTAAAGGATGCTAAAACATACCTCGGTACTATACGGTAGTAGAGATTTCCCCCCTTTATTATTTGACCCTCTCATTGAGAACTTTATGCTCATGATATGAGCATATAGATTATGTAGGCATATAGATATACATTACAATATCCTTTTGGGGTCTTCTGAATAACGAATTTGTCTCTATGACAACCGTCTGATAGTACAATTAATATTAAGATAGTTCAAAAATAAAAGTGCAAATAAAACTGTGCATTATTGATGTTTAAATGAATATTGCACATTAAATAGCTGACCCATGCCCACCTTTTTAGACGGTGTTTTTCAGTTTAATATAGACTATGATATTGACATAGACATGCTGCACCGACCCGAAATAATAATTAGGGAATGATTATGATAGCATATGACATTCGATAAACATCGTGGCTGTCTATTGATAATAGATTTACCAAAATTGATTCAGTAGTTCCTGAGTTTACCTCTACAGCCTATAACCCTTCGAAGTTACCCCTGCATAATATTAGTTTACGAGTAGATAAATAGTAATGGTGTTTTCCAGATGAATAGAGATGTTTATGACTACGAAGTGTACCAAGTCTATGGCGGCTATCTCGAACTGAAGCCGTATGCTGTGCCTCGGATGGCCAAGTATCATCCAGGTATATCCCGTACTCTTAGAGAATGTTCAGCTGTTTTTAGTTTCTCGTAATGCTATGTATATGATTCATATAGATACAGAAGTAAACGTAGGTATTCTTAGCGAATGTTCAGCTGTTTTAAGTTGATTGATGCTCTATGATCCATATAGTTGCGGAAGTAAATATGGCTGTCTGTTAAGCTTTTATTTTATTTGTAGAACTTGGTAATTACGCTTGGGTAAGAATCTTATAGTTTGCTTTTTGTCGCGTTAGCCACCTATCATATGATTAAATCTAAGGTAGTATTTTATTTATAAATGTCAAGAGTATAGAGTCTGTATTTTAAGAATTCACGGTTAAATCATAAATATTTGATAATATTTTATTACAAGATAGTAAAGTCCCCTTTTCAATAACCTTAACTTTTTAATAAGCTTTTGATTTTAGGCAGTAGATGTCAGACGGCCTGCATCCACTTCTTGTCTTACTTAAAGAGGTGACGGAAGGCCTCTGTCCGCTGACTATCAGCTCTGAAAGTAAAACTTATTCTGGCGTGTATGCGAGACCTGTGTATATACTTTATCAACCTCTGCATCCCATGAAATTATTGTGACATTCGTAAATATTTCATGGGAGATAGAGCTAAATGCCACAACTTAAAGAGATACAGTCCCTCCACGCCGTGTTGTGTCGTCTCGCTTTCTGAAACTGCAACTGCAATGCGTGGACGGAGCTCTTACTACCCTCCACATATTAAAAATAAGTCTACGACTTGTTTCCATGCCGATGCGGTATGGTAGCGACGGCAGTGTCTTATAATAATAATATGTCGTATATATTCAACCCGAAACGGTTCGCGTACGGACCAATCCGTGATGTCGTGGAGCGAAGTTTTAGGGCCTCATTTATCTCTATTCCGGGAGTCCGTACAGTTTTTCGAGAGATTTTTGCAACCAGCCCACAAGTCTTATACATCTAAGTTAAAGTATATTTCCAGATCCTGTAACGCGAGATGTCTCGGACCTGGACAAGTTCAAGCGGCGGCTCATCCGCACGGTGGCGCGCCTGCTGCTGCAGGAAAAGAGGCCGGAGAAAGAAGTATGGGAGTGCTTGAAGAAAGAGACTTCGTATGAGTGCAAGGCGCTATGGTGAGTAGGTGGCAAAGATTCTCTTTTTTTCTGTGTGCAACTAGTGGGAACTGTAAATGAAGGTCGGAACCGGTGCGGAAGAGGGACTTATTATTGCGGGCATGTAACTTGGCAAGAGTTAGAGAGAGGGGACAGATGCGCAGAATACAAGTATGTATTTAAAATGACTTCTGCACATTTCTTCTCTCTTTCGAAGCGTTGCTACGTTACAAGCCGAGAAGTATACCACCATCTCCTATAGTAAGACTGTTGCGGTAGAGAAAATGAAATGATGAGCTATGTTGTGTAGTGTGCCGTCTTGCTTCCTCAACTGCAACAGCTGTAGACCATCAATTCAGATGCGCTCCAAGTCCACATCCACTCCCAGACGTAACTCCGCTACGTACTTACTTTTAATTCGCTTTACTTCAGAATCTATTTTATTCCGACAAATCCAAAGCGTAGTCTCTACGCTTGATGATTCAATCTTTAAGCTTAATCAGGTCTAAGCAGTATTTGCTATGCTCGTGGGTAGAATATCGCCCGTTATACGCTCTAGTCGCAAAACTTGATACCTGACTGCAACTGGCTCAGTATGTAAGAGCTCTTACACACAAACGGCATGTTCTCAACGGCAGGGGCAACGACGTGTCGACGGCTTCCATTTTTCACATCGACGATGTGAAAAATGGAAGCCTTTTACTGTTACCTCTGCAGTTAGGAATATGCCGCTCGTGTGTAAGAACTCTACATACATAAACGTCATACCTCTTTCCCTTGGGTGTAGGCAGAGATCAAATCTTTCCATTTGCTACGATTCTGGCATCCAACGGCCGTGAATGAAGCGATTAATGAGTGTGGATGAAGCTAAAGTGGTATGCCAGGATCGTAGCAAATGAAAAGATGTAAGAACTTTACCTACCCATAAAGCCAGCAGGTACCGTTCAGGTTTGAATCAGCTTTATATACTCTTGTTCTCCAGGTCTCGTATGCGAGCGCTAACTATAAGGAAGTTGGAGAAACTCTTCGAGTGCAACGACCAAGTGGCGAGGATACCGAAGGCGGCGCGTATGTCGCTAACAGACTGGCTGCTGTTCGACATGGTCCTCGTGCATCAGAATGTGGACGTTATTCATATGGTAATAGAGCTGAAATTCTGTTGTATTTTTGTTTTCTCCGTTGGTTAATGACGACTGTAGTTGAATGCAGTATTAATGAATGACAGTGAGCAAAATGTACTGTCTTTGTTGGCTTCGTGAAGTGGAATGTCGAGACAAATTTTTGACAACAAACGGGTTTCATTCGCGATATAATTCGATATTCAACCTGAGACCAAGGTCGGTGCAACTCGGCTGAAACGTCAGGAGAAAAGAAATATCGAATTATATCGCAAATAATTAAAATAATAAGTCGCGAAAGTTTAAAACATTAATATCGAGACAAATAGACTCTTTAAAGCGACACTTCATCGTCTTGCATATTGCTATTACAAAAAATCACAGCGCTTAACTTTCCGGTAGCCGGTTAACAGATCAAGAGACTGACATTAAATATTTCCTTTCAATCAACATCCATACTAATCGATGCATGTATTTTTTAGCAAAGAGATAAACAGAAGGAGGATCCCAAGCCGCTGGTGGATCTGGTGGCCATAGTGAAGAAGTTTGCCATCGAGGGCAAGCGCGGCGACGACCTGGCACAGGCCTGGTCCTCCGCCACACTGTACTATAACAACCAGTAAGTAATACTTGTATAACTTTGTTTTTTAGGGTTCCGTACTCAAAGAGTAAAACGGAACCCTATTACTAAGCCTCCGCTGTATATCTGTCTCCAGGCTGTATCTCATAAAATAAAAATAAAAAAATGAAATATTAAGGGTATACAACAAACGTAATTTTTTACTCGATATTAATAAACGGATAGAAACTTGAATATTCGATTAGTATACTTACAACAAATGTGATTTTCCATTATAGATGATAGTACGAAACCCTTCGTGCGCGAGTTCGACTCGCACTTAACTGCATTTTTTTTTAATTAACCAGCCTATTTATGTCCCACTGCTGGGCACAAGCCTCTTCCCATATAGGGAAGGTTTGAGCATTGATCACCATGTTAACTCACTGCGGATTGGCGATTTAAGATTTCAATATTTTAAATCCAGGTTTCCTCAAAAATGTCTCTTTTACCGTCTGTCACTAGTGTCTTAGAATAATTAAGAAAATACATATAACTTAAAAAAAAGTCACATTGGTACTTGCCTGTGCTGGGGATCGAACCTGCACCTCGTGCATACAAATCAACACATACAGATACGGGCGGCGACTTTGCTTTATACTATGTAGTATGTATGTATGATGTATGTGTGTAGGGGCCACCAATGCTCTCCGATGCTGCTGCAGCTGCGCTGGTACCAGCTGAAGCGCTCCACAAGAGATCAGTTCTACAACTTCTGGTTCGCGTACCGCGGCATGATCAAACGCCTGTCTCTAGCCGAGCCGCACACCCCGACACCGCTGCAGATTGAAATCGCTAGGAGGTATGTAAATATTCAAATATTGTATAAATTATTATAGGCTAGATTTTTCCAAATAATAATTGGGATCAGGGCAGGGGAATGATGTTGATGAAGCTAGATTTTTCCTGCAACCTCCGTGGTTAACCCTCTTTATGGTAAAAAGCCTAAGTACTCTAAAGTGTCAGCTAATTTCATGCCAATTTTCGTCAAAATTGGTCTAGTGGTTTAGGCGTGAAGAGTTAACACATACATACACTCTCATACTTTCGCCTTTATAATACTAATGTAATTATATGTACCACCAGTACCATATAGATATTTTTTATTTAATTTAGTTTCTGTCACACATTATACTTTAAGAAAAAAAAAATATTTTATCCTTAAAATAACAATAGAGGCTTAAACCTAACCTAACCTTATTACTTGTATTATAGGTACAAACGCCTGGTGACTTTATCGTACTTGGAGTGGGACGAGATGATAGACAGGGGCGAAGTTATACTACCTGAAATGCTTGTAAGTATAATTTATTTAATATATTATGTTAATTAAAACTGATAAGCAAATTCTACATATAATTTAAGGCGCTCCCTCACCGGGAGCATTCGTGTGTAATGTATGTATTTTGAGCATTACATTACAGTACTATCTCCCTTACCGACCAGCGTTCTCGTGTAATGTAACATTATAGGCCAGACTCAACAAAAACAGCGAATTTATGTTACAAGTTGTATCAAAATATTACACATTGTATCATTACAAGGCGCGCATTGTAATGCTCGTTTATCCTTCCTCACAGATGTAATGCTCGACTCTGTAACATTACATTACACGCGAATGCTCCCGGTGAGGGAGTGCCTTTAGACTTCTGACTTGTTAGTGAATATGTTTAAACATGTTAATCACGAGCCTAAGGCATGTCAAGGAATGATGAATAAATTTAAACTATCGTACAATGACCTCGGTAGCTTAGTAAAGCGACTGGCGTATTTAGGCAAGAGTCTTAGGTTTGAGTCCTGTCTGAAGTTCGAGCTTTTTCTTAATTGTGCACGTAACATGATTTTATTTGTATGACCTTCTTTTTATCCACGTTTAGTACCATGTTGTAGTGATCTAATAGGTGAATGTTGTTGTGTTTCAGGCAAACAAAATGATTGAGAAACCTCTTGTCGTTAGAAAGACAACTTCCGTTGAAGGTAAGTGACAATAGATTTGCCATAAACATCTGTAATACCATAAACTAAGAAATTGATTTTACTCTATTTTATTGAATATAATTTGCAAAGGCTTTTATAATATAAAGCTGCCTGGAAAACATTTGTTCTGCAAGAACAAAAAAATCTATCTAAAAATCCTTGTAACTAAAAACAAATGTCTAATAAAACAGTATTTATATTTTGAAGTCTTAAATAAAACCTTTTCTGCAGACCGTACTCCGGATCTAGAAGTAATCGAACCAGAGATAGAAACTATAGACCTTGGTGTAGACTCTGATAACGAGGGAGTAGAAAAAAGAACTACGGAACCCAAATCACCGTTAGAACCTGTCAAAATTAAGGAAGAACCAGCCGACATTGATATGGAAGAAGCATACACTCACGAACCCAAAACACATTGGTTTAATGAAGCCTTACAATATACTGCAGAGGAACACGAAAACTTCGATAAAACTGAAAACGCTGATACATACGACGATCTCGCTGAAGCAGAAAACGAAATAACGCAAGCAATACAATACACGCTAAACCAACAAAAGCAGGATCTACTACCTCAAATCACTTGCGTGTTTGGTAACGTTGATGAAACTAATTCAATATTATCACAAATCGATGAATCAGGAGCTACTATTAATAACCCTTCAATTCCTTTAGAGAAAGATACAGAAGAAACTGTTACTACTGACACTGATATTGATAAGAATTTAGCTATAGAGACAACTGTTCAAGAAAATCCTGACACTACTGATACTGAAGCTATTGAAAAGAATTTAGCTATAGAGACAACTGCACAAGAAAATCTTCCTACAGTTATTAACACAAAGGACTCGGATAATATACCTATAGTAATTGAAAAAGAAGGTGAAAAGGAAAATACAATTGCAAATATACTAAATTGTGATAGTGTTGAAGCGCCTGAAACAATTGTAGCTGAAATACCTAAAACGACAGTACAACCTGAAATTATAGAACTAGACGATGATTCAGATGATGAGGCTTCTAAAACTATAATGCCTGTTATTCAAAATGTGAAATCTGAATCAGATTCTCAAGTGAATCTTAATGTAAAGGAGGTCAAACTTGATGATGAGTTCACGTTTGGTGAGCTATCCAATGATATAAGCTTCGCTGATGATGGTATAGCGTTTGTGGATGATGGGATCGCGTATCATGATGATTATGGTAAGTTTTAAATATTTTATATTTCTTTTTCTGGCACTTTAGTTGTGATTTTGAGAAAATATACTAACGATTGTGTTACTTCTAATAATACATTTTTTTCGACATAAATGCCCTTTAATATTTCATTTATTGTACAAACTTAAAGGCAATCGAACCGTTTATCTCAAAAATATAGATTGTCATTTGATTCTAATACTAATTGATGGCATATAGGTGCCTCGAGTCAAAATAGAATCTACACTATTTAGTCATAATCAGTTTTTTGGTTTGATCATCTAGTAGGACCTTTATTTTTATAAAGAGCTTACCAGAGTCTAGAAAATAGACCACAAAATTAAAGGCCTTTCGTGAACAACAATTAATCTAATTCAATTCTCATTACAGAAGACACAACTAAGACTAAGAAAGAAGTAGAAGAAAAAGTTAAAGTTAAAGAAGAAGAACCACAAATAGACCGCAAACTGCTCATGTTACCTCGACCGTACACGACGAGACTAGACGACATGGGCCTCAAGTATTACCAGCGCATACAAGACAAACAGCTGATCCAAATCATTTGTAACCAAAGCAAACCTGTTTTCAAACAACCTATTCTAAAAAAAGAAATTAAAAAAGAAATAGAAAGCGACGAAGAAGAAGGAATTGAAGATAGTCTAAAGGTAAACTCGTCAAGTCATTTGTTACAGAAACCGCGAGCGCGTACGTACAATCCTATACAATTGTGTAAGAATCCAGATTTTAATACCAGGTTAAAACGTTTGACTGTCGGCTTCCTAAGCTCACCACGTAACAGGGGGCTTCTGAAAGCTTGTAAGCCGTTAACGATTGATCTAGGCAAATGTTTCGAGCGGAAACTTGTAAATGGTACTTTGTATCTTAGGGCTAATTCGGAAGCTGTTTCTAAAAATACGGAAGAAACTCATCAAAATGTCTCCGTTATACCATCGGCCATGCCAGCGCAGAGTCTTATAGATAATAGTAAACCTGTCGAAATATTTCCCTCAGTTAATTATGAGCCTTTAAAGCCAATCGAACAACAACCTAGCGAGCAAACTAATGAAAGGAAGAAAGTGATTAATTTGCCAGATATAACGGAAATACGTCGTATTAATCAGACGTTGCTTACAGCAGAGGTAAGTCCCATACAGGTGCAGAATAACATGCCACATGTACAAGTTTCTATTGTGTCAGCTGCTCATAAGGCAGCCACTGACGTGTCCGCAATCAAGTGTCCGCCCAGTGTACTCGATTTCACGAGGGAAGAATGTAATACTCGAGATGCGAGTCCCGCCCAGACTAAAAAACGCTACCCAGACTTAGTACTAACTAAAATGCCTCGCGCGGGTCCCGCCTGGACGAAAACACCAACTGGCAGGAAGAAACCAACTTATGCTCCCATCCCACCGATCCCCTGGCTTATTAAGACCCCTGACCAAGCGATCGCTAGCTCTGCAAGCAAAAGCGACGAAGCTCTTTTAACTATAGATACACTAAACAAAATGTTATTCCTGTTTGTGAATGATGAGCAAGAGAATAATGGCTCCCAGAAAAAGAAAATCAAGAAAAGAAAACCAACAGCTGAGAAGCCGGCGGATTTAAAAATAGATGATAATAATGAGAGTACAAGTAAATCTAAGCTGCCTAAAATTGTCGTATATCCTGCAGAAAAAAATTCTCGTAGAAAAAAAGATCAACTGGGTGATAAATCTAGCTTACGTAATTCCTGCTGTTGGGCAGAAAGAAAGATTTTAAAGTTGATGGGCATCATTCATCATTTACCTCTCCATGACTGCGCCTACCCTGTATGCAAATGTTGCTGCAAGAACTTACTAGAAGAGTATACTACTAACGACCAACGCCAAAAACAGGCTGAAATCCAAGTACTCTCTCAGGTAGGTATAAATGTGGTTGATGATAAGTCTACAAAAGAAACCGCTGAAACACCAGCAACTGTTGCCCCTATTGAAATCCTTGATGATAGTCCAGAGCCTAAACTGGACCCCAAGAAAAAGGTTAAAGTAGTTATCTGTTGTCCCGAATCAAATGAATTCGCGGGAAAGAAAAGACGTTCTTTGGCTTTTGCTACAGTTACTACAGCTACAGCAACTGCTACTGCTGACACGGTTACTACGCCTGCTACGGCTATTACAGCTACTGTAACACCTGAAATTGATGATAGGACTCCCGAAATTACTGTGTTTAGTAGTGCCGAGTCGCCTATCAAAGCAGCCGACGTCGCTGTGCAAACGAATGCAAGTGATAGTGAAACACATCCAATTATAGATCTAGAAGCGGAAGAATCTTCGTTTTATATGAATGGTCCAATCATTACTGACGTGAGGAGTGTAGACACTAGCGGAGATTCAACGTCAACGCCTGGCTTAACTACAGTAAACAAAAATATGCTTACTGTGAATTCTGCAACTCCTAAACGTGGGCCTTATGTGAAGAGGAGAGGCCGTCCAGTAAAGCCTCTTGTTTCACCAACTACGGCGAACAGCAATGCGCAGAACAAGGCCGGTGCAAATCTGGCTTCAAGTGGTGAAACAGTAACACCAATTCAGCCGCTACTACTTGACCTCACAAATCAAGCACAAGATAATACAAATTTATTACAAACAGCCCCTCCACAGATAACGCCACCCAAGACTTTAAAAAGAATCATGTATCCAATCAATAAACATATTTCTCCACAGAGTTCCGAAAACCCTTTATTTATAGATAAAAGTCAAATACTGTTAACAACAGTGAAATTTCCTCCCAATCTACACAAATTTGAGGAAGCTCAACAAGTTTTGAAATCGACTGTAAAGGTGCCTCACGGTATCAACTTGGTTCTGGGAACCGATGGCACTGTGACTTACACAGTCAGTCCGAACGTAGAGGTGAAAGCGACTGACATGGCCTTCGTCCCGGGTATTGTAGCCGCCATGCAACATTACATAAACACCGCTGAAAAAAAACCTGGGCCTGAACCAGTCGCGAGAATCAATATCAAACTAGGTAACCCGACTGTGGATGACGACGACGCTAATAGGAAGAGTTCAGAATTGGCTGTACTGCCTGTAGCTGGGAGCCAGACGGACAACCAAAATAGTGCAAATACCAATGAAAGCAATGTAACTGTTGATATCATTTCAGCTGAACATAGTGCCTCCAAAGATGTTACTGATGTTAGCGCCCCACAAACAAACGAAAACATTATCAAAACGTCAAAAGTTACAGTCGAAGTATCATCATCTTTAGAAACAGGTCAAGATACAAGTGGAGCAACCAATCAAAATACAGAAAACAATCAAGGAACGATAAGTGAGAAAATTACTCAAACCGTTTCTGAAAAAACATATGAAGCGATTCCAAATGCAGGTGCAACAACCGAAAACAATTTGAATGACGGCGGACCATCAGTAATTAAACAAGCTAATCAACAAGGCATCCCAAAAACAGCCGTAACCACTGCTGAACCACAACCTCTTGAAGCAAATAAAGACACAAATATTCCCGAAGATCTAGCTTCTAAAAGCCAGGGTAGTAGTAAGAATATATTGTCAGACTTAATGACAATGTCTGGTATATTTGACGAAGATGTAACTACAGCGCAGTCTACGGAAGCGACGGCGCAGCCTTCTAAAGAGATAACGCAGCATGCGCATGTGACAACAATAAATTTGGAAGCGACCGGGCAGCCTTTAGAAATGTCAGCGCAGCCTTCAGAGGTTATGCCACCGCCGGCACCGCCTTTGGAAATGAATTCGCAGCCCTCGGAAGTGGCAGCACAAACTTCGCATGTGACAGCGCAACCTTCGGATGTGACAGTGCAGCCTTCGGATGTGACAGCACAGCCTTCTACAGCGACAGCGCAACCTTCGGTATCAATGCCGCTAACCTCCGTCAATCAAGAGCAACCACTGCCTCACATACAAAACTACGCGGCGCCATTTAATCCACACAGTTATCTACAGTCACTGTCATTTGTATCAGGTAAACCCATAATCAGTGAACTATCTCCAATCACATCTCTATGTGAACTAAAGTACGCTTGCGAAAACAACGGGATATTCTTTAAGCTTAATTTCGATACACGTGTGCTTTCACCAATAAAGGTTTGCATGAAATCACCTAACAGCACACCTAAACTGCCCATACCGAGAATAATATCGGGTAAGTCGGTGATCGATTTGACTGAAGACGACGATGCGCCTCCCGCAAAGATAAACCCAAAAAGGGTCGAATCACCTATTAGAGTTACAAGTAGGCTACCTATAAAGAGCGCTAAAAAAAGAGTGAAACCCGTTCAAATAATAAAAATGGTACCCGCTGCCCCACCACCAGTAACGACAGACGAAGGTCGTCATCAAATTCCTATACTTCGAAAACATCAACATTTAAAAAAGAATGTTAAGCAAAACGTATTGCTGTGCGATAAAAATGGCATTCAATTGAAGAAAAATTACGTATCTGAGCTGTTTAACACAATGCCTAGTTCTTCTAAACCCAAAGTTATTATAACCAAAATATCTGGTGGTACCAAATTAACTCCTGAAACTGAAGATAATAATAGGCCAAGAGAAGATAATTCTGATTCGTCTGATGAAGAACCTTTAGCTAAAAAAGTGAAACGGAGAATGGCCTACATAGAGGCACCTGCAGTAACAGAGGTGGAATGTGGCCCGGCGGCTAGTACTGATGAGTCCATGGATTTAGATGAGTTGCATGATATGGAACCTCATTTTGAAATTATGACCGCTGATGAAAACGATGAAGATTCGGCAGAGAATTGTATCTTAGGGTTTTGATAAATAAATGAAAACATTTTAATATTAACCCCTGATTTCTGGTTGACCGTAAATCTTACATCCAATCATACAGCTTAACATGAGATTTGACGGACGATTAATATGATCTTTTTTTGTCTTGATCAGCGTGTGAGAAACCACGGGTTAGTCTCAGGATAGTTGAGGTGATATTTATAAATAAGGCAGACTTGTACTGTTGAAATGAATACCACAGGGTAGCTAGAATGACGTTTTCGAATTTACATTAAGAAACGTCGACAAATAGAAGTGTTACTTGTGTACATGTCGAATCGAGAACATCGTCCCTTTTGAAGTCGGTTAAAAACCTACTCACATATTTGTGAAAAATGATTACGCATTCAATGTAGTTTTGTCTCTACTACATTTAAGTCTTGATCATCGTTAACGGTTGTCATTCGTCTTAAGATTTTCTCAAGTGTATACATATGTGTGTGGAATTAGTGTTAGTAAATTGATAAAAATAAGTAATTGAAACTGTCTCATGTTCTGTCTGTAAACGTTTACTTGTTATTAAAGAAATTATAATGATATGTCACATTAAATGTTAAGTAGAATGTCAAACAAAACAAAATAGTCGGGTTGTTCCGATATATACATTAACCTATAATTATGATCCTCTCATAAAAGTAATTATAATAAATCGAGAAAATTAGCGAGTTACACATTTAAGATTTTTTTTTATATTCGGGATCTATTTCTCCAGATTTAAGGATTTGTCATATTATTATGTGTTGTGTTATTTAATAACTTATATGAATAATAGTAAGAAGTAAACAGGGAGCCGAACCACCACAATTTGAAGCAAGGGAGACGCTGCACTACACCTTTTAGTGCGCTATCCGGCATCCACAACTACAAGTCTCACTTTTTGAGGTGGGGGGTCCCCAAAGGATGTATTTAGGCCACTAGGTATTAATACTTATATCACAATAGAATTGCATTTAATTATAAGGGTATAAAATACTTAAGTTTCTCTTAGAATAAAAAAAGAATGTGTATTTTAAGATTTATTTTATGTAAATATTCGTCTGTTATGTCGTATTAAGTTACTGGCTCATGTTAAGTAATAGCCGTTCGGATATTAGAGGTTAAGCTTCGCGTGTTGCGGTTACTCCGAGGATGGGTGACCGTTTTGAATTTTAATATCCTCTATGCCTCAGGTGCATATGTAGTTATAAGATATTGTGAAGATACGAATGTCGATTATAAAGTCTAATTCTATTGAAAGATTTTTGCGATGTTTATGGATGTATAAAAATGAATGGGAACTCTGGGGGTCCTAACTGTCAGTATGTTATGTCATTGTCAACTCGTGATTTTAATGTCACTATTTGTTCTTTAGTTGTCATTATCTACATAATGTGTGAACGTACTCCCTTTTTCTGACCCCTCAGAGCTCCCATTACCTGCATTGGAAAATTAACGTAAGGAAAATACGGTTAGCAATGTATGCTAGTTATAATTCTCAGGATAAAATCTGTGTAAAGTCTGTGATACTATGATAAAATTTTAAACCATAATAGTTATTGTGGATTTAAATGTTACTGCTTGCTCAGTTTCCAATGTCAAATAGTTAATATGTTAGCTTTATGACGTTTGAGAATAAATATACACTCTAATAATATTTTTGCTTTTCTAACCCTTGCAACGGTGTTCCGTATACAGCAAATGCGAAGCGATAGCAAAAAGTGCACGATATGTATGTATTAGGTCGGGGAAAAAGTTTTTTCGCATTATAGTATGTATGAACTTGTAATAAAAACTTTTCATTCAAAGATTCGAACATATTAGATATTCAGCAATCATGCATAATTTTTTGCCGTTAATTGCTACCGTTGGGCTTTTGCAAAACATGTGATGCTGCTAGCGGTATCTCAATGGCTAATCAACTGTCATAACTCATGTCAAGTGCTGTGATTGGTTGTTAGTCTTTTATTTAACTAATCATTTATGATCAGTAGATTTAACAATAATTTAATCACCTGATGGTGATTAACTTTTAGAAAATAGAAGTAAGAATTGTTTTTCTGTGTGAAATATTTTATCAATTGCGGTTCAGTACTGATTTTTAATATATTGACAGACCTCTAACACTTCTTAAATGTAGGTAGGGACTACTAGCAATGAATGTTTTAAGACCTATCTTAAA
Source organism: Chrysodeixis includens (assembly GCA_941860345.1). Taxonomy (NCBI): domain Eukaryota; kingdom Metazoa; phylum Arthropoda; class Insecta; order Lepidoptera; family Noctuidae; genus Chrysodeixis; species Chrysodeixis includens. The sequence goes on along the minus strand of OW796112.1, from coordinate 2,258,828 downwards.
AGCATGTGTTGTGTAAGTTCATTATGATGTTTAGTTAGATTTTTAGTTCTACAAGTTGATATTATTTCAAATCAATGGCTTGCAAACCATCCAATAAGGATTCAACATCACAGCTGCGTTCAGCATGGATTTAATGGTATTAGTATAAATAAATGTACATTTAATTTATAATTTGTAGTTTTATTTGCGATACTAGGTTCAAGTTGACCAATAATGTCTCCTGACCGATTTCGGCTACGGCGGCTAGTGTTACTATGACACCAGCCAGCTATAGAGGACATATTATAGTGCACAAGCGTGTGCGCAAACACAGGTGCACTCTCTGATCCTTTACTCTCACAGTCCGGTGGGAATCCATAATAATCAAATATTTAACATGCTTCATGACTAGTTTAGATTAAATAAAAATATCCACATTAGGTAACATTAAACTTTTATTTACAAATAACGATTATTTACAAACTCATCATATTAATTATATTCCATTTTCATTAAAAATGTTAAATCGTTAACATCTGATTGGCTTCTATTCAATTTACTAAATATTGAGAGAGAAACATAGTCGTTTCATGACATAATCACTGACAAATATATAAAGAATGAAGGTAGAGACAACTAGAGCTCTTACTGCCGCTTTTAAAGCAATATCACTGTAGTTGTAAAAGCATGACAGGGCACTACACGGCATCAATCTCTTCCACAACTGCGATAACAATACTTTACTCAATAATCAATACTTTATTTGCTCTTCAAAATGTATAGATAGGTTTTATGTTAACAACAATTGTCTAGACTTTAAAAGAGACAGCCCCCTGAGATTATTTCGACATTTCTTCTCAGGGTAGTCGGTTAGGAAATGTCAAATCCAGCGAGCTCGAAACATATATTTAAGACATGTAAAAGTGATATAATTATCCTATTTACAGAGTAAATGATCAATTTTAGTATATAGGTAACAATTGTGAACCCTGTTGGTCACGGCAAAAGTGGATTAATTTTAAGATGTGGTTGTAGGCATTTTCATCCCAGAACTGTTTAAATATGTTGAATAGTAATATTGACTAGTCTTCTATTAAATATTTGATTAAAATTTACACTTTCTTGCCGTTTATTCTGTTCAGCTTACTTCTGTGCACCTTGTCGAAGAACAGAAGCCCTGCTGCTCTCTCAACTGTTTCTGGTGGGACCTGAAACAGAATATTCAATTATAATTATAGACTTTACTATCCTATAAATATTATGAAAGTATGCGAGTATGGATAGATGGATGTTTGTTACTCTGTTACCTACGTTTAAACCTAATATAGTACGTTAGTTAAAAGCTAGGTAAACTAAAATAAACATATTAAAGAGATGTATTTTTTACTACTTAGATTTGGTTATAGAGTAGGCCTTACAAAATTTTCTTTATGTAAGTAGATTATTTTTAATTTAAATCATTTTAGATTAAAGTTCTCAACAAGGCTTCCCTTGAAGTTATCCCGTGAATTAAAAGAGATACAAATAATAAATTTATTTGACAGATAACTGACATCCAAACAATAAAAGATAACAAGTTAATACATAATAGTAAGCAGGGAATTTAGTATATTATTATAAGGCCACTCTATCGTATTGGATCACAGATCTGTAATGGTAGTTGTAGGTATGATTTGTCAAATCAAAACAACTTTTATTTGTTAAACATAGGTTTTGTAAACAAAAATGGTCATAGATAAATAAGGTACACTATGTTTTGCCATTTAGACATACAAATTTGGAGGTACAAAACATCATTAAAAATGTATAATTCGAAATAAACTTAAAATTTAATATACAATTGTTTGTAAATAAATATCCCAAAAGTCTCACCATAAACGAAGACACGGGCGTCTCATCCGGTATCTTCTGGTTAGGCATGACGTAGGCCTCCATGTCTAGCGTGCCGTCCGGAGCCTCCCCCACTACCACTTTATAGAAGTGTGTAGGGACAGCGACAGTGTTCGCGCCGATCACTTGGTACCGGACGTACGATTTGCCGTCCGCCTCACGCCTGTTAGACCAATTTGAGCTTTAGTGTGTAAGTTATAAGGTTGTTATTTAAATGAACATTTGAATGGATCTCCAATCTAGTATTATAATTGCTGGCTGAATGTCTACTATAATCGCGCCGATCACCGTCGTTGCAGTCTGCCTCACGCCTGTTAAATCAATTTGAGCTTTAGTGAGTAAGTTTTAAAGTTGTTTTTTAAATGAACATTGTGATGGATCTAGTATTGCTGACTGATTGTCTTTTATTGACAAAACTAAGACTATAATCGCGCCGATCACTTAGTAGCGGACGTACGATTTGCCGTCCGCCTCACGCCTGTTAAATCAATTTGAGCTTTAGTAAGTAAGTTATAAGGTTGTTTTTTAAATTAACATTTTGATGGGTCTATTATTGCTGACTGAATGTCTACTATAATCGCGCCGATCACTTGGTAGCGGACGTACGATTTGCCGTCTGCCTCACGCCTGTTAGAACAATTTGAGCTTTAGTGTGTAAGTTATAAGGTTGTTATTTAAATGAACATTTTGATGGGTTTAGTATTGCTGGCTGAATGTCTACTATAATCGCGCCGATCACTTGGTAGCGGACGTACGATTTGCCGTCTGCCTCACGCCTGTTAGAACAATTTGAGCTCTAGTGTGTAAATTATAAGGTTGTTATTTAAATAAACATTTTGATAGAGATGGTATTGCTGAATAATGTTTAATGACACTGACTTTAATTATTGATATATTTTTTTTTATAAATATTTGTGAACTGACATTTTTGAGTTTAACTATTATTATTTACGTTTCAAATCCTTTCTCAATATTTTTTAAGAAGATCGAGACGACTAGGTGACATTAAAAGGTAAAGAACGTTCTTTATATCGGATATTCAAAATATTTTTATGTTCTACACGTAACATTAGCGTTAACGTAAGAAATGAATAAGAAATTAGAAATAGTTACCTGGGCAAATACAACGGGCCGGTGCAGCAGTACACATTATTATACACTTTAGTTAGCTTTCTAACGTGTTTCTCTAAAGTGTTCCACGCATGCCTGTTGAAGCCTTCTCCAACCTGTAAAATACATAATATAATTATTTAGAGTACATTATGTGATATACATACGTTCCAACAAAACATGTTTTAAGTGTGTTTTAATTAATTGTAGAAGGGGTAGGAGTTGCACGTTTGCCGCTAGATGGCATAGGATAGGGAATCGATACAATTAGTTAGGAAAAGAACTGTCGTATTTGTTTGTCCGAAATTATTTGCAAAACTATGGACACAATTACAATGGAAATTTGCAAAAACGCGGAACTAAGTTAGGCCTTTTTGTCTATTATTGTCTTTTAGATATATCTGTGGAGATTTTATAAAGCAAAGTTATTTATATGCCAATTTATTCATCTCATTTGCAAGAGTCTTCATTTGTCATCGTTCCTTGTTTTAATAACAACAAATTATTTGTCTCTCAGTCTAGACTACCAATGTAGATAACATCTAGTACTCATTAAGTAGGTTAGGTTAGATTACAATTGTTGTCAAAGAGCGCCGCTTGGAGCTCCAGTTACATCTCATTAATTATAGTGTTGCCGCCAAGAGTCAAGACTGGCCCAGAATGAGGTCACGGGATGACATACAGTGTCAAATGGTTATTTGGTCACAAGCACAATCCGCCGCCACTTTATTGCACGGATAGACGAGTCTGGGTGTCTTTGAGCATGTGAAAACCTCCACGATATAAGGATCACATTCCTTAATCCGGGAGTCGTCTTTTTGTGTTTAAATCACTTTTCCTGTAGTTTTTTCTACAATTTATTGTCAAGCGAGCTACGAATTAGCTTGTCGCAGCTTAAGGCGGCAACCGATAAGACGGTATTTCAGGGTCAGTCTATGGCGTTGCAAAACAGCTATCTATGGAAAGTGTTTGCCTGGCCTTGGGATAAAAATTAAAAGAATAGTTTTTTATGGTAATTACAAACTGCCAATTTGATTGTATTCATTTTACACATTCCCATACTACTTTTTGTTGTTCCATTCGACATCCTATGATTATATCCACGTGCGGACTGAAAGGCAAAACTAATTGCGTCTAAAAAGGTTAGGTTCTTACCTGTGGGGCCATGTTAGTGAGGAAGAAGGTCTGCTCGACGTGCTTCTGTGTCAGCCTGTGGTTGCCGGCCGCCGCCATGTGGCCGCGGTCGAAGCCCGAACCTTTGTAGTCTGTGTTCTGCGATCTGGAAGAAAATAAAGTTGATATTTATTAATAGAGATGGCTAATGTATGTCTGCATAATGCATTTATTATATTACTCAGACATGCATATTTCAGGCATTCCTAGCAATTACCTCATATTTTACCTAAAATTAAACTACATATTTAAAATGCATATAATCAACAAGTAGAACATACTGCTAAGTTCCTAGATTTTAAGTAATTGGTATTTAATTGTGGTCTTGTCTATTGATATTATTTTGTATATTTTCAATTTGACTGGCCTTTAGTGGCTAGTGGCCCTAACTTCTATACCAAAGTTTATGGGTTTGATTCCCATCCAGGAAAAATAGTGTGTGATAAGCATGATCTTTTAGTCTGTCTGCATGCAATTTAGGTGTAATATGTTTGTATTTAAAAATATGTAAGTATGTTCATCAGTTGTCTAGATGAACTTTGAGACTAGATGGCGTTGTGGGAATGTTGAGGAACATTTATATTTAAATCCTCACCTAAAGAATGGATGGATACTTTCATCAGGTTTGAAGTCACATTTGCTGCGGTCAACTTGGTCATTCTTAGCAATGTGATCCTTGGTGATATGTTCAAACACCCAGTTAGGTACCTTATTCCGTCTGTCATAGGACAGAACAAAGTCGTCATAGGACCTCACATTGTCCAGACTGGGGAAACCATACTTCATTATTTGTGATACCTGAAATATAAAATGTATTTAGTAACTAAAGGAATATTGTATTGTTAACTGTTTATAAAACTTTCAAGTTGTAAAAGAATTTAATGCTAAAATCGATCAATGCATTTACAAGTAAGTGTTTTTTATAGTTTCTTTTTTAATTAATTTAAAGTTCTTCAGGGCTGTAAGACTTTATACTATCATCATCTTTGCTTAAATTCATGTTGATCATAACATTTTTTTAGTTTACAATATATATTTTTATGGACTCTACTACTAATGCTGATCTTGCTAAATTAAGTATATGGCTACGTAGTTAACTACATTATCGGAACATACAACATTCTACAGACAAGTAAGCTATGTCACTGACATACTGAATAGGACAGATTCTTTTCCTGACTGACTACTTACCCTGTCTTTGCCGCCCATTTCCATGTATGGAGTAGCTGCTGACACTGTCCCGAAGACCGGGAGTCCTGGCATGCTTTTAATACGTTTACCATCAACAACTACGGAATCCCCCGAGAGAACATCACAAAGCTTATCCTTATTTTGTCCAAAATAATACCCGGTTAGGCCTATGGCACTTAATTGAGCCAAATGTAACAATCTATTACGAATCATTTTGTAAAATGGTAAATTCTAGTTTTACGAAGATATTTCTAGGTACGTCAACAAGTACTTAATTCAATTTCGCTAATATAATAGCACGAATTCCTTCAGAAAAGTAGCTACAAAGGTTATGTAAAATTACTTGACAACTGGGAAACTTTTGTTGATTTTCCAGATGACAGTTGAGTGGAAAATGTTTGGTATCGCATTTTAATTGTAATTGTGGCTGGTTTAACGATTTCTAACTTCTTAAATTATATATTTAACGATTGATTAATATTTATTAAGTTACATGTCTTACGGTAAAAAATAGGAAAATTTGTTTAAACGTGATTTATTTTTTAAAACCTGAAAAAGTTGTACGTGTGTAACATACGTGGTATAGAACGTTTCTGTCACTGTCAAGTAGTTGAACTGTCAGTGCTTCTATTTGTTGAGGTATTACGGTGTGTTTTCGTAAAAATGTTCTAATAAAAGTATTATATCTATTACCGATAATTTAATTATATAGTAAACATAGCTTCTTACAGCTTTATTTAATTAATTGTCTACAAAAACATTGTCAATCATGACGAAATTATTTACAAAACAAAATCGCATTTTGTCGGCGGTTTTATCAAAATATAATTTTAGCACAGCACCGAAATCGGTAGCTAGTGTTCAAATAAATGGCAAGAAGTTCGAATCTGACGACTACACTAACGTAACACCTAAAATGATATCATATTTAGGTCGAAATCTGCATTTACAGAAGAACAACCCTTTATCTATTGTAAGGCAAAGGATAGTTAATTATTTTTACGCTTCATTCACTAAGAGAGGTCACCCTGCATTTAGCGTGTATGATAACTTATCACCTATAGTTACTACTAAGCAGAACTTTGACGATTTGTTGATTCCCGCTGATCACCCGAGTAGGGCCAAGTCTGATTGCTACTACATAAACAGAGGGACTTTACTGAGGGCCCACATGACTGCACACCAAAGTGAACTGCTAAGGTCTGGTCTAGACAACTTTTTAATGATTGGAGATGTGTATAGGAGAGATGAAATTGATTCTACACATTTTCCCGTATTTCATCAAGTAAGTTTACTATTATTTAATTGAATAAGTCTGCTTATAACATAGTTTACATCTATTTACTCTAATCCAATTTCATTTGACTGCATGGATAGCCTAGTGGTATAGGTCGCTAGGCCAATTACAACTGTGCATGACATGTCCAGGGTTAGATCCCCGTTTCCCAAAGAAGAGAACACAAGGATTCAATTCCTTAGTGCAGGAGAAGTTTTATAAAATACAGTCATATCTTAAACAATATTAATAAAAAAGAGTAACTTCTATTATAAATATTCAAATAGAATATTTAACTAAAGTACTTTTTTTAAACTTGCTTTACTTCACCCAGTTCAGTAATAACAAATGTTTTTATATATCTTCAGGTAGATGCAGTAAGATCACAACGAAAAGAAGAACTGTTTGTTGGAAAGCCAGACCTCGAAATATTCGAGCCATCATACAACCAAAGCAATCCGCATACCTATGTAAACTCCATAGACGACCCAATGAAACAAAGCTGCCATACTTTAGAAGCCGCAAAACTAATGGAGGGACAATTAAAATCACATCTTATCGGACTCACAAAGGTTTTATTCGGCGAAGATATTAAGTACCGATGGGTCGATGCATACTTCCCATTCACCCACCCGTCTTGGGAACTCGAAATATACTACGAAAATAAATGGATGGAGGTCCTAGGCTGCGGAATAGTGAGGAACGAAATCTTAGTGCATGCAGGACCGAGTACCAACACTATAGCGTATGCATTCGGATTGGGACTTGAGAGATTAGCAATGGCTTTATATAAGATACCAGATATAAGGTTAATGTGGAGTACAGATTCAGGTTTCCTAACACAGTTTGAGAATGTGGGTTTGAATGAAGCTGTGACATACAAACCGGTGTCTTCGTACCCACAGTGTACAAATGATATGTCATTCTGGTTGCCGAGTCACCTGACTATTGATACTTTTATGAGCAATGATTTTTATGATTTAGTCCGAGATGTTGGCGGTGATATTATTGAACAGGTTTGTATATTGTAAATACCAATATCTTTGCTTTACATAAAATTGTGGATGTTGACTGGGTTTAAAAAATGTCAGTTTCAGTAGTTTGTCAGATAGATAACATAATAGTAAGATACGTAGTTTTACTTTTATTTAAAATTAAAATTACATTGTTTCATGCGCGTTTTAAAACGCCTAATATGAACACTCACTAACCCCCTAACCCCCTGGATACACTACTATTGCAGTAGTGTGTAATTAGCTTACCTATAGCATTTACAAATACTATTTAATTTCCAGGTAAAACTGAAAGACAAGTTCGTTCACCCCAAGTCGAAGAAGCACAGCCTGTGTTACAGCATAGTGTACAGGCACTTAGAGCGCACCCTCACGCAAGCAGAGGTCAACCAAGTACACAAGGAGATTGAGAAAGCTGTAGTTGATGCGTACAATGTTGTTATCAGATAATTCTATTACTTATTATAGTTTGTTGAATTTTGTACTTGTTTTTATTTAGTATTTAGCTGTAATTTAGTATGTTTACCTAAACCACTCCGGTTTAGGTCACCACGCCAAATGCCAATGTTCGCGCGGGTTCGATTCCCGCGTAGGTTAAGAATTTGTGTGTTCCATAAATCCTTGTTCTAAGTTTGGGTATCTCGGTGCATGTAAATTTAATGTCTGTGAAACCCCCCGCGATACAGGGAATTAAGCCACGGATACACTAGGGGACAATTGGAGCAACAAGTTGCTGAACATGTTCCTCAACAACTACGTGGAATGTGCCGACATACATGTCGCGGAACATTTTGTCGACCACACTTCTCAGTGTTTATAGAAATGTCGCCCGAGGAGGTTGTGGCTATTAGTGCTGCGTACATAGTAATTATATCGAGTGTGTTGAAACCTAAGAGAAAGAGAAGGTGGTGGATGCGGAATTTCTTATTACAACGAGAAAGACGCGACTACACTCAGTGACAAATGGCGCAACACTGACGCGAGACACGTGCGCTCGCTCTCGAGGCGGGAGCAAGCAACATGCCCCGCGTCACGTACAATGTTGTGGGTCACGTTGCGGGACACTATGCAACGTTGCAGCGTCACGTATATTTTGTGTTGCGCGTCATGTTGCGGGACAAAATGTTCCCTAGTGTATCCGGGGCTTAAAGTGCTTAGTGCGGGACAAGTTTAGAAGAAAATACTTAATATTAACATGACATTTGTCACTAAAATGCTGATTGGGACGATATATTTAATTCATTTATGGTCAATTTTTAGACCATGTTTTGAGGCATGCCATTCCTTTTTATCTAGAAGCCATACATCCACAACTTGAATCGTTACAAATATTTTTGCATATTTATGAAGAGAAAATATAATTTAATTTAATTAATTCAATTAAATGATTAGTCTGACAGTTATTTGCAAAAATTACATTTATTCCAGTTAAATATAAAGAAAAACGTCTATAATCAGTGTCTACAGCCTACTAGGTATAGGGAGATAATAATTCAGTTACAATAAAACACATATATGTATAAAATTTCTGTATATTAGGTATTAAGGTGTCGGTACCAACAATGAGTTGTATATAATAACATATAATGCTGGGTCTAGGCTTCTTCCTCGTCTGACGCGCCGTTCTGCTGTGGTTCATCTTCCATGCGCACGTCGCCCATTCCTGGAAAAGGTTATATTTCATGACATAATACAAAAAGAATAACTAAACTTAGTACTAATGAAATGAAAACTATTAGAACAAAAGAAGGTGGCTCAGCTAATGCGTATAATAAACGCAACAGGTCTACTGTCTATTTCACAAAATTACAGCTATAATTTGTAGGGATGTAAAGTGCTCCTATTAAAATTAAAAAACGAATACGTCCGTCAGATAGATTTCCAAAAAATATTTGACAGGTATTTTTTAACCGCGTAAATAAAAAAAAAGTAAGTAGTAAGTAGCTCTTCGTTTTCAAATGATTCTCTCTGATCCTTAGAAGCGTTATGCCTTCGCCCACTGTGGGCGCAGCGGGAGGGAGTGTCAGACTTTAACTGATTAAAACGCACTACGTTGATCCTGGAGTCCTTTGTAACTCGTAACTGAGTTACTCTCACGAACATCCCGCGGCAAGCTGACCACAGTCCCGTAAACTTATATTATTGCAGTTTATTTTTTTTTAAACTTTCGCGACTTGTACACGTATTTTAGACGACAAACGGGACTTATTCGCGATATAATTCGATCTTTCTTATCTCCCTTTCTCCTAAGGGAGATAAGAAAGATCGAATTATATCCCGAATAAGTCCCGTTTCACGTTTGTCGTCTAAAATAATATTATTGCAGTTGTGGAAGAGAGACGGACGCCGAATGTGTGACGTAATAGCGGTGAGTACATACCTTGGTCCTCGTCCTCCTCGGCGGAGTCTCCGGCGACCTCAGCGTTCTCAGCCTCGGCGCGCTCCATCTGTCTCGCCAGCTCGGCCTCGTCAGACGCCGTCACTACCTTAGGCTGGAAGTATATTATAATGTTTAGTTGAAAAACAGTATATGGTAGAGCTATAAATATAGTACGTTACAAGCAATATTTTATACAGCAAACAGGTTTCACTTGTGATATAATTTGATGCTTCATTTCTCCCGACGTTTTGGCCGCATTGCAATATAGTTAATAGTTGTAGCTAGCATAATAATATAGCATATTAAAGTGCTAGTTTTTTTTAATTTTTAGCCTATAGCCTTCTGCAAGAACGACATTCAGCAAATTAACGTTCTAAATTATATTATATTTGATTCTACATTTTACTTGGCAATGACAAAATCTGCTAATGTCATGTCATCTTTATTTAAAAGAGCGACTTTTTAAAAAAGGGTCGTTCGTCGTTGAAACGACATTAAGGCTCTCAGTGCAAATACGACTAGACTGAATTATGAACTTCATCAAAACTTTAAATACTTAATCAAAATTTAGATGAAATCGTTAAAGAAAATTGAAATTTAGTTTACGTTTTTAAGTTTTATTTCGATAAAGTATTGATTTAATATATTTGTGAACACAGAAATAAGTTTTATATTATTTTCATGATAGTAAACTAAGCCATACCGCCATCTGCACGTTGAACACACCGCCGGCGGTGTCTATGGTTTCCTTGATTTTGTCTATGGCGTCCTGCAGCGCCTTTAGACCGTCGGCCTTTTCAGGAGTTGACGTCGTCATTACTGAAAATAAATATCATTTTGAGTTGAATTGTTTCTTTTGTTTTTTTTTTGTCTAATTAACATGTATTCTAAGTATATGAATTGTTTATAAAATGAAAAATAAGAGTGGAATGCATTTAAATTCTAAATTCTAATACTGGTTCTAAATTCAATTCGAGATTTGTATCTTTTTCTAAATAAGAAACGAAATGGCTTTTACTAGCATTAAACAGTATTTTTACCAGACTTCAGAATAAAACTTTCATTTGGTGCACCAACTTAGCCATTTCATTTTCAAAACAGGTCCTCATCTACATGATCCAATTGCAAAAAAAACATTCTTACCATACAAAGGCGGAGCAATAAGATTGATCTTGATCGGCAAGTCCACAGTCGATAGTGCAAGCCCAGCTTTCAACGCAGCACGGACAGCATCAATGCCCTCATAGCCATAGCATGCACACTCAATGTCCGCACGGATCTTCACTGCTTGTGACGTCAACTTCCTCTTGATGTTGGCTAGGAGGACCTCTTTAGTGTTCTCATCGAGACCACACTCATTTAATACGGATGGGTCGCTGGAATTTAATTTAAGGAAAGTTGCACAACATAAATCAATAGTTACAAAAAAAATTAATCATGCTCCTAAGTCCTTGTATTTCAGGGACTTTCACACAGATTTAATTCACATGCACATAGACAACTAGACTCGATTGTGGAATGCACAAATTCTTGTCCTACACGGGGATAGAACTCGCGACATGTCAGCGCACAGTGGTGATTTAAACTACTTAACTATCCATGCATTCAAACATTGATGTCTAATGGGTTTTAAGATAAAAAGTTTATTATATTAGCTGTCATGAACAGGGTTTGTCTTAATTTTTTTGCCTATGTTACAAGTCAATCAACATGCATAAAAACAGACAAACACTCCCAACAGTCTGATAATTTAAAAAAATTGTACAACATTCATGTTAATTATTAAGTCTAAAATTGATTTTTAATAGGAAATACTATAGTTTGATATGCTAGTTACAGAATAAGTAAAGTTTTCAACGTTTTCATTTCACAATGTAATTATTTCATCAGAAACAAAACCACAAAAATGTAAAATAAACAAAACACTTACACAGCTGCCTGTTTGAAGAAATCATAAGCGGAGGCCTTCTTCTTGTATTTCTCCTCAAAGAGCCACGCTGTCCTTTTGTACAGCTCCTCCAACTGTTCCGAGCTCTCGTAGTGCAGGAGCTCGGCTACGTGACGCAGGATGGAGTTCACTGCTTTAGCCTTAGCGTACCTCTCTGTACACTTGTCTATGTCTTCAGCAGATACACGACGTTTTGACAAGTCTATGTAACCTGCAATGTTTTAAAGTGTGATTGTTTAAATTTCATAATTATGTACAGTTTAACATAAGCTGACAAGTTAAAAAAAAATATTATTTGAGTATTATGTATTGATGTATGTTGAATAATATTATGTTTGGAAATTGATTAGGAACAAAACACAAGCTTACTGTCTCTATTAAAAATAATTATGTTTCTAGTTCCTGAATAAAAAAATTGCTCTTGCTCTACAGAGATCAAAACAAGCTTTATTATTGTAATAAAATAGTAATAAGGTACTCTGTATTGTTATGTACTAGTTTTAGTATCTTGTTAAGTGTCAAGCAGAGTCAGAAGTATGGTCTGAGCTAAAGAAGTTTGTCTTAGTCACATAAAGAAGGGCCAAGCTAGTAATATTACCTTTCTCTTTGTCCACTCTGATGACGACAACAGGCTCAGTCTTGCCGACTCTGATCAATTTGTTGATGGATCTGATACGACGTCTCGACAACTCGGAGAGCAAGATCATGCCCTCAATGTTGTTGTATTCCAGGAGGTGGACGTACGCGCCCATCTCCGCGATAGACCTGACGTTCACCATCACCACATCCTCCACCTCAGGATACTTTTCTTGATAAAACCGACACGAAAGTGGCATCTGAAACAGTTTTTTTAATCATAACCTAACACATTCTAACCAAAGTGATATTTAACACGGTAATACTTTCAGTTTGTTTCTTTCATTACCTTGGTTGTGTTTTATATCTTATTTTGGAAATAATTGATGCTAATAATTAAAATAATGATGAAATACAGCACTTGTTCACGTTGACGACAGAAGACAACTTTGACGTTCCGTTTTGACAAGTTGCGGTATGAAGACCGGTTACGCTGATTCTCGTATGTTTTCAAATTAAAGAAAGTTCATTTTAATAGCGCTCAATAGTTAAACCAAAACACGGTACTTTAATAATCTACACAATTTTCTAAACTGAACTAATAATAATGTTTGAAACCACTCTTGTGATACCATCAACATCCTGCGTAAAAAGGAACACGGTTCACGAATGGTGTTGCTAGTTATTAAATAATTTAACTTGTTTTTGCTACAGTATAGCAGTAGCAGTATAGTTAAAGCTGACAAATGTTCTTACTTACATTAATAATAAAAAATAAGTTACTTTCCTTAGTTACAGACTGTTTTAGAAGTACATTGTTTTCTAAACTTACTGTTGTCTCTACCACCCTTCATCTGCTCATTAGAAAAACCACAGGGAGGAACTAAATTTGCTACCAAAACATCGTCGCACGCAATTAATTTTGTGAATTAATGAAAACAAATTAAAATCAAGACAATTAATTTATTTGATACAACCGCTCGTTGGATCAATCTAATATTAAAAACTTCATCACCAACAGCTGTTCTGAATCAACCATTTTATTAAAATTATTTCATGTCATTTACAATGTAGGAAATAAAATATTTCATTCGTAATGATTTGTTACTATGTTGCTATAATTAAAGTGGGAGTGTGGCGCGCGTTTATCTTCTGCGCCTATTAAGACCTATTAACAAATGAAATCTATCGCATTCCGAGCTGATATGCACAAGATGGCTAGATATGTTCTAGGAAGGCCTATTTAAAGATACATCCTTGACAGTGTGATAGTATTGATATGAGAAGCTTATATTATAAGAGATTATTAGGTTAGGTTATATATTTTTCTTAACTTTACATTTTTTTATATGTAGCCTACATAAGATCCCACAGCTGGGCAAAGGCCTCTCCTTTCTCTTTCCAAATCTTCCTGTCTTTTGATATTTCTGGCCACGTGCGACCTGCACATCTGACAAGATCATCACACCAGCTTTGCCGCGGACAACCTCGACGACGATGTCCTTCGTCCGGCGTTTAGCGAGTGACGATCTTTGTCCATCGGTCAGGCTGCATTCGCGCTACGTGACCAGCCCACTCCCATTTAAGTTTACCAGTCTTCTGCCCGACATCCATGACTTTAGTTATGAAGCGCTAATTTTACATTGACGAAAGGTGAATACCTGACATAAGACTTCTAAAAGTTGATGGTTTTTATCTTTTCGTAATTCTTTTAATTTTTGTGTAATTTTTTAGCAGTAACACGCAGCGTATGATGTTGAAAGTTAACAAGTGATGGCGATGAGGACGATTACTACTTTCGAACAATATTTTTAACCTGGATTTGAATTTAAGCATCTGCTATATTTGTCTTCAAATAATTCTAGGTATCGACCCAGATTAACAGGACCGTTTATGTCAATTATTATAGCAAACTGCATGAATTCATTTCTTCAAACACAGGATTCCACTGATTCAAACTGCACAACTCATAATTTCGTTAATAAGTATGAATCAGACTAACTCAATCATTCATAAAAAGTGACTGGTCATTTTAATTGAAGCACGAGTTGTGGATAAAACAATGACTAGCAGAAAAGATCAAATGTCGGGCAGATGTCAGCGGCTAGAAAACAGTATTTTTCAGAAGAGTGATGTCAGTCCAGATATTGTTAATTGTGACTGACATGCCTTATATCCAGTTGCTTGATTAATGAATTAGGTTGTAGAGTGGACTTATTTCTGAACTAGCTGTGCCCGCGACTTCGTCCGCGTGGAATAATTATTTTGGGCATCATTTATTTTTGCGGACAACCACCTTAGTTTTATAAATTACTAGCTTTTGCCCGCGGCTTCGCACGCGTTAAGAAGTATTATTGTTTAGCAAGTTAGTGTAAAAAATTAGGGCCTACAAAACTTCCTTGTACACAATATTCTTAACTAATTTGTCATTTGGCGCTAAACCTATCAAGCTACTGGGAGAACTTACTCGTGAGCAAGCAACATAGAACTGCTCATGAGAGAAGCAATGTTCTCTCAAGTCAATACCCGCAAATTTGAGAGTTTGCCCCTGAGACTTGTTTATAGTCATGGCTAGTCAAAAATCTAAGAAGATTTCTACAAACATCCCCTATTTCATCCCCTTATGTGTGGAATTTATCAAAATCTTTCTTAGCGGATGCCTACGTTATAGTACATGTGCATGTAAAGTCTCAGCCCGATCGGTTTAATTTTGACAAAGTTTCATAAAAAATTTCATCCCCTATTTTATCCCCTTGGGGGTAGAATTTATCAAAATCCTTTCTTAGCGGATACCTACGTCATAACATCTACCTGCATGCCAAATTTCAGCCCGATCCGTCTAGTAGTTTGGGCTGTGCGTTGATGCATTAATTTCGATCGAATTTGATTACCATAAAAACGGTTCTAGTGAATTAATCTTAAAAGATAGACATATACTGTCGCGGACATTTTTTTAGATCATTTCAATAGGAATAATTCTTACATACATATATTGTGTGTATCTTGAACCGTTTTCGCAGCGCACGCAACGGAAGCCCTCAAGGATGAACAATTTTCCCCGTTTTTTTCACATTTTCCATTATTTCTTCGCTCCTAATAGTTGCAACGTGATATTATATAGCCTAAAGCCTTCCTCGATAAATGGTCTATTCAACACAAAAAGAATTTTTCTATTCGAACCAGTAGTTCCTGAGATTAGCGCGTTCAAACAAACAAACAAACAAACTCTTCAGCTTTATAATATTAGTATAGATAGCTGTTACCCACGACTTTGTCCTCGTCATTTTCTGTTATTATGTTAGACAATTTAGTTTTTAAATTTTTAAAAGAACATAATTATGTTAAAGTACCTACTTCTGCGTAAATTATATTTTTAGTTTTATTTTCTTGTGGCAGAAGTACATATTGATTTTCTCCACAACCTAATACGTTGATACAACTCTTAACGAATGCATTAATTTCGACCGAATTTGATTACCATAAAAACGGTTCTCGTGAGTTAACCTTAAAAGATAGACATATACTGTCCTGGACATTTTTTTAGATCATTTTAATAGGAATAATTCTTTGCTACATATATTTTTGGTATCTTGAACCGTTTTCGCAGCGCACGCAACGGAAGCCCTCAAGGATGAATAATTTTCCCCGTTTTTTTCACATTTACCGTTATTTCTTCGCTCCTAATAGTTGCAACGTGATGTTATATAGCCTAAAGCCTTCCTCGATAAATGGTCTATTCAACACAAAAAGAATTTTTCGATTCGACCCAGTAGTTCCTGAGATAAGCGCGTTCAAACAAACAAACAAGCAAACGTACAAACAAACAAACAAACTCTTCAGCTTTATAATATTAATATAGATATAGATAATCTTTGGCGCGTGCTGTGGAATTGCGAGTTGCTTTTCTGGGTCGATTTTTGTAAAACTTATTGATATAAAGAAATATATTTCACGTTTTAATTACGTACGTAACATTTTTCATAATCCCAGTTTCAAAGGATAACTTCCACAGGTCTAAAAAAAAAAGACTTGAACGAATGGGTCAAGCCCGAAACGGAAAAAAGTACATCAGTAATTACAATACATATATTTTCGGGTAGATACCTAAATTGTTCAGAATCTGAATTTGATAAAAAAATAGGTATAAACTTTACTGGAAGGAAACTATTATATTCTACTTTCTGCAAAGTTAGAACTCTTTGTAAATAAGTCGCAGAGAAAATTGAGTAGGTATTCATTTACAAATTGTAACTTCTTAAAGTGCGTTATGATAATTACCTATGGCCACAACAACCACGGTGGTCTATTGCAACATCAAAGCAGGCTTATTACCTATTTACCACTTATTATAGACTCATGAAAGTTAAGAATCAGAAGACCTGCCGCCACCTATTAAAATACAATTGTTGAGTTTGTTGAAGTGACGAAGCTCTAAGCCGTATAAGGCGTCGTCTCGTATTCACAACTATAGCAGGTACTGCTATAGTTGTGAATACGAGACGTCGAGACGAGATCTTTAAAAAAGTTGGTGGGCCTCCAAAACCCGCAAATTTTTAAGATTCTGTGTGCAAAGTTTGCCAATAGCAATAGCAATTATGGTAGGTAAGAAATAGCAATTATGGTAGATACGGAAGCAGTGCTGCGTGACAAATTGGTATAAATTGCCAAGCACAGACCAAATGCAGGAGACGTTGCACAGCAGTTCAGGTGTACCTAGTCAGTAAGAGTCTGACACTATCCTCTTCCTCCTCCGAGGAGGTGAGAGTGCCATGAGAATTCCCGTGCCTAAACAAAGGTACGGAAGCGGTGTAATAGTGAGTGGCACAGCTTTATAAATATAACATTTAAAAAGCTGTATGCATTTATACACTTTTTTTTCAATTTCAGAAAGATTTTTGTGACGGAGTCCCTAATTAAAGACCTAAAGTAGTTACTTGAATACTAAGAATGCACACATTATGACACAATGTCGTCGAAATACCTATATTGAAATTAAAGGCGCAAGCTTCAGACATTGTAAGCATTTCGCATTCAATTGCGGTTCGAGCTGTCACTTGAGAATTAATTGATGTATACTATCATATTATATGGCTGCTGACAAATCTCAGTGGTTAGTGGCCAGTGCGAGTGTGGCTAGTACTGGCATAAGCCGTGGCGGCTGGTTCGCGGGTTGCGCGCGCGTCTCGTGACTCGTGTGTATTCACGATTATGTGTTCGTTATTTTAAATTATCATGGCGGTTTATAGGTAAGCTTTTCATTTTTTTTTTGATGGTGATATGTAGGCCTATTTAATTTTTGGGATAAGGGCAGTTTACATACTTAGGTTAAATGTAGATTTGAGAGTTTGTAATGAACCGAGAGTTGTCCATTGGTTTACTGAAAACCTTGATACAGCTTACGTTTCAAAACGCGCGAAATTTTCTCAACGTAATTTTAAAAATTTTATTGATATTTTCCCGATTTGTGTGCTCTTAAATAACGTTATTCTTAAACTGTGTGAATTGTATCCTTCGTTATGGAAGTTCTGGAATACAGTAAGACGCGAAAAATGGGTTGCGAGGGTTGACTGGTATTCAGTTGCACCATGTAAGTTGCGGTATTCTCTTGAAATCGTTACAAAACGTACAAAGCTCTGGAAATGTGTGAATATCGGTCGTTGTTTGAATTTTTACTAATTTTAGAAGTAGAATTTGATATGTTAGTAATTGAATTTCAATTAGGATTAGAATTTTTTAGGATTTGAATTACTAAAATATCAATAAGGGTTTAAGAACAAACCTTTAACGTTTTAACCTATATTTAATTTTGTCTATCGTTCAACAAAGTCCGCAAAACAAAAATCTAAATTTCTTATAACTTATTGTTTGTTTGAACGTATTTTTGAGCAAAGCTTCTAATTCTCTGAACTACTTTCTTATTCTAAAACAGCTTTTTAATTTTCAAATCATGGTAGGAAGAGTTATCTGTCATCAACATTTTCAGTGTCATCGCCGAATTAAAATCGCGGCTCATTGGGAACTTATGGGACTGGCCCAAATCGCTACCCAAAGATAATTGTAATGTCCTTGAACTGAATTAATACGTCCCTTATAATGGCTTTTATGGCTTAACTTTAAATTAATAATTTAGGGCATTGGAATATTATTGTGATAAATAGATTTAAGAGAATGTTGTAAATTCACTTTAGTCCTAAATTGTCTGTTAAAAGTATCAGGTGCCTAAATAACTAGGTAAAACAATAGTTAAAATAATGAGAGTTTTCTTAGGTTAAAAAAATATGTAGAGCATATTATGTTGGCTTAGAAAAGTACATTCCTTTTTCAGATATTTTACTTGTAGTTCAACGTAATTAGGTAGGTACCCCTTGTTACGCTAAACTTCTATCCTTTTTTTAACCAACTTCTAAACGGAGGATTCTTACCAACATGTTTCGATACCATGTGCTATTATTAACGTATTTTCAAAATGTCATAAATACTAAATACAAAAAATACCCACTGTTTAACAAAACTAGACGCTTAATACAATGTAAACAGTACTTAACTGCTGTGCTGAAGCTGCTCAAGCTGTGATGGCTTAGTGGCAAGACCGTAGGACTGCTAAGTCAGAGGTCTTGAGTTCGATCCCCACGGCGAGCACCGACTTTTCGAATGTTGTGTGCGCTTAAAAAATAAATATCACAGCTTCCGTGTTTCGGAAGGCACGTAAAAAAGTGGGTCTTGCGCCTAATCTCTCTCCGGTCGTGTCAGATTGCCGTTCCATCGGGCTATGAGAGTAAAGGAATAGAGAGTGCAACCTGTGTTTGGACACACGCTTGTGCACTATAATATGTCCTGCGTAGCTGGCTGGTGTCATAGTAACACTGGCCGCCGTCGCCGAAATCGGTCCGGACATTATTTTACTTTACTGTCGGACAGTTAACGATACAAATAAATTTATTGATCGTGTCATCTACAAATTGGGCAGTCGTAAAACATGTTGTAAACAGCTGCATTTCATCATATTTGTTTGAGATTTATGAGTGATACGTCTTCAAGCTTCATTTAAGTAGTTGATATTTTTTTATACCTTGTCCGGAAGAATTAATTGCTTTTTATATTTGTCCAGTGTCTAACAGATTCAAAAGCATGTCTATACTCACTTACTATTTGTACCTATCTAGTATTTATGACATATCTTATTGTATATAAAATATTTCCGGTTTACAATGTTAGTTACCTTTATACTCCGAAACGGCTGTACCGATTCTCTTGAATTTTTTTATGATATGCATTCAGTAGGTCTGAGAATCGGCTAACATCTATTTTTCATCCCTATTTTTTTTATTCGCGAACGAATTCACGGACAGCAGCTAGTAAAATTGTAATTCGGTTCTAATACATGTACAATTTAGAGGAAAGGTCCTCTAAATTGTACATGTATTTCTACACTTTCTACACCAAATTCACAAAAGTAAGTACTTGAACAATAAACATTAATTTCAAAAGATAAATCGGTAAACATTAATTTGAATTTCAACTGGGCTCTGTAAGAAAAGTATTGGTATAGGAACTTTTGATCTTTGCAAATCACTTACTTTGGTTTAAGAAAGTCTTTTATATTTCACTGACCATGTGCTCTACCTTCATGCAATAAATGTCGATAATCTGCCCTTATCTGGTAAATTCCAGTTTTTGGGAAAGTTATAAGGATATCACTTTTAAAAATAGGTCCAGTGTATACCTGCCACCACACCACACCTATTTTTGATCTACCAGACGAAACCACAGACTAGGCAACAGACCTTTTCACCATCCTATCCTTAGATGAGGTTAGTTCTAGGATAACGCGTTACGTCCCCAAATTCTCGCAAAACAATCCAGTTAAACATTCACAACCTGCGCTTCACCTAACTGCACAGTTCTTTACAAAATACCCCACCATTTCTAAAAGCTCATAATTCATCCCAAATATCCGGAAATAGGCCAACACTGCAAAATATCTTCTCCCGCTATTGTCTCAAACATTGACCTCTTCAAACGGTTTGACGTCAGTGCCGTTAGAGATCCCATTAAATTGGCTCGCTCACTCATTGACTGTTGAAGGTCATACAAATGGGCCAGACAGATCAATTATTTGTTGACCCCCGTATCGAGATTTCATGTGCCGAAGTAGGCCGCGGCTGATGGCTCAATTTATTTGATGCATTGGTATTATGTTAAAATGTCAATGTTAAATCATTTGTGGTGTAAAAAAGAGGATGTTTCATTTATTGGTGTTAGTAACGGTTTTAGATCTATCCAAATGCTGTCGGCTTCACCTCAGTGTAAAGCATTTGGTAATTAATTGACTAGGTATTTCCAAAATTCCAAGCAATTTCATCTCTTTCATATGTTGGATATAAAATTATGATTACAAAATAAATATTACAAAATATATTTATATGCCTCTAAACGGTAATTTTAATCATACATCGAAAGCCTTTACAGTCATATCACCATAATTTTATTTACGTTGTGTAGTCTTCGGGCCAGTTGGTAATTTCTCTGAATGATTTAAACCTCTCGCGACTTCTACACATAATTATAACACCCACCCGAAACGCTAGGAGAAAAGAAGCATCACAAACCTTATAATTACATCGCGGGTAAGACCCGTTTGTTGTCTAAAACAGGTAATTTCTCTGTCAAAGCCAACAGAGAAAATATTTCTCCAAATCTCCAAACTTCTATATTTTTATTTCATGTTTCAGGTTTACAATTTTCCTAATCCTGATATCATCATACCCAACCAGTAATGGAGAAACAGGTGAGTTGCAATCACAATAATGTAAAGCGCGTTGATAATAAAGCTTCAGCACAATTGGAGATGTCTGGGGCTTGGAGCGAGAGGACTAGTAACTTTGTCCTGTACCTAAGCAAAAGTATCGGGATAATCACCAAGGGTATAATGTAGGGTAGGATAGGATCATCATCATCAAATATTATAAAACTAAGTCCTCTACCGTGTCATACTCAAAAACTACTGCAAGGCTTCTGCAAATGTTTTTGCAAAGTTATAAAAATTTCGTTTGATATAGAAGAATTGTGTAATGTCAGAAGTGGTAGTGTTTTTACGGTTGCAACCGACATTCGCGCGGGCGAAGTCGCAGGCAACAGCTAGTGTTTACAACAAACGGACACAATTAGAAGTATTTTGCTCTTAAAGAAAGACTTTTGACATTGTGGAAGCGAGATGCCGGTATAAGCTGTGTTACGATATCTCAATTCATATCAGCATAACTTGCTTTTAAAACTAATAGAAAGTCTGTTGGTGTATTCTTCATCTGATGTCAAAAAATCTAACTTTTTAATCTCCTCTTTTATTTTTTAGAAGAAGACACATCTACGGAACTACCCCAAGCCGACATGGTGGCTCCCTGCTCCGGGCTGCGGCCTGGAGACGTGGACTTCCAGACTGTGGACCTGATCGCGGTGTACCGGCTCGACCAACCCGATACCAAGGGGGTTACCATGGTACAGGGGTCGCAGGACCTTCAGAGAGCGTATAGGATCGGGCTGGATGTCAACTTCACTTTGCCGTTGAAGTAAGTGTTGTGATAAGTAAAATGAATAAAAGAGAAAGCTGTATTTCGCGCAAAGAATTGGTATTGCCATTCAGCGTGGTAATGCGGCCAGTCTCCTGGGCACGTTTCCCGCCATTGATGGAGATGAGGATATTTTTTTCGACGCTTTGTAAATACGTAATTTTTTTAGTTACATAAGTTTAGTCATAAATGTAGATATTTCTTATTTTAGTATTGTTTCTGTTAAAGAGAAAGCTTGTATAGGAAAATGACTAGACAAAAATTTTGTTAAATCTAATATATAAAATTCTCGTGTCACAGTTTTCGTTGCCTTACTCCTCCGAAACGGCTGGACCGATTCTCTTGAAGTTTTGTATACGCATTCAGTAGGTCTGAGAATCGGCCAACATCTATTTTTCATTCCATTTTTTTTTGTTTTCGCGAACGAAGTCGCGGGCAACAGCTAGTATTTTATAGTTTCTGGTTGTCGTCAGTAATGGTACTACTGTAACCGATTTAAATTATTGTTCGTTGCCATGGAAACTCAAAACTTCAATCCTGTTTCAGTCTAATTGTAGTAACGAAAGTGAAAACATGAAAGTACCTATAATCATTACATAGTATAGAACAAAGTCGTTGTTACTGTCTGTTTGTTTGCTTAAATCTTGGAAACAACGCAACGGATTTTGTAACGGTTTTTTTAAAGACAGAGTGATTCAAAGGGGAAGGAAAGGTTCATATGTAAAACACATTAGTATTTCACCCGACCGAAGCTGGGGCTGGTCGTTAGTCTATTATTTGACGCACTGTATTATAATGTTCATAACCAATTTTCCAAAAAAAATCCAAGGTCACACAAATGCGCATAGCGCCCAACATTTCTTTTTTTGCATTCCTAATTTAAGAAGTATCTTCTCAAAATTCCCTATCTTTCACCAGTTCTTCTGATCCCCAGAGACGTGTTCCCAAACGGTCTCCCGGGCCACTTCAGCATAGTGGGCACATTCAACGCTCGCGGGCAGCGGCGGCCGTGGAGCCTGGTGCGGGCGAGGGCCGACAGTCTGCTGTTCTCACTCACCTTCCTGCCCGTGTCGAAGAAGATCGCCGTCTTCTATGGAGGGTCCAGGGTGCTTTTTAATAGTTGGGAGGTAATTTTAAATAGGATATTGTTTAAATCTGCCGGGGCTGCGGGATGTTCGTGAGTTACCGCGACACCGGCACCCAAAGGGCTCCAGGAGGATTTAGGGTTTTAGTCAGTAAAAGTTTGACACTCCCACCCGCTGCGCCCACAGCGGATGGTGTCGTTTGATGATTTCACACGAAAATGGGATTGCTTAGATTAGAAAATGCTAAAAGACAGGCCTGTTGGTCTAGAGGCTAGTGGCCCTGACTGCTATACCAGAAGTCGTGGGTTCGATCCCTACGCAAGACATTTATTTTATTTAATATTTTTTTATTAGAACAGTTAGGTTAACCATACTGTTCTGGATTAATTTTAGATACTTACGTGTTTTTGTAGTATTTTTTAAATAAGCCGGCTATCTTTTCAACTTCAAACCATTCTTAAAACGGTTAACTAACGAATAACTCATTATATTTCCAGATATTCACCCCAGGATGGCACAAGATACACGCATCGATCACCAACGACACTGTCCACTTGGCAGTAGATTGTGTGGAGGTGAGATAACAAGTCCTTTCTTCCCAGTCCTTCGTAATTATTGACTGCATTTAATCTTTCTATGACCGCTCTTTGCGCCATGGATAGCAGGTTTCAACATCGCAATGAACAATTAATACTCGTTCCAATTATCGTACTTATTCAAGAATGAAGAACAGTACATATAGCTATATATTCAGGAACGTAGCTAAGCGTTCTAGAGTGTATATTTGTCTTTTCATTTTACTTGAAAATAATAAGTAATGAAAAAATGACAAGTAACGATATTTCCATCAGTGTATATTATTCGCTTTATTTTTTGCGTGCAAATGTTTTTAAACTCGCAAAACATGAGCGCTATATATTGTACGGTAGTTGTTTTTATCTTAAAGTGAAAAAAATGTTGTTTTTATTGTTTGCAGTTAATGCCAGAGAAACTAAACTTTCGGGATTACACGAATGCTACTTCGGTAACCATCGTGTCCAATGATGATGGAACGGCTGCTCCTGTAAGTAAATATTTAATTAATTAGACATTAAATCATTTAGCTATTCCTATTTTCGTCCATTTGGTCTTTGTTTTATAAGCATTGTGCTTATAAAACAAAGACTATAGGGACGAAAACAGGGTACAACAATATATGATCTGGCCTGTTGGTCTAGTGGTTAGTGGCAATGACTGCTATACTAGAAGTCGTTACCGAGGGTTCGATTCCCACCTAAGACAAATGTTTGTGCGATGAGTACGATCATTTGTTCTGTATCAGGATGTTATTTGTCCGTAATTTTTATGGATTTAGAAGTATTAGGTCGGGGAAAAAGTTTTTTCGCATTATAAGTAGTATGTATGAACTTGTAATAAAATCGTTTTGGCTATAGTATTTGTATCCGGCCGGTTTTGGTATAATTTAAAGTAAAAATTTTAAAGAACATAATTCCAAATTCTAATTTTATTAGAGAGGGAAAAATTTTATTACAAGTTCATACATACTATAATGCGAAAAGACTTTTTCCCCGACCTATTATATAAGTATGTTTATCAGTTGTCTAGTACTATAAAGTAATAGTATCAGCTCTCTACAAGAATTAGCACAAGAAACTCCTCAGCAGCACAAGAATTAACACTAATGTTTAATTATATGATCATCTTTCAGATAGATCTACAATGGCTGTCGTTAAGTTGCGACCGTTATAACTTAAGTAGAGACAGCTGTGAAGAAATTGTAAGTAGTTTTAAATACTTTACTAGCTTTTTCCCGTGTCTTTGCCTGCGTGGATGTCAGTTATCGCTGTAAAAGATGAACCTCCTTTTTCGCAGTCTGATAAAAGAAGCCTGTGTTAATCCAGGGTGTCAACTAGCTCCATATATTCTTCATACCAAGTTTCATCTAAATTTGTAAAGTGGTTTAAACGTGAATGAGTAACGAACATCCATCCATATTTACTAACTTTCGCGTTTATGATGTTAGTTGGATATGCTTAAATGTATTGTAGTTGTAAGATGTCATTGACTCTAGAAAAAAAATCATTCTTCAGTGTGAAATCCGTTATTGTTGCCTTTTAATCTTAACTTAAAGATCATTGATTGGTTGTAAGTATTTTTAAACCAATCGCAGTCTTAATCAGACTAGAAAAAAGATCCAATTTGTCAGGTTAACGTCATTGTCAAATGTCATTTTGAATTCGTTATCGCGAAATATTCTTTCGAGTTTATTTTTCAAGTAATCGTCGTTTATTTGTACTTTTCGAAATTACATTTACTTATTCACTTTTTCAGGATAAACCACAGCTTCTTGTAGCAACATCGTCGCCAGCTGTAAGTTTTCTTTCATTTTTCAACATTTTATTTAGCAGAAAGCCATAGACAACCAAAAACAATGTAGTATTTTTTTTATCTCTACTTGAACTACAGATAAATTATCTTTTTTTTTCAACTTTTAGTAAAATATATCAGTAGATGATTAACTTAAAAGAAAAATACAAGTATCTATTTTAAAATTCGTTTTGATCTTACATTTTGTTGTGACAATTCAATAGAACTTTTTAAGGGGTTTTCATGATTGCTACATATATCTAGTTTTGCTTAAAAATCTAATAAAACATTTGTGTTTAGTACGATGTGGACCCGTCTGTAATTGCTGAACCGTTTGTGGCTTCCTGCAATAACACCTGCCCACCAGTGAGTATAACTTATAGTATTTTGACAATTTAGTTTTCAAGTATATTACAAACTAGCTGTGCCCGCAACTTTGTCCGCACGGAAAATAACAAAGAAGTTGACTGTTTTTTTTTTAATACAGGATTTTTTCTAAAACAAAAGTAGCCTAAGTTACTACTTATTATATCAGCTATCTGCCAGAAAAGTCTCGTCAAAATTGGTCCAGCCATTTCAGAGATTAGCGGGAATAAACAAACAGACAAAAATTGAAAAATATTGTATTTTGGTGTCTATTATATTCGTATGTACTTTGTAAAAGACGGCTATTTTAATATTACAAACAGACACCCTAATTTTATATAAAAGTATGGATATTTTATTAATCAGCTTCGAAACTAACTAGAGTCGGATAACAAACTATTTCTTGTCTATGTATAGAAATAGCCAAAGTATTCGTTATTGTATTGATCATGTAGTCTCTCCTTATTCATGATAATTGCGAGAGAAAGTACCTACAGAAACCCTTCCATTTAATTTAATTTGAAGGTTTGTAAGACTCGTAATTAGGGCTAATTGCCAAGTTGAGGTTTAATGTAGTAAATGAACATTACTGAAGTCTTTCAGGATATTAAATGTTAAGTATCTTTACTGCTTATTTAATAATGAGTGAAGTTGTACAAGTTATTTCAATGTAGAACGATGTTAGGGGTTTTAAATGTTTTATCAAGAATTATGATTATTTTTACGTTTTAGGGGCCGGTTGGGCCTCCAGGAATTAAAGGAGAACCGGGGCCACGAGGATTTACTGGTATCCCGGTAAGTAAATAACATAAGAAACATACGAAATATGGTAGGTGTCCCATCACATTTTAGATTAAAGTTCTCAACAAGGCCTCTGCATGTTGGACCTGTGTCCCCGTGTAAGCCGTTAAAAAGGCCGGGTTTCTTCCCTTGAAGTTAGCCCGTGAATTAAAAGAGATACGAAATAAAAAACATCAAAAAAATAGGGATGACGACAGGGTATGTGAAGTAAGAATCTAATTCATCCGTCAGATAGATAATTAGAAAATGTTAGACACGTATTTTTGCGTTTATCTGAACAATAAAAAAATTACAAAGATATGTTGCTTGAAAGTTTAGGAAAGGGGGCTTATTCTTATTTTTTTTACGATAAAGTGACTTCAGTCGAAGTTTCATTGGCTGTATTTTCGTCAATTTGTGTTTGCGGGGCAATAGATAAAATAGGTATCTAATATTATTTATTTAACTATGTATTATGACGAACATAAAAAAAAAGTTATCATTCCTATTTGACAACAGTCGTCTTCGAATAAACATTGTACATCGCGTGTTCTAAACACACGTTACTTACACAGCTGGGATAATAGTTAAATATTAAAACACATATAATATTATACTAGCGACGCGCCCCAGCTTCGCACGGGTGCAATATTATAAACACAAATCTTCCTCTTGAAAAAATCCATCGATTAAAAAACCGCATCAAGGTCCATTGCGTAGTTTTAAAGAACTAAACATACGTAAGGACAGACCGACGCGGGAAGCGACTGTGACTTATGTTGTATACTGATGTTTTTTTAGGGAATACGCGGTACAAAAGGTGACGCAGGTTTCATAGGAGCCCCAGGTCTTCCAGGCGTGAAGGGTGACAGAGGAGACCCTGGAGTACCGGGACTGCCGGGATACGTCGTCAATGTAAGTTCTCATATATTTTACACAACAAACGGGTCTTATTCGCGATATAATTGGATATTTCTTTAGTCCCGACGTTTCGGTCGAGTTGCACCGACCGTAGTCACGGGTGAACTGCCCACAAGTTCTTATAATACGGCATTTAAAGTTAGTGCAGTTCACTTATAGGACGAAATATATCTAACCTATGTAGATAATTTAACAAGTAAACATTGAAAATCAATTGTATTTTGTAGAAATTAGGTTATTTTTTTTCTTTTTACTAATGATTCTTGACTAGTTCTTTCCTGTGGCTTTGCCGCTTGTATGTCAGTTGTATCTGTAAAATCCCCTTTTACAAAGACGGATGTAACCTCTGTGTTAAACCAGGGTGTCAACTCAATCCATACCAAATCAAATCCATCAATAAAATGTGGGTTCTGCGCCTTATCTCTCTCTGGTCTCGTCGGATTACCGTCCCATCGGGTTATGAGAGTAAAGGAACGGAGAGTGCACCTGTGTTTGCGCACACGCTTGTGCACTATAATATGTCCCACGTAGCTGTGGCTGGTGTAATAGTAACTCTAGCTGCCGTCGCCGAAATCGATCCGGACATTATGTAAACATCATTTTTCCGGACATTATTAGAATTAAATCATCGTTTTTTTCAGACCACAGGCTCTGGATATGTGGGACCGCCCGGGGAACCAGGACGACGCGGTGTCAAAGGTGAAAAGGGCGATGGCGGGCAAAAAGGTAACTGTTCTAATACATCATTAATTGATTGCACATAACTTTAAGTAATTGTAAAAAGAAATACACGAAATTTACTTGTGTACGAGTATGTACAGCATTTCCTGTACGTATTTTGTTTTCCCTCTATTTTGCTTATTTAGGTTTGCTAGTTTATATTGTTATTACCTATCTTAATTAGATATTATTGTATGACAATAAGATGTAGCTCATGTACAGTCACGAGCAAAAACGTGTTAACACGACCAAACAGTTGCAGTAGATTTCTTATGCAAAATTTCTGAAGTTGTTATGGAATATTCCTGATATTGTGATATACAATGTTTAATTAGAAAGAAAATTTCACGATTTAATAAATCATTTGGGATAATCATCAGGACTAGCTTCAATTGTTTGGTCGTGTGTACATGTATTTGCTCGTGATTGTACGATACTTAACACCAATGCATGTATTTTTTTTTTGTGTTCTCACTCATGTTACTACAAATAAATTAACAATATCTTTATCTTGCTGAATGTTATGTTGCACCTGATATTATATAGATATATTGTTCATAAGCATTATTTTTTCAGGAGAACCGGGAGAAGCCGGTTTAGTTGGACTTGCAGGCGTACCTGGATTACACGGGAAAGATGTAAGTTATATAGTTTACTATCGCGATATAAAAATGTGTGTGTATCATAATTATTTAAATTCTTAATAAGCCCCTGGATACCGACGGCTTAGGATTTTTCAAACCCTTCTTCTTTTCGTATTGATGGTGCGACTTAATTAAATTTAAAGAAACGATGGATGAATTGTGTGAAAGATGATATGGCTGCAAAAAGTGTAACTTGCGAAATGACGTCAAATGGAGTGGATTGTTATCAAATGAAGGAGCTCCCGCACGGCTAACACATCCAAGAACTTTATATCGCTTGGTTATGTTTAAATAAGTGTTTAAGTGATCATCAAATAATTTGTAATAATGTTACATCTTCATTGCTTGCTACCCGCACAACGCCCACAGAATATGTCTTTATAGGAGAGAGACACTCAAATCTGCCAGCACCTATACATTTGTACAACTTTGTTTATGCTGATTATATTCCAATTTAACTCATTGTCCAGGGTTCACCAGGCCCCCCCGGGCCAGTGGGCCCACGAGGCGAGCGCGGCGAGCAGGGCCCGCCAGGGCCCACTAGCAACGTCAACGCATCGCTCATACTCGGTAAGTATATTATCTACTCGTTTTATATCTACTCGTTCTACTCGTTTTGTGTTAATGTTTGAGTTTAAATAGACTTCTAAATAGAAATGATAACAGTGTATGAAAAAACTTGTGACGTATTGACGCATTTGCAATATTTATATCAAAAAATGACGTTCATCGTGGTTTGATTCATTATTTTGGTTACATTTTACTTAGGTACCGCTTTTGTATATAAAAATGAGCACATTTTGTCAAGCATGAGCATCTTTTTTATTATTTATTATCTATCATGCACACGAGCGGTATTCACTTTGATTATTGATTATTTTTTTGTAAAATTCCTTTTAAACACTTTTAAAAAATTGAAAAGATTTTTAAACTCAGCTCTGATTTTCGTGTTATGTACTTTTGTTACTAGAAATAGAAATTCAACGAATTCTGTCATTGGAAGGTAACAAAACAAATGAAGTACCATCAGGCTAAATTAATACTATTTTGTGTAGGTGCAAAAGGAGAGAAAGGAGCTCCAGGGAGAGCTGGAAGAGATGGAGAGACCGGTCCACGAGGGCTGCCCGGACTGAACGGAGCGCCGGTAAAGTAACACGTTTAGTTATACATACGTACATACATAAACGTCACGCCTCTTTCCCTTGGGGGTAGGCAGAGATCACATCTTTCCATTTGCTACGATCCTGGCATACCACTTTAGCTTCATCCACACTCATCAGTCGCTTCATACACGCCCGTCGGTTAATTTAATTATGCACTTATTATATTAAATATTCCAAGCGATTAAACTTAATTGGTCAAAATATTCCTAGAGGTCTGCCCTAGCTTCGCACGTGTGCGATACTGATGTATAGGAAATTAAAATGGAACTCATTTATTCTGTAAGTAGGATAATTATATCACTTTTACATGTCTTAGTAGTAGTAGTCATGTATAGGTACATAACAACCATCATTTCAAGATGATATTTGCATACGGTTTGTTTTTAATAGACAGAATATTTATTGAAATATTGTGTGCATCAAATTACGTTACGTAGTTTGTTTTTTTTTAAACTAATTTTGATGCGGTTCTTTAGATCTAAGCCTACATAGCGATTGACAGACGCGAGCAGCGACTTAGTTGTAATACTATGTATATAGATTATATTTCAACCCGAAAAGTTTAAACCGTTAATTCAATATAAGCTTGAATGGAATGCTGAAATCGCAACTTTGATAATTGATTAATACTCGAACTAGTCCTAAACAAAACACAACTCGCCGACAAAGCTCTTTTGATTACGTCAGTAGTAAGCACAGTACGAACAGATCTTTGCAAACACAGCCTTACACCCTTATCTTAAAGTTGTTTTTGCAATACGTCTTACAATTTGCATACTTCATGGGCTAAATGGCGGATGTTTTATCAATACTGATAAGTCTGATATCGAATAAATGAACAAGGGAGTACTCATAATTGTATTCTGAACGACAAACGGGACTTATTCGCAATAGGTATAATTCGATATTTAATAGAAAATACTGATTAGTTCCTAGATTTAAGTAATTGTTATCTTGTCTATTGCATTAGGTTAAGTTACCTGTAATGATAGATTTAAGTTTTTAGTAAATAAATAAATTTCTTTTCTCCTTAGTCCCGTTTGTCGTCAAATATGAGTACAAGTCGCGAAAGTTTCAAAACATTAATTGTATTCTGGTTTCAGGGTCAGCCGGGGCTGCAAGGACCAATCGGCTTGCCCGGTGCAGCGGGGGGCAGCGGTCTGCCGGGACCACAGGGGCCAACAGGAGAGAGGGGCCCAGAAGGATTACAGGTTGGTGGTATAGATTTAATTAAAGTTTTTTTGGATTTAAAAAAATGTTGCATTGATTTTCAGTAAATTAGAAATTTAATTTCCCACATGCTAAGTATACTAACTGATCCATGCCCGCTGCGTTAGAAGAAGATTTTTTAACCGACTTTAAAAAGAGGGGGTTCTTAATTCGACGTTATTTGTATGTTATTTTTGTGTGTTTGTTACGCGATTACTCCGCCAATTGTGGAGCGGTTTACAAAATTCTTTTTTTGTTCAAAAGGAGATATTTTCGCAGTGGTCCCATAATCACCAAGTCAGAGTCTGATGATTGGATCCTGGAGAAATCGAGGGCAACCCTCAAATTTTATGGGCCCACACATTGCTTTTTGGTTAGAAATGCAGAAACTTAGATACCTACTTGCCTATGGTAATCATCATCTTATGTAGCTAAACTGATGATGGAAGGTACAACTCCATAACAGTAAGGAGTAGACATCGATTGATTAAGTAAGTTAGTTAAGTAAGTAGTAAGTTTTTTTTAAAGTCAGTTCAATGTATCCAGACATTACCTCCTTACAACGTCACAAGTTTATGTCTTTATAATATTAGTCCTTACAAGAGTGATAAACAAAGCTACTCGCAGACCGGAAGATAAACAAAAGTGTACGCTTACTTTGCGCATAATTTAATGAAAGCGTAATCTATAGTACTACTACATCAGCTGTACTAATGAAATATAATTATGTTGTATAAGTGCGTCAACTGAACACCTCCTATCATACATTGTGATATACAATAAGCTATGAACAAAGAGAGAGTCTTACTTAGAAAGGGGAAAAGCCCCCTGTATTACTTCGTAACTCGAGCCCTAGTGGTATAGGTCTCGCCAATGACCTACCCCACTGAGTGCGCGACGTGCCGCGGGCTCGATCCCCACACAGGGCAAGTATTTTTGTGATCAATGAATGGCTTTTTGAATTTTTATAAACCGTTACGACATATATTATGTAAATTATTTTTTTTGGTGCGGGATGAATAAAGATGATAAGCTTAGTTTAGTTTATTGCTAAATTATTTAAAATTGATTAACCGTCACCTTTACAAAGTACTCATTATGAACATCTATATCAAGTTTGCGAGTCAAATCACAGATTATCCGATTCTAGTTGCTCGATTTCAAAGTGTTATTGCTATGGAAAAGAACCAGCAATTTACTCTTTTAAACTCCATAAAGTACTCCTTTAAAAATGTAAGTTACAAAATATCCTAAAAATTCTTTATCATTATTCCAATATACAACAACAAAGGTGATCTAAATTCGCGACAACGCCATCTCGGATGAAGCCATTAAACTTATACTAAAGGTCATAAACTAAGGTACTAAGGTAATAAAATGATTAAGCTTCCCTTTCAGACATACTTTAATACCACTTTAGTTGAATAAAAAGCTCTTTGTTAGTAATACGACATAATATAGTACAAATTTATATTAGTATTAGTATGTACAAGGAGTGAATATAATTATTAGGACGTTTATGCAAAACAAAGTTTTATTATAAAATGAATGCATGACATGAAAATTTGAAAAAGGCTTCATAAAATAGTTAGATATATTAGTTTTACTATGTGAAGTAAATACACTACAGTACTACAAGTATCTTTTGTCACGTAGATAACATAAACAAATACACCAGTGTGCATATTCGCAACAAGAATCAACCTGTCGGTTAAAAGTGACGGTTTTTCATCTACGACAGCATTAGTTACGATTTCGGTCACGGGCCAACAGATCCTAGTGGCACTATGTGACGCATTAGTTCCGATTTCGGCCGCCTATCAAAATATCCTTGCGGCACTATACTAACGATACCCAAATACGCCTAGAAAGACAACGCCATCTATCGAGGGGCGAAGGTCAACTTTTGTAATGCTTAGGACAATCTGAAGTGTAAGAGTTTATTAATTTTTCTATTACAAATATATTAGTAACATCGTAAATAATCGTTTCTTAAGAATTTGATGTTTTTTGGGGTCTAATGTTAAGTATAATGATATTATGAAGATAAAACCATTAAAAAAGTAGCCGTCATAAAGTTTTTAATACACAGTACACTATGTCGATCCTTTTTCGGATAAAATAATTTATTACGGCGAAGCTTAAGCAATAAGAATTATTAATATTTTAAATTATTGTTTTTAGATTTAACCAGCATTTTTGGAGAATCATCAAAAAACTCTATATTATCCTTATTAACTTTTTAAGTTACCAAAATCAAAAATTTTACACTCGGGATTTTTTGAAAGTCAAGCAAAATAAAGCCCATTCAGAAAAAAAACTTAACAGTAATAAATTTCGAAAGTTCATTATCTTATATCCTGGAGCATAAGCAATGAAAACTATCTTTTTGATAAGATACTTTTTATTGCATGCATCGGCCGGGAATCGAACCCGGGCCGCCCGCGTGGCAGGCGAGCATTCTACCACTGAACCACCGATGCTTGTACTTCATACAATCAATTTCTGGTTTGGTTTCGGATACGACAGGATTTTGGAATAAAAAAAAAGATACTTCTAATTATCTGATCCTTACATTGACTTGCTATTTAGATACCTTAAAACTGTACTTTTTAGATACATAACCTAAATCTATTAACACTTTCGGGTTTCAGTTCATCCTATGGAAAATCTAATAAGTTATTATTAAGTACATAAAAAGTAGCCTTTTTATGAATTTATTGAGCTTGTATTTTCATACCAAACGAAATCTTGCAAGACTTTCGTTGTTATAATGAAAAGGTAATTCCTAATTTGACGTGGCGAAAATAATCCTGCGCGTTGCATACATTGCCGGCAATCATACATCACTTTCGATACCAGTACAGCTTACTTATTAAAAAGTCTAAAACTAGCTAAAACCTACCAATAACCTGCGATTCAGTTATACTGGAAACTGTTTTATTTAAGCTGACTAGAAGCTTATGAGGTGTGAGGCTTAAGCTATGTGGTGTGTAAAATTGGTGATTTAATATTGGTGGCTTAAGAGTAAAATTCAATTAAAAACTCTTAATATTCAGTACTCACAATTTGTCATAAATATGTTTAAGAAAAACTATATTATCATGAGTGGTCTTATATGCACCGTATATACTTACCGTCGCCGAACGTCTTGTGGTTTCCAACATTGTAAATCTAAATGTTGCGATACCGAAATATTAATAAATATGTTAGCTAGATCTTGCCCGTGACTTCGCCCGCGTGAATGTCGGTTATAGCTGCAAAAATATTACCCCTCTGTTACAGTCGGTTAAAAAGTAGCTAAAGTCTTAATCCAAGATGTCAGCGAACTTCTTAATAATTTCTTTTAAATTGGTATAGGCGTTTGAGCGTGAAAGAGTCACATCCATCTACCCATAGTTACAAGATTTCGCGTTTCTAATATTGGTTGAATGATGCTTAATATTTTAACATGATTTTCTCGTTAATTCCCGAATTTTTCCATAGTGAGAAATGACGAATTTCTTTCGATTAAGATACATTCATATCTGTTGGTATGTCGATGTTTTAGTTTAATTATAATTTTCTCGTAGTATCCTGCACATTTTAGAGTAGTCTTTATTGAAAAAAATATCATCTTACGAAGCTCGAAATTGAAATCGCTAGAAGCATAGACATTTTGTTTATTTTTTTTTAAGGTCTTATCATTACACTAGCTGTGCCCGCGACTTCGTCCGCGTGAAATAATTATTTTGGGCATTATTTATTTTTGCGGACAATCTCCTTAGCTTTATAAATTATAGCTGTTACCCACGACTTTGTCCTCGTCATTTTCTGTTATTATTTTAGACAATTTAGTTTTTAAATTTTTAAAAGAACATAATTATTTTATAGTACCTACTTCTGCGTAAATTATATTTTTAGTTTTATTTTCTTGTGGCAGAAGTACATATTGATTTTTCCACAACCTGATAGGTTGATACAACTCTTAACAAATGCATTCATTTCGACCGAATTTGATTACCATAAAAACGGTTCTAGTGAGTTAATCTTAAAAGATAGACATATACTGACCTGGACATTTTTTTAGATCATTTCAATAGGAATAATTCTTTCATACATATATTTTTGGTATCTTGAACCGTTTTCGGAGCGCACGCAACGGAAGCCCTCAAGGATGAATAATTTTCCCCGTTTTTTTCACATTTTCAATTATTTCCTCGCCCCTAATAGTTGCAACTTGATGTTATATAGCCTAAAGCCTTCCTCGATAAGTGGTCTATTCAACACAAAAATAATTTTTCGATTCGATCCAGTAGTTCCTGAGATTAGCGCGTTCAAACAAACAAACTCTTCAGCTTTATAATATTAGTATAGATTACATAACTAATCGTGATATCATTTCTTTCGACTGGCGTGGTACATTTTAAATCTGTTGGTCGCTGTAATAGTTGGGGGGCGCATTGTCCTTGACCTATTTATTAATCCAGGGTATTTAGCACATATATGTTATGGACCAAGTGATTAATGCGGGCATTATTTATAATGCTTGGGCATTATGAATAATGCCTAGCATTATCGGGCTAAGTGATTAATTACTATCTTAACTTCATTAATATCATATCGCTAGGTCATTATTATATTGCTAAATGATAGTTGGGCAATTTGATACTAATGCTATATTTAAGTTGTATCAAGCGCTAAATAAACCATGGCTGCAATTGGGAACAACGTAAGAGTTCGAGTTCCGATGTTGATTGCGGTCGTAATGTTGGAAGAAATAAAAAAAAAACCTAACCTAAATTAGGTGAGGTTAGGTTTTTTTTTTATTTGTCAAAATCTATATTTATTGAGGTGAAAATATCATCTTCATCATCATTCCCCTGCCCTTATCCCAATTTTTACTTGGGGTCGGCGCAACACGTCTTCTAGTCATGTTGCTTAAAGTTTTGGCTATGGTTTTATAGTCGGCCGCCTGCCTGACACTAACCCTCTTTGGGAATGCGATTGTTATAATTTTGTTTTATTGTGAAAATATCATCTTATGTTATTTTAATTGTTAAAATAATCTTTATGATATGTACGCTTAAGGCAAATTAAAATACAAATTAATTCTGAAACGAATATCTACTTGTTTTATTACTTTATCTAATTCTTCGAAGATATTATATATAATAAGCTTAACAGTATCTATAATATCTAGATTGATCACTTTGGCTGTAACATTTGTATTACTTTGCCCAAAAGGTGATAGGCCATATGTATAGTGCCCGGTCAATTTGATTATTTGAATAATTATTATCAAAGTGCACTCTCATATTGGGCATTTTTCATAGTGCCCGGGCATTATGTATACTGCTCAATTTATCACTTGGTCCATAACATATATATACCACTTGAATGGGATGGTATGTCACTTTTGATACCAGAGCCGTGTCGCTCCGCAATGGATTGCAACTCGTACTGTTTTTATCTGATGATGATTATGACTGGCCTGTTAGTCTAGTGGTTAGTGGCCCTGACTGCTATACCCGAGGTCGTGGGTTCGATTCCCACCCAGGACAAATGTTCGAGTGATGAGCATGATCATTTTTTCTGTTTTTGGGTGTAATTTATCTATGATATAAATATATATTTAGGAATATGTAAGTATTTTTATTAGTTGTCTAGTACTCAAAACACAAGTTTCTCTCGTATACTTAATTTGAGACTAGATGGCGTTGTTGAAGTTGAGGAATATTTATTTATTATTATTTTAGTACAGTAATCAGTTTTAGAAGTAAAGTACCGGTAGCTCCGGATGAATAAGTAGGTACCAATTATGTTTACGCATTCATTCACTGGTTGAATAGATGTCTGGGTTCAATCGAAACTTTGCAAAGGAATACCTGCCTTTTGTCTTATTGTTAAAATGTATTTTTGCATGTAAAGAGTCTCCCCCTAATTGATTGAACAGATGGCTCATTGTAGCTTAATTTTTGGGGTTCCGTACCTTAAAAGGAAGAAACTGAACTCATGTTTGTCTCTCCGTAAACCCCTTTATTTTGGAAATTCGTTTTATATGGAGTTAGGTTGAAATTTAACCATTCTGCGGTCTTGTAAATTCACCTCTTTTACAAAATAAACGTAAAAAAGGTACAGCTGTTGTTTCAACAAAAACATATTGCAACACTCAAGGGCATCAAAAACAAAGAAGGTACTTCTTGTTGACATAGAACTATGAAATTTTGCAATTATCATCGTTATAGACCAAAAGTATCAGAAAACATCTCAAAATTATACTTACTTGCAATAAGTACGTAAAAATAGGGTTTGGAAAATCTCAGAAAAAAGCATTTGATTCCTAAACTATTCTAGTAATGTACAGAACCCTCGGTATGAGGGTCTGATTCGCACTTGCCCGGTTTTAATTTCTCCCTAAAACTGCTAAACTCCATTTTTAGGGTTCCGTACCCAAAGGGTAAAACGGAACCCTATTACTAAGCCTCTGCTGTCTGTCTGTCTCCAGGCTGTATCTCATAAACCGTAATAGCTAGA
This sequence comes from Chrysodeixis includens, assembly GCA_941860345.1. Taxonomy (NCBI): domain Eukaryota; kingdom Metazoa; phylum Arthropoda; class Insecta; order Lepidoptera; family Noctuidae; genus Chrysodeixis; species Chrysodeixis includens. The sequence goes on along the minus strand of OW796112.1, from coordinate 2,220,955 downwards.
AAGCATTCACAAATGATTATTTATGTTGCCGCTATAACAAAAAATACTAAACCTAAAAAAAAATGAAAGGGGGTCTAAAAACAATAAACGTGGTTTTTCGATGTTTTTGCTCAATATTAAAAGTGGTACTAGGTAGACGTTTCAAATCTTTGCTGTGCATAGATGATAGTACAGAACCCTTCGAGCGCGAGTCCAGCTCGGACTTGGCCGAACTATACCGATGTCAACACAAAATCTGTTAAACTATGCTTGTATCGTGTTATGCAACATGTCACGTATCAAGACTTTTTGCAAAGCTTTTAAAACAATATCCACCGTTATAAATTCCTGTTATTAGTACTGATAAATCAATATCATATAGAAACAAAAGTCATAAGTCGTTGCATATAGAATTCTTAACGGCGCGAACATTGACGTGAACGTTTATATCAGAACAAACAACTTTTCTTTTCTTGATTCCGCGCCGTTACGTGCCATGTTGCGCTACATGCTACACGCATAGCTTAAATCGAATTTCGTTGCTGTAACTACTAAATTTATTTTATTGCAATTATACTACATTAAAATTTTACACAAAAAGCCGTTTTATAGAATAATACAATTGAATACAAGTATTATGAACTGGCATATCAATTAGGGCGATCTGTTTACATGCAAAAAACGTACGGAGCATTACAAAAGGCTGGTGTATCCCTTTACAAAGTTTATAATCTCGGTAAGCACGGCTACTTAGCCAGTGAACGCATGCGTAAACATAATTGGGACCTACTCATTCATCCCGAGCTCTCATTCAACCGGTAATCATTGATAAAGGGCATTTGGGCAATGCGAGATATATTTTGCGAGTTGCTATACATTGCGGAGCTGTAAAGCTTTGGTATCGAAAGTGATGTATCTTTGCCAGCAATGTATGCTACGCGCAGGATTATTCTCGCCATGTCTGATAAGGAATAATTTTTTGATTATAACAACGAAAGTTTGCTAGAGTTTGGGATGAAAATACAAACTCAATAAGTTCATAAATAGGCTCATTTTTTATGTAATAATAAGTTAGAAGATTTTCCGTGGGATGAACAGAAACCCGAAATTCTTAATAGATTTAGGTTGTTTACCCAAAAGGAACAGTTTTTGGGTATCTAAATCGCAAGTCAATGCAAGGATCAGATAATTAGAAGTATCTTTTTTTTATTCCAAACTCCTGTCGTATCGGAAACTAAACCAGAAATTGAATGTATGAAGTACAAGCATCGGTGGTTCAGTGGTAGAATGCTCGCCTGCCACGCGGGCGGCCCGGGTTCGATTCCCGGCCGATGCATGCAATAAAAAGTATCTTATCGAAAAGATAGTTTTCATTGCTTATGCTCCCGAATACAATGTATATTTTGTTAGCTGACGGAGGTAGCAAGAATAAAATATGTCAATTTGTTGATTCTCAAAGATATAATAGAAACTAGATTTATTTTGTATCTTTTTTGTTTTTTTTTTAATTCATTTTGTTAAAATATTCTAAACAATATTTAATTTTATCGTACAAAATGTTCGATCTAGAAATCGCTTTTTTTGTGTCGGGGAGATAAGGAAGGGTTAGATAGTTTTAAATGCTTATGAATCCTGAAGATTCAAGCTCCATTTTCACACTTAATTACTATCAAGTTAGTTTTTTAGAGGGAGCTACAGTTTGATGTGACAGCGAACAATTTTCCAAATGAAAATTATTGATTTTGGTAGCCAGTAGAGGTAGTAAGGATAAAATATGTTAATTTGATGATTTTAAGAAAAATACTGGTTTCTTTTTGGTAAAGTTTGAGATTATAATTATAATAAATTTAAGGCAGGGCATACATGTGGACACTTTTGTCTATCGTGGCGGATACAAGCTGCCGATGAATGATGATGATGATGATTGATGATTTCTATCAAAACAGTTTAAAATGATACACTCCCAGGGCATACGTGTATGTAGCTGCTTCCTAAGTCAGACACATATTCATGACGTTCAAGAAGTCTCTGGTTTGCTGTGTTAGAAACAAAAAGTGTTGTTTCCGCAGCACCAAAATTATTAGAAAAAATATTTACTGTTAAAAAATGTTTTTCAAAAATTATTTTTATTTGATTAAACTTAAGTATTTTTTTATATAATTTATCATTTTTTTTGTCTAACAATTACCAGGGTATCATAATTTCTTACCAAGCCGACACGTGCGTCTTTTGTGTGTACCGGCCGCCAATTCACCAGCTTTTGAAAAATCTTCTTTTTTTAAATTGCACTATTTTGAAAACAGCATGACCTTTGACAGACCAATAAAAAGAATTACAAAGAATACCGCTTTTTAGTGGAGCGTTGATACTCGTAGTTTTTTTTTTATAATTACACGGTAACAATTGTCGTTTATACCGTATTTATTATAGGTAAGAAAATAATGTGATGTTTCAGGAAAATCAAATTTTATTTTTAAACATATTTTTTGCATCTTTCGCTAGTCACTAAAGTGTCCTATAATGCGTGTGTGTATACAGTATACACACACGCATACTAAAAAAATGATAGGCATACATTTCTGTAATTTTGTCTTTATTATAGTCCGAAACCACAACAAACTACCAACTTTTACAAGCGCATAATCTTTAAACGTTTCTGTGTAAAACAATTGACAGAAATTACAAATAGGATAAGAAGTCTTGCGAGTTCGTACAGTAAAGTACTAAATTAGAAAAAGATAATCTGACGGAACAAAAATAAAAGAGGTGTTCCCATTTCCCATGTCTGCAGACCACCCAACTCACCCCCTATCTACACGTTACAAGAAGGATTTTTTTTATCAAACCATACATTTTGTAGAAGAAAATTAAATATTGTTTCGAATAATTCAGATAATTATCTTAAGATTTAACACAAAAAATTTAGATTTTCATAAATTTTTGAGAATCATCAAATCGACATATTTGATAATCTTGCTTTTCTCTGTCAGATACCACAAAGAAGAATTCTTACTCAAGAAATTGTTGGGTGTCTCATTAAACTGAAACATCTCATGAAAAAATTACTTATACTTTACAGTAATCATAAAAAAAAACTTGGAATCCTGGAGCATAAGCAATGAAAACTATCTTTTCGATAAGATACTTTTTATTGCATGCATCGGCCGGGAATCGAACCCGGGCCGCCCGCGTGGCAGGCGAGCATTCTACCACTGAACCACCGATGCTTCTACTCCTTACATTCAAATTTTGGTTTAGTTTGCGATTTGGACTTAAAATTAAATAAAAAAATATATTTCTAAATAGCTAAAACTAGCAGTGTCCTGCGATGGAAATATACGAAAAACTGTTTAATTTTGACTAAAAACTTTGTCCTAATATTGGTAAGTCCTTGGTAATCCCAAGGGAGCAATACATTTTTTTTATTATAATTTGACTATTTCTTTTTAGAAGGCTGACTATCTTAGTGTATACCTACTAAACATACAATATTTCTTCACGCGCAACATTTTGTCAATACATTTTCAAAATATAATATCAAATTTCGATAAATCGCGTAATATCGTTCTAGTTGCGATACATCGCTGGCAATGATACATCACTTCTTATTCCAAAGCTGCACGACTCCGCAATGTATGACGAATGAGCTTTAGCGTCAAGGATTACCGATCGATAGGGATGAATGAGTAGGTCCCAATTATGTTTGAGGTGCTCTCTCACCGGGAGCACTCACGTGTAATATAACATTATAGATTCGACTTAAAGCATTACATGACAATACTATCTTCTTGTTTGACGAGCATTGGTGTGTGATGTTAAATTTTGACTGCACGGATTACCGAGTGGTATAGGTCACCAAGCTAATTACCACTTTGCGCGACGTGTTGCGGGTTCCATCCCCACGTAGGATAAGAATTTGTGCGTTCCACAAATACTTGTTCTGAGTCTGAGTGTCTTTGTGCAAGTGAATTAAATGTCTGTGAAAGCCCCCGCGATACAAGCATTCAATTCCTTTGTGCAGAGGTCGAGCATTGATGAAACAAGTTGTATCAACATATTATACATTGTTTCATTACAAGTGGCGCATTGGTGTAATGCTCGGTTCTCCTTCTTCACTGATATTGCGTCCAAATCTGTAACGTTACATTACACGCGAATGCTCCTGGTGAGAGAGCACCTTTACGCATTCATTCACCGGCTGGATAGACGTCTGGGGTGACTCGAAACTTTGCAAAGGGATATCTGCCTTTTGTAGTTTCATTAAAGTTTATTTTAGCATGAACTCTGATCCCCCTAAATGATTAACCAGTTGGGAGTCTATATAGATGTAGATACTATTTGTTTTCTCTCTAAATCTGATAAACTCCTACCTTATTGGTTTTTGTTATCCATGTGATATTATTGTTAGTACAATAAAACAAAAGTGCTAGTATTAGAAGCTATGAAATTCAATTTAAGACATGCATATAACACGTTGCGCAACATGTCACAGAATAGCGCGAAGCTTTTGTTTAAAATCATTGTTTCTTTGCACGGAACAAACAAGTTACGCGTCACGTTGCGCGCTATGAGGTAGCGTTGTGTGTTGTCTCAAGGCGCGAAATACTGCGATGTGAATTCACGGCAGCGCCATGTTGAGTGTAACTCTAACACAGGGGAAGTACACTTTTACCATATGAAATAAACTCGAGTAATCACGCTATCATTTCGATGTTTGTCAAATGTGCTATTATAATTCATGTTGTATTTTAACAAGAATATTTTATCTATGAAACCAAATTTGTTAAAATTTCATATTCTCGACAAGCAAGAAACTCATCAAGACGAATCAAACGAGCCCAAACTCAATGGGGTTGCGTCGTTTAATAACAGAGTTCCTATTACCACCTTCCAGCTCCATCATCAGACCCTGGTTATCACCTAGTATCAAAGTGATTATTAAGACAAATTAAATGAGCCTAAAATCAAGTGGTAGCGTTGTTTAATTATGGAGTTTCTATGGCTACCTTCCGTCTCCATCATGAGATCAGCTCTATGACGAAATTATATTATATTTTTAGCCGATTTACATATGTATGTTAAAACTAAGCTTAATCGGAAACCAGGAAGTGGATAAAAGTTAACTTGCCAGATTTGATAATATACATACTGATAGATAAAAGTAAAAATGGTCTCACATGGCCAAAATCGAAACTAAAGCCTTTATATATGAATAACGATCACTTTTGATAAACAATTGAGTTGATTCTTGTTGCGAACATGCACACCAGCGCCCTCATGTTAATGTCATCCATGTGACAAAAGATCTTCGCAGCACTAAAAGCTTGTAAAAAAAAATAATTAAAAAAAACTACAAAACCCGCCTCTCAAAAAAACAGCTTTAATAGGAAATCACCTGAAAACACTGTAACAAGACCGGTAAAAATTCAATTAAATAGCATGTTGTCAAAGGCATGGATTGACTCACATGTCAAATTATTCTTACTTTGTGCATTTTGTTTATAAATCAATTCTATCGGCTATCCCGATAAATACGCGTGAGTAAATTGTTATATCATTTAAGTACTTTATGCATGCCATCGACTGTGCTCCGGATAACATGCTCACAAAGAATTATTAGTACAACGCATTGCCATACCCGGCACGGCAGTTTGCACGGCGGTTTAGGTTTAGTCAGTACGAGTTCGACACTGCCCCCTTCTACCCCGAGGGAGCAAACGTCCATAAGAATTTCCCCGCCTAAACAAATAAAAGAACCTGGATAACGTACTACGTAATTTGTTTAATATTATAATGAAAATAATATTAATAATGTAAAAAATAATTAAGTAATAATCAATCGGCTGATAAGTATTCATTTTGATGATCTCGTTTATAAAATTCAATTTCCAATTAAAGCAAAATTCCTTATTGAAACCATATATTTTTCTTATAATTTAGATAAAATTATCTAAACATTTAACAAAAAAAAATTAATAATCTTTTAGGATCATCAAATCTACATGTACTTCAGAAAACCAAAAAAAATGACTAAAGCTACTCAAGGAAAATTTCTTTAATCAAGTAAAAAATTAGATTTTGTGTCCTGGAGCATAAGCAATGAAAACTATCTTTTCGATAAGATACTTTTTATTGCATGCATCGGCCGGGAATCGAACCCGGGCCGCCCGCGTGGCAGGCGAGCATTCTACCACTGAACCACCGATGCTTGTACTTCATACATTCAATTTCTGGTTCGGTTTCCGATACGACAGGACTTTAAAATGAAATAAATAATACTTCTAACTAGCTGAAACGCACAGTAAGTAGTGATTTAGATATTTTGATAACGGCTTTTTTTAAAGTGACAAAAAAAAAGTAAAATTAAAGATTCTTATCCCCACGGGAATACATGTCCTTTTTGCGTAAAAAATTGACTATTTCTTAATACTATATCTATACCAAATTTGCACTTAAAAACTTTTGTCGTTATAATTAAAAATATGAAAGCTCATTTAGACAAAGCGAATTATTGAAAGTGTTGCATTCCATTGCCGTCGATGCTATATCACTTCCTATACCAGAGCTAAGCGACTCCGCAATGTATCCGCAACTCACAGATATTTCTCGCATCGAATGAAGCTTTGTTAGGGGCTACCGGTACCTCGATATGAACGTAGGTACCAATTATGTTTACACATGATTCCATTGGGTGAATAGACGTCTGGGGTGAATCGAACTTTGCAAAGGGATACCTGCCTTGTGTAGTGCCGTTTACGTTTATTTTTGCATGAAAACATATCCCTCTGTAGCGCCCTATAATTGATAAACCAGTTCATAGCACATGTATTTAATTCAAGTATGTAAAATTGATAAACTCATATATTTATTGTAATATCATTTTTAATGTAGTTCGATAAAACAAAAATCTTAGTAGTATTAGCAACTTTCGGTTCAAGAAATGCATGTAGCATATTGCGCAACATGTTACGCTACAGCACGGTACCATTGTTTAGGTATGATCATTGTTTCTTTGTACATAGTGTGTTTGTACCATGTTGCGTACCTTGAGAATACGTTGTGGCGTGTTACCGGACACGTTGCGCTACATGTCTCACGTCAGAGAGACGCCTACGAGCTACGCGATTAAGATTAGATATTCAAAACAATTTTACAGTATCAAATTCAGTGGATAACAAAATTGACTTGGATTAACACTTAAAGTATATTCGTATATTACAAACACTAAACACCAAGTTTAAATGAATTTTAAACTTGGTGTTTAGTGATTTACAAAAGACCAGTCTTTTGTAAATCTGCCTTGTTTCTAAATTTTTTCGGTTAATTTCAGATGTTAAATATTAAAAATTGTACTGTTATCAATTATAAAATTTTCCTGTTCTTTTCTATATTCGCAGGGTCCAGAAGGTCCACCAGGGCCGCGTGGTGCTCCAGGGCCCCCAGGATCTGCAGCTGCTACTGGGACACAGGTCTCAATACCAGGGCCACCTGGACCACAGGGCCCAAGCGGACAAGTAAGTCGTATTATTTATTAGTCTATTTTTTTACTTTTTTCTTATTTATCTATTTTTTTAAGGCATCAAGACCCATATAAATATATACAATACTATACTACAATACAACTTAAGAATAATTAAAAAAAATATCACATAATTATCTAAACCTAACTAATAAATTAACAACAAAGGCTGTACACATTCTAAACTTAAGATTAAGTACAAGAGTATGTGTCCTGTGTACGCCTTATGTGTATGTGTGTGTACAGCGTTAAAAATATGTGAATATAAACAGTTATTTTATAAATTCCGAGGAGATTCCAAGTCTTAAGAAATTGTACTCGAATTTAAAGATACAAAGTGAAATGAATGCCTATATTGTTGTATTGGATACAATTGGATAATTATAGTAGTTTACTGACATCCTGTAGAAGGGGACTCGCATGACAACAATGGGTAAAGGGGGGCCTTATAATCGGTGGTTAAAATAATGAGAATGTTGATATTGTATTTTTATAATAACTTTCGTGAGGTTGATTCATACTTAAATGATATAACGGTGTGCTCACGCGTATTTATTGGGATAGCCCGACTTTCGACTCGTCACTTCATGAATATGTATATTTATCATTATATTAGGTATATTCAAACTTGAAAGGCAGAAATTACAACAAATTGTTTAATGTTGAAATAAAGTTGAAAATTTTTGTTCATTTAGTATCTTTGCTTCCAGAAAGGTGAACCAGGTTTCCCGGGTTTCCCCGGTAAGGACGGTGTGAATGGCGTGCCCGGAGCGCCCGGGCCTGCGGGCCCGCCGGGGCAGCCGGCGCCGCCTGCTAGAGTATATGAGGTAAGTGTTGATTTTTGTTTGAAGAAGTGCAGTGACTGGTCACTAGTTTTTTTTTTATGTAGCCTTTATAAGATCCTGGAAAAAGCTACTTATATTTGTTTTTTCTTTGGTCGGTTAATGTTATTAGAGTATTTATGGATTGAATCGAGATATTTCTATTCTTTTAGGTACTTTAAAAACGTGGCTGTAAGTTCAATATAAATTGTCAACATGTATGTTTTGTTTTTTTTTTTCAGCAGCAAGGGCCATCAATATCAGAATTAGAAATACGGAACATATGTGAAGATGTCGTAAAAGGTATGTCTGTACTGATATTTATAACTTACTGATCCCGCGACTTCGTTCACGTGAAATTTAATTAAAAAATTAACTATTTTACTTTTAAAAATTAAAAATTTTGTTTAAATTAAAATACTCTAGTTACTCTTTATTGCATCAGTTACCTGTAAAAAAAGTCGATTCAATTCACGAAAAACACACACGCAACCAATGTGCGCGATGTACCTAGGGTTCGATCCCAGAGGTCTGAGCGTCTTTGTGCATATCTGTGTTACTCGCCGGCACAAAGAGATTAAATTCCCTATTGCGAGAGTTGTTTTTTTTTAGGTCATCTTTGAAATAGTTTTTATAAAGATTTCTCAACTTACCTTTTTTAGAATTTTGTAGTTGCGTGACGTTATAGTTTTTTTTTATATACATGGAACTTAAATCTAAATCCTTATTACGGGTTTTGTTTTTTTTTTTGTTATCTTTACAAAGTTTTTGCATGTTTATGTATACAAGCTAGTTTTTTTTATAAATTCATTGAAATGGACTTACTGAACAGATTAGCCGTTAAGCTGTCGAACCCATCTTAGTTTAATTTACCAGTTTTGTATGAGTATAATCCTTTTCTTTCCACAGAACGTTTAAGAGAGCTGACTTCAAATCTAATACTGCCAACACAGACTGTAGCTGGCAAACGAGGGCATCCAGGAAGACCTGGGCCGCCTGGGCCACCAGGTAAGGATACAACACTTTTATATCAATGGTAGACATATTCTAAGTGAAGTTTCTTCATCATCTTCCTACCCTTATCCCATTTTACTTAGGGTCAGCGCAACACGTTTGTTTCTTTCTTTCTTCCCTATCAGATGTCACAGTATCATTTATTCCTTTTTCATGCATATCATTCGCCTTCCTCTCCATCCATCAACATTCATACTCATCACTATCTTGGCCATATGAGTCTCATCCCTCCTCAAAACATATCTAAGTCAAGTGCTGTAACAAATATTTATAACTGTCGGAAGTCGCCAGCCACTGTCAAGACCGTTGTAAGATTTTTTGACTTCCATAACAATTAGGTATACTGTGTAAAATAGATTTCCAAAACAATATTTAACTAAATTAATATGCTGTTAATATAAGAATAGTTCGATTTTGTATCAAAATTTATTTGACTTTCCATTTATTTTAGCTACTTGCTACACATATTTCAGAGAACGTAACTATACTAAACAAAAAATATCTGCATTTTAAACTAAACTTAAATAACAATAACTTATACGACGTTTAGCTTGAATTATCCAACTTAACAAATTAAAACTTTAAGTAGTAAAATACAAAATTCCGTTTTAAATACCAGGAGTCCAAGGCTACGCTGGCGAGCCGGGTCCTCGAGGCTACCCTGGAGAGGCCGGGGAGTCGGGCAAGCCCGGCAGCCCCGGAGTGCCCGGGGAGAAGGGCGACAAGGGCGACCGGGGACCAGAGGGCGTGGGCCTACCGGGGCCAGAGGGACCTAGAGGGGTCGGAGGTAATGTAAATTTGAAGAATAATAATAGCACCCCACGACTTTCACACAACGCCATCTAGTCTCAAACTAAGCAGAGCTTGTATTACGAGTACTAGACAACTGATAAACATACTTATATCGCACCCCCAGAACCACAAAGGCGTAAGTGCAGATACGTCAATTTTTTTTATTGCATATTTGAATAGTACAAGTAAAAATACATATACCTAGTAAATTTTTTCCGTGAATTTTTGACGTAAAATTAGGATTTTATTACAAAAAAAGATTTTTTGACGTTCTAAAATTAAATTATTTTATTAATTAAAGAAGTCGATAAACCAGCATACGCACGTAAAATTATAAGAAATTAGACCTAATCGTACTTAAGCTGTTTTTTCATTTGATAATATAAATATTTAATAAACGTAATCCCTATTATGCTATTTCATACTTAATAAAAAAAGCAATTTCCTAAAATAATACTGATAACATCCTATCACGCTTAGAAATAGTTAAACAAAAAGTGCCATATTCTTTGTTGAGTAATTCATTCGTATTACAGTTTCGAAATAATCATGCTTACGCCTTTTTTTCCGTTCATAAGATTAATTAGTTCGCAAACGTAGTCACGAACTCGTCTCACAAACAAGTCGAAACTTGCAAATACTCATCCTTACAGCGCATGTGTGCGTGCCGAAAATACCTTGTTACAATCATAACAGACCTTGTTACAATTATTAAACTAATAACATTGAATCATATTCATTCTAATAAATGTAACATAAAAATGACAACTTCTTACAATTAGTTAAAATCCTCGAAACAGCTTTACAAACATGGCATTAACAAAAATCCTTAAAATATTTATAATTTCAGTTATTAAACATTTAAAAGAGTAATTAATAATATTGTATTGAAACAAAAACATGAATTCTCATTCATATTAATCACTAGTTGCTGCCCGCGACTTTGTCTACGTGGTATTCAAGGTGCTGTACAAAAAGTAAAGCTAAATAATGTTTAATGCCAGCTCCCTAATCCAGTTCTGTTCCAAACTAATTTCTTAACTTCATAATCCTAACCTCTAGTCTTACAAACATATTTGACTGTTAGTTAATACTGGTAGTTTTTACTGTGGCCACTATCTTGCACTGATTTGACAATTGGGATTGAAGGACTTGAAAACGGGCGATAGCAAAGAAGTGTGCCGGACTCTTACAGGCTAAACCGCCGGAGTACTTCTCCGTATCCTTTTGTGGGGGGCCACGGGAATGCTTTCGCAATCTAGCGCAAGCCCCGACAAGAGAGCTCTTTTTAAAGGGAGCTTCTTCGTTAACGTGAAGCCAGCTTTCGCCAGCCCTTATTAAGAGGCGCGTGGAAGCACCGCGCAAACCGTCTTTGCCTTTACCCAGTACAGTAGACTGCCCCGAGACTGCTGCCGTAGGCTATTTATGGTGGTTGGCGGAGGGCAAATTAGGCCCTTCTTCTATCTCTTGCTCGTCGAACATGGATCAGGTGGTCAGATGAAGCCTGCCGTGCTCTTTCCACTTTTCCTTGAGCGTCATCACTTCTTCGCAGAACTTGGTGACGGCGCACCAACTAACCGCGGACACTTTGGCCACTCTAGGCGGTGTGACATCGTCTTTACGGAGATGTCGCATTCTCACTGGATGTGAGAGGGGTCTGTATACCCAAATTTTGTTTGCTTACCTATTTAGGTTCTCAGACGGTTGGATGCTTTCCGAACAGGCCACTGCAAGGTGGGCCGGCAGGCCGGGCGGCAGATGTTCCTGAGGTAGGACATAAGTAGTAGGTATATGTCGATATGCCCAGATCTTGCAGCTAGCTCGAGTTGGAGTTTCAATTGTAGTCAGTGTACATCGGAGGAAGCTCTTTTGGCTTTTAAGTCTACCCGATTTAAGTCTCTCCTAACGTCAGGTAGAGCAATGCTAACCAGGGGGAGAACTTATTGAGCGGGGTTGGTCTTAAACAGCCAAATATTATTCGACACGTTTGGGTAGTTGCATAGGTAAAGTATTATAAAGATAGGCTGTTATTATTAATATCTGTTTAATATTGCGTACGAGTATAAGCTGCACGCGTACTCCCGCGATTGTTTTGTATGTGTGCGTAACATTAACCTTCTTCAGGCTCAGTTGGCTTAGCTCTAACTACTAGAATTAGATACTTGGAACTTCAATAACCATGTAAGTAAGCACTAAGACATGATTTTTTTTAAATTCATCTGTCAAGGCTAGAAAGAAACAAAATAGAAGAGGAATGGGGAGCGGCACCTGCTGTTCTGCCCACCACATCGCACAGTGTAAACGTGTTGAATAATATTTGGCTGTTAAAGACCAACCCCGCTCAATAAGTTCTCCCCCTGGTTAGCATTGCTCTACCTGACGTTAGGAGAGACTTAAATCGGGTAGACTTAAAAGCCAAAAGAGCTTCTTACGATGTACACTGACTACTATTGAAACTCCAACTCGAGCTAGCTGCAAGATCTTGGCATACCGACATATACCTACTACTTACGTCCTACCTCAGGAACATCTGCCGCCCGGCCTACCGGCCCACTTTGCAGTGGCCTGTTCGGAAAGCATCCAACCGTCTGAGAACCTAAATAGGTAGGCAAACAAAATTTGGGTATAAAGACCCCTCTCACATCCAGTGAGAATGCGACATCTCCGTAAAGACGATGTCACACCGCCTAGAGTGGCCAAAGTGTCCGCGGTTAGTTGGTGCGCCGTCACCAAGTTCTGCGAAGAAGTGATGACGCTCAAGGAAAAGTGGAAAGAGCACGGCAGGCTTCATCTGACCACCTGATCCATGTTCGACGAGCAAGGGATTGAAGAAAGGCCTAATTTGCCATCCTTCACCACCATAAATAGCCTACGGCAGCAGTCTCGGGGCAGTCTACTGTACTGGGTAAAGGCAAAGACGGTTTGCGCGGTGCTTCCGCGCGCCTCTTAATAAGGACTGGCGAAAGCTGGCTACACGTTAACGAAGAAGCTCCCTTTAAAAAGAGCTCTCCTGTCGGGGCTTGCGCTAGATTGCGAAAGCGTTCCCGTGGCCCCCGACAATAGTATACGGAGAAGTACTCCGGTGGTTTAGCCAGTAAGAGTCCGGCACACTTCTTTGCTATCGCCCGTTTTCAAGTACTTCAATTCCAATTGTCAAATCAGTGCAAGATAGTGGCCACAGTAAAAACTAGCAGTATTAATTAACAGTCAAATATGTTTGTAAGACTAGAGGTTAAGATTATCATCTTCCTGCCCTTATCCCATTTCACTTGGGGTCGGCGCAACACGTCTTCTAGACGTGTTGCTTAAAGTTTTGGCTATGGTTTTATAGTCGGCCGCCTGCCTGACACTAACCCTCTTTGGGAATGCGATTGTTGGTTGTTTACCCGCCACCATTCGGGTGACCCAAGGTGCTTGGTACAGTGCACTAGGTCTTAAGGTCCATTATTCGCCTTTTACGACACCCAGTGGAGGATATGGGGTGACGCTATTCTTTATATCCGGACACCATACGGAATGTGGATTAGGATTATGAAGTTAAGAAATTAGTTTGGAACGGAACTGGATTAGGGAGCTGGCATTAAACATTATTTAGCTTTACTTTTTGTACAGCACCTTATATACCACGCAGACCAAATCGCGGGCAGCAACTAGTGATTAATATAAATGAGAATTCATGTTTTTGTTTCAGTACAATATTATTAATTACTCTTTTAAATGTTTAATAACTGAAATTATAAATATTTTAAGGATTTTTGTTAATGCCATGTTTGTAAAGCTTTTTCGAGGATTTTAACTAATTTTAAGAAGCTGTCATTTTATGTTACATTTATTAGAATGAATATGATTCAATGTTATTAGTTTTATTATTGTAACAATGTGTAAAATTATAATAAAGTGCAATTTTCTAATCATCTGTTTTATTACACCAATGAAATGTATTTTACATAGGGGCTTAACATTGGTAACAGTTATGATTTGACTGAAAATACTATTTAAAAAGTCGACATTCAGGCTTACCATTACATTTCATTTTTATTTTTTAACAAACAATGCTGTAAACACGTGTTACACTTTGATGCTGTAAAACATAATTAAGCAAAAAAGGGCGTAAGTAGTGCTTATCCTCTGTATTTTAACATAGTATAGAACTTCATAAAAGACGTAACCATGAATAGTTAAAGTATATTCATTATTTAGAAAACGATAATTGGAGTAAATATATTTACATTTAAGGATTAGTCATAAATAAATAAGGAAAACGTCTGTAAGACTTTAATTATCAATTTATGAATCACTGAGATAATTTGAGATATTTCTAATGTAATAAACAGAAAGCTTGATTTTTTACTTTTTTTTGGCATATAACAAAATATCATAGCATCAAAAATATAATAGATATATCTGGTTAAACAGTTTTTTTACTCTCCTGTAAAGTTAGTGTTTTCGACTTACGCCTTTGTTTCCCTGGGTGTGCGATATATTTCTAAATAAATACATATTATAGATAAAATTACACCCAGACACAAAATAAATAAATATTCCTCAACATTCACACAACGTCATCTAGTCTCAAATTTAGTATACGAGAGTAACTTGTGTTATGAGTACTAGACAGCTGTTAGTCCTAAAAATTGGCCCGGCAACTACAGCGCGATTCTGATATGTAAAGTTCATTTTTATGGTGCCCACTGGAGTAAAACATGTCCATCGGTGGAAAACAGTTACATTTGTTGGAGATATAATATTTGAAGTAATTTTGTTCGTATTTTCAGGTCCTTTGGGTCCTCCTGGACATCCAGGAAGGACAGGAGAAAGAGGAGACCCAGGACGAGAAGGTTAGTTACTTGTATTTTCGGTACTATTACAAATTGTTTATTAATTAAGCAGGCATTTTGTAACAAATAGATACAATTTACATTCATCTAACCACTAGAATGGTTTACAAAATTTGCAATTTATGCTGTTAATAATTTACTAGCGACCGACCGCAGCCTTGCATGGTTTTAAGCGAACAGATAGGTACACAGCGACTGCGACTTTGTTTTATACCATGTAAAAACATCGATTTCACTATACAAGACATATTTTACATGTAAATTGAGAAATCTTGAAACAACCGTCGCGATATTTTAAAATATACTCAGTAATGGCACTTCTTTTTATTTTGTTGCTTAGGTACCGTTTTTTTGACCTGTATTATTCTTGAAACCCATCTTCTCTTATCTTTGTTACAGGACCCATAGGCCCTCGTGGCTACCCGGGCCCGCGCGGCACCTGCGAGTGCCCAGTCTCCTACTACGGGTATTCCCCACAAGGTCTCATGAAGGGACCCTGACTGTAGCCGCTACTGTACTTAATAAAACCTTAAATTCTTTACACGTTTTTTCTTTCCCTAGCTATGCATGTGTTTCATTTCCTAGCGTCCTAGTTTTTAGTTGCTTGATATTTATTACGTAATTGTTAATGTATTGCTGACCAATAATATAAATTGCATTTTTTTTAGGGAAGCACAGGTTCTACCTAGTTCAGGAAAATTACGCATTAGAATTTATTTAGTAGTAAACAGTACAAAGGAGTATGCAAAAAATTGTATGGGCGTCCCAAGCACCAACAGACTTGGGACTAGTTTTAATATAATTATGAAGTCCCATAAAAAGACAAATATGGAATTTTTGTCCGTAAATATATGGGATTATTAAATAAAAAATAAAAACATTTTACTTGAAAAACGGTGTTTATTTTTTTAAATAACTACGTTTAGTTATTAATTACAACACGCAATGGTTCAGCTGAACATTTTAGGTATTAATAGCAAAAATATTCAAGTGTATTATGTAAGTAGATATGCATATTTTTGATAAAAAAAACAATATTTTAGGTTAGTATTTTTAAACATTTCTTTGTTGTTGTTAATTTACTATCAAAGGGCCCAATAAACAAGCAGAGGTCAGCAATAGCTGCAAACAAGCCGATATTGCACAGATAAACAACGTGAACACAGCGGAACGTACAGGACACGACTGAGGTGCGCGCGCGCATGTTAGCATGGCAAGGAGCGAGGGTACTGTGAGATTAGACCGTTATTTTACCTATGCGTCTCACGGCTGTTCTCTATCAATAGCTTTTTTATAGTTAAATAGTGTGCCTAAATTTTTTTGTACTGAAAAAAGTGAACAAGAATTGTTATTTTGCACGTTAACCCCAAGACTTACGGTGATGTCGTCATAATAAAAAATGATCATGATACCATGATGTATTAAATGAGATACGTTTGAAATCTGTTGGTGGGTTGGGACGATTTTTTGCGTGGTCATTTAATAATGTAATATTTATAATATTTCACGACTATTCACACAACACCATCTAGTCTCAAACAAACAAAGCTTGGATTATGAGTAATAGACAACTGATAAAGAAACTTAATAAATTGAAGAAATACTAAACTATTTATTTCGACGGCCTACGACAATCTTTTGAAGTATGATAAAGCGATGCTTTATAATACTTTTACACAAGATATTGGGAGGACCCCGTATACATTAGTTCTACAGGCATAATAAAAGAATTTGTTATTAAAAAAAACATAGTTTATTAGAAATATTCCAAAATATTATCGTCTCTACATACAAGAAATTATTACCATACTTTATTTTATAAAAACAATGTAGGGTGGCTATAGTATCCACAGATTTATTCACAATCAAGGCGGCCATCTTGGCTGGTGACGTCACAACATGGCGTCAGTTGTTGGCTGGTTCTATTTCGCGAACTGAGTCTATTTCTGCTTTGCAGAAGAAGCACTGTTTGCTGTTTAATAGGTGCTGCATAATACAGGCTCTGGAAGAAGAAAAAGGGTTAAAAATAAAAAAGGTGAACGCACACTGATCCAAGTCGAATGAGAACGGAACGAATTTTAGAATTGAGTATAAGGTAGATACTAGGTAGGTGTAAGTTAGGTAGAAATCTTTTTTCCGATTTGGAAGATTCGACGTGCGAAACGTTTTATTAGAACAGAAATTCTACATTTGTTTTATTCGACGCGTTTGGCACGTTCGGATGTGATGAATGTACATTATTGTACATTCACCTTAAATGTAAGGTGCGATGTGATGCACAGCGTAATTATTTTAGGTAGAGAGATGTCACCGCATCGTATCGGTCACATCATAGTAATTAATGTGTTTAGCCCCAACGCATCGCGTGGCCTCTTTCACCGTGCCAAATTTAATAGATTTTTAATTATGATTAAAAGGGTAGGGGCCTACTTGAGTACCATAATCCGTTTACCATAAAATACAGTATTTATTAGCAAGACGGGGTTTTCGATTAAAATAGACAAAGGCAAATAAATAATAGCTTTTCTTCCATTTAATGGATTTGTTATAAAAACCAAAGAGAATGTTTAAAAATATTTTTGCTCGCCCTTAAAGATCATTGTTGTAAAATGCACATAAATGGTGTTTGAATACGTTGTAAGATTTCTGTAATCTAATATCTTTACCATGTACCAGTATTTAACCTTATTGCAGGTTTAAGTTTGAAAGGCCTGTGGACCTCCTAGGAAATTTCCGCTTTTCTGGAGAACATTTGGCTGATACAATCGTAAGAACAATTGACCACTGCAGCCTACATGCCGAACCAGGAGCCCCATATTACCTAAGTTCCAAAAACTCTAAAATGGCTGCCACATCGTACGCACAATTGGTTACTGCAGCCTACGCTACGTGCCAAAACTGGAGTATTATAAGTATCAAGTATTCTAAAAGTAGTTGCATCTTTTTTTTTATTTTTTTGGTAAGTGCGGGGGAGTCGTCATGGACACCCACCTCGTCAGGGGAAGAAGTGGGTAGTATCAGACTCTTACTAAATAAACCTGAACCGCCATGCAACGTCTCCCGCGTTTGGTAGGTGCACGGCAATCTGTTGCAGTTCATCACGCACCGACCGGGGGAAATACCAAGTACCCTAAAAGCAGTTGTACCTGCAAGAATGATGTCCACACGGCACAAACGCGGTGTCTGCGGGCCTGGCGTAGCAGATGGTGCAGAGCAGGTCTGACTGCGCGCCGCTGGAGCCCGGCGACTTGGTCACGACGAGCGTGTCTCGGGCCACCCGCAGCCTGTCCGCCACCACCTCTAGCGCCTTTAGTTCTTCCATAGTTACGTCGTCTGGATCTGTGGATAATTGCCTTTTTTTTCTACGACTTTTGCACACAACGCCATCTAGTCTCAAACTAAGTATAGCTTGTATTGTGAGTACTAGATGACTGATAAACATATTTATATATTTCTAAATATACAGTATGTATATTTGAACGACGGACTTATTCAAACCATCAATAGTTTATGCATAGACTTCACCAATAAACGTATAAACAAAAAAAAAACCCTAATTAATGACGAACAAAATCGTTCCAAAAAAGTCCTAATAACTTCGCAACGTTTTAACACCCTCGCGCTTATCGAACATATGCGCGGTCAATGACCGACGCCGACGTAGGTATGAATGCATTTCACTGCGCGGCACTCGTCGTCGACATCACACGGGCGCGGGGGGGCTTGCGCGCTCGCTGCCTTAGCGGCGGCACGTGTTTGGCGCGTGATATTAGGCATTTTGCGCTCTGTGTCCATAAATACTGTATTTTATCGGATAGTTATATGAAAAATTAAGGTCATAGTTTTTTTACGTATTTGGGACGAGAATCGAATACTGACCATCCTTCAATAAGTCCGTCGTTCAAATATACATGCTGTATACATGTTATTATTATAGATAAGTTGCACCCACACACAGAACAAATGATGGTGCTCATCACACAAATATTTCCTGCGTGGGAACCGAACACTGGTATAGCAGTCAGGACCACTAACCATCAGATCAACACGCCAGTCATTGTCTAGGAGTAGTATGGTGAAATTACCTGTACTGAAATGTAAAATCAGGGCTGTTACCATTTCGGAAGCGAAATGTGAATTGGCGTTTCTTTCCACCCTACTACAGCACCTTTTTAAAAGCTCAGCTTTAATCTTATAAGCTAAATTAAGCCTACCTGAAGTCAGATTTATTTGAAAATATGCCTAAGTTCAGAGACAATTGAATATATTTAAGAATTGGTCTAGGTCTAGACAATGGAGCTTGATTGCGTATCTTGTGGTGGACAGAGATATTTCTAACTAGGTTATCTCAAAAAAACTATTCCTCTAAAGACAACGTGTACAAAAGCCATTAAAATCTAGTTAACTTACATTTATAAAACGAAAAGATTTTATGATCTTTCGTTTTGCCGAGCATGAGGTCAAGCCCGTCCATTCTGAACAATGGCTCTGTTACAAGTGCCTTCGTCACACGTTCTAAATGCTGCAACAGAAAACTTAATGTCATAATGAAAACAAAATGGCGGACCGTTTCTGTCACCTACCACTAGATCTTGAAGTAAGACTGTCGCAGTAGTGGAAAAGAGACAACGCGCTACGAGAGATAGAGTGGCGTCTCTTTTCCACAACTGTAATAATATTAGTTTAAGAGTTGGTAAGAATCATGAAAGCGTATTCTTAATGACTTTTTAATTGACTGCTTCAAGTACTTTAGTTAGTTGTAGATTAGATATTTATGTTGCTACTGAGACTGGACTAATTATTCTGCAGGGAAACTAAGTTACTTGCACTTACTATCGTAGAATTTAATTAATTACACCTAATCAACTCGATTTAGCATATTATAA
Organism: Chrysodeixis includens; assembly: GCA_941860345.1. Taxonomy (NCBI): domain Eukaryota; kingdom Metazoa; phylum Arthropoda; class Insecta; order Lepidoptera; family Noctuidae; genus Chrysodeixis; species Chrysodeixis includens. The sequence continues at coordinate 2,201,106 of OW796112.1, read as the reverse complement.
TAATTTATTTACCCATGTGAATTACCTTGGCTTTAGATACTAATGTAAATAATTAATTGCCGTTCAATTACAATAAATACTATCTTTAGAAATTAGGAAAGACAGTGTTTTTTACTAAATTAATAAATATGGATAACCTTGTGAGCAGACACGCTTATAATACGTATTGTTTTTCCCGTACTATCATGTGTTTGATAGGTTGTTTTCCGCAACTAATCAATTAATAAATAAATTGAGCCTCTACAAGGATTTGATACGCAATTCTAACATTTTTTTTGTTAGATATCCTTGTAGAATGCTTGTAGGCTCTTCATAGTAGGTCGGGGAAAAAGTCTTTTCGCATTATAGTATGTATGAACTTGTAATAAAATCTTTCTCTCTCTAATAAAATTAGAATTTGGAATTATGTTCTTTAAAATTTTAACTTTCAAATATACCAAAACCAGCCAGATGCAAATACTATAGCCAAAAAGATTTTATTACAAGTTCATACATACTATAATCCGAAAAGACTTTTTCCCCTGACCTATTATTTATGTAATGTATTTATACAAGTATCACCTCTACTGTCAGCTTAGGATCTAGCATCCTTATCAGGCAGCCAGCGACTGGCGCGAGTGCGACATAGTAGTGCACTCGGTCTGTGTCCGGCAGCCCTCTAGCCACGAGACGCGCGAAGCTGGCGCCGCCGCCACCTCGGATGCAGACGCGAGATACAACCGCCATTAGGATCTGGAAATAGTACATTAGAATGGAATATAAATCAATAAATGAAACAACCCTATACTATCCGATATAACAGTTCCGTCTTTTGTTTTTCAGGATTATAGGCTGAATGGTAATGGTGGAGTGAGGTTCATTTTTGAAGACAGATAAGGATGTAAGAATTGTCGATATGTTTTACAACACATTTACGAGTAAGTTGTCAGGTGAGTTTTGAGATGAGCAATTGTTTTCGTGTGTTTCGGGTTATATGTTTGAAATGTGTTTTATTTATTTTAGACAAACGGACCTTACTCGTGATGTTAGTATAAAGGTTTATTAGGGATGGAATTGCACCGACCGTGGTCACGGGTGGACTGTAAAATGTAATCACGAGTAAGATCCGTTTGTTGTCTCAAATGTGTAATAAACAATTTTATTTATTTATGTGTATGTTTACAAGTCGCGAAATTTCTATGCTTATAAAAAAATATTTAACTAGTTTCTTCATGAAAGGATAGAAAGATGTTATACATCAGTGATCAAGTGCCAAAAATAAAGCTAACTCCTGTACTTATTCATAACGTTACTGTACTCCTAACTCTAGGCATTTACTAAGACCCTGATTTAGTCAAGACATTAGAATTAGAAAAGACAGGTAAATTGTATAGCCAATTACCTGACAAGTCCTTCCTAGCAGCAGTTCGTTCTGGTTATCACAGGCCTCCGGCTTGGTGAGCAGTGTGGGCGCCAGGTGAAGGGTCATCTCCAGCGCCCGCGCGAGCCCGTGGTACAGGTCGAAGCACGTCGCGCACAGCTTGATCTGACGCGACTCCAGGTGGGCGTCCACGCTTACTCTGTCCATCTGATAACGTGGTGTTTAAAGGTATTACCGTGAGTGACGTACAGGCGTAGTCTAATAGTCTAAATTAAGTTATTAACGTAGTTAACTTAGAACTTTTTGCTCTTACCGAAACTGTTGCCAAAATGTCATGTAAAATAGTATTAAGTTGTTTGCAAATAAACTATTATTCTTAGCCTAGTACTTAAAGCCAGAGCAGTAAGAAATCAGGTTTTTTTGAGGTGAAAATCGAATTTCATCCTTCCACGTCGAACGCACGGTGTAGTAATATGTTGGATACTGATAAACCACCCCGGTCCCTGTCAATCGCCTAGAAGAAGGCAAGAGATCACTCGCGCATAACCTGCGTTACTCCAGCGGTATTCGTTTTTTAAACTTTCTTATTTTGATGCTGGATTCGTAGCCATTTTTTAAGCCCCACAACGCCATCTAATCTTAAATTAAGTATATAAGAGAAACTTGTGTTATGATTATCAGAATCATAGAACATGTATAATGTTCTGAATAACTACATATTATAGATAAATTACACCCAGACACAGCCTAGGAAAACTGACCGTGCTCATCACACAAACATTTACCCTGAGTGAGAATCGAACCCACGACCTCCGGTATAGCAGTCAGGACCACTAACCACTAGACCAACCAGTCCCTTTAAAGTTACACATATAAGAGCGCTATAAGTATTTTGATCTCATGGTAAGCCGACCCCAAGTAATATTGGGATAAGGGCAGGGGAATGATGATGATGGTAAGCTGTTCTAAGTATTTCTGGCTACATACCTCCTGCATCATCGTGATGAACTCTGAGAAGGCCCAGTTGAGCTGGCTGAGCAGCGAGTTGAGGTAGGCGGCGGCCTGCGTCGGGTGCATCGACAGGTACTCCTTGATGCGGCCTTGGATCACCTCCGAGGGACATGGACCTACCAAACATGAACATGAACAACCGAATTTAATTAAGAAACATGTGAATGTATTATAGTCCAGTCATTTGGTAGAAAATAAGGGGGTTACCTGGAAAGTTTTCCGGGAGTTTTGAAAATTGGGTATTTTATAGATTTGGATATGCTCTTTTCGAATTTTAACTTTGCCACCTCGTACGACCGCCGCTCGCGCCGCCATTTTGAAAAAATGGCGCCCAAAAACGGTTTTTTTGGGAATATCTCCTTTCTGAGGCATTTTACGAAAAAAATAACAACTTTTAGATTATTGAAATATTGTTTATATTTCAATAACTTTAAAGTAGATTTTACTTGCTTGGACCTGACAAAATGGTCGAGCGTCCCTGACAATAATAAGATCTGTAATAAAAATTGCTCGAGATTGTGCGCGGATTATTTATCTATTTACACGACCCTAAGATTACTGCAGTAAAATTGGATGCAGAAAAAAATCATATACCTACACTGAAAACTTATTATAAGTCACATCACTTTGTGAAAAAAAAAATTGTGTAAAAAACTTAATCGCTTTTATTTTTTTTACCTAATGGGGTAAAAAAAAATAAAAGCGATTAAGTTTTTTATTAAATTTGCAAAGCCCTGCAGATTTTGCCACATTCCCGCGTTTTTTGTTCGCAACGTAATGTTATATAACCTATTAATAGCCCGTCTCGATAAATCGAGTATCGAACACGCAAGGAATTCCAATAACACAGGAATTTCGCAACATGATGGCCATTAATTTATTACACAGGATTCTGGACAGGAAGCTGTTTAATAAACGCATTGTTTCTTCAGTTATTGTCGCAATATAAGAAAGTCAATACAAACTAGTACATCAGAAAATTAAACCAATACAAATAAAGGAACTAAAGAGTTTACATTAGGTACAAACAAAGTCTGATGTGATTTTGATGCGGTTTTTTAATAAACAGAATGTTTCAAGAGGAATGTTGTCCTGGGTAGGAATTGAACCCACGACCTTTGGTATAGCAGTCAGGGTAACTAACCACTAGACCAGCAGGCCAGTAAGACTTAAACTTATTATCTATGTTAGTCACTTACCGAAGCACTGACTCATAAGCCCCGCGTCGACTTTAGCACCGAGGTTGTTGACTGTCGGCTCCCTATCTCCGTACCTGCGACACAAAATATTAAAATAGGATGAAAAAGTTTTTTTCCTAACCTCAGTATCTCACTGCTGGGCAAAGGCCTCCCCCAAGTCCTTCCACGATTCTCTACCTTGCGCCGCGGAGATGGCGGGATACTTGATTGTGTAATATAATCCGATTAAAAAAAAAGTAATTTGAAAAACACATATTCAAAATTTAAAAGAATATAAATAAATCCTACGTATGAATGGAATTGTAGTAGTCTGGCGTTTGAATTAGATTTGTGTACACGAGGTTGTGGGTTGAATCCCAAAACAGGCAACCACTGTGACGTTTTAAAATTGTAGGACAGCTCTTTATTATGCTAAGGAAAACATAATTCACAAACGACGGTGAAAAACGTCATGATGTAACTTGGATTTCTAAATACACATTGCAATTGGGAATCGTTAACTCGCAAAGGGAGAAAGCAAGGAATACGTTCTTTAAATTCTCTATAAAAAAGGGGTTTTTGCATAGCATTGTAGCATTTATAAGCGAGTATTATTTTTCCCAAAAGATTTTAAAATGTAATACTACAGGCGACCTCTCTTAGCAGATACCTATTGTGGTATTTACGGAGTATTTAATAGGATCCATTTGTGTATTGCGCGATAAATCTCGATGATTTGTGGACGATAAATTACGGGCGCCGGTCATGAGTCACGGGAATTGTTCCTGTGTCAACGTTATGTAAATGCCAGATTGAATTAAGGCATAAAATGTGGGCTAGACTTGTTTGTGGGCTTTTGTTTTAATAACATTTTGCCTCTCTGTTTCAAGCTGTTGAACTACGGATGCTCAGCATCCTTTTAAGTACCAATTAAGTCAACTATGTTTTTTCTTTTTTCGTGGGAAGTCATCACATGCCTGATATGGGTGCAGCTGGAGGAAGTCAGACTTTTTCTGACTAAAACCCACTATGTTCCTCCTGGAGCCCTTTGAGTGCCAGGGTCGCGGTAACTTTTCTTTTCTATTTTTATGATTATCCCGCAGACCAATAAAGCCAATTGAACCCGAGAACGACCAGTAAAAGAAAATTGACCAAGCAGTGCGACAATTTAGATTACAAAAGTAGTCGCTCCATTTAGATAGACTTGTATAGAGGTCTATTTGACCTGATAGCATGTTTTCCATCATACTAAGCATAGTGTAAATACAGCCTAAATATTAACTGCTTCTGTCCGTTACACTTTGACGACTAAGCCGAAGAGAGCGAGAGCTAGTAGGAGTTATTATATAACGACAAAAATTATTAGATGAAATAGGCTCCTAAACCGCGCTCCTATCTCTCAGCAAAACACTTCTTATCCTCTAAAATTCTGTACTCACAAATAGTCAAATAAATTCAACATAAAATATAAACTTCAACACTTCCAACAATATATTCATTTCTTTTGTTTCGAATTAACAAAAGTTCTTAGTTTTTATTGTTTTGACGCGGCTATTAACAAAGGACTGCTTTATCAAGTGGTCTGAGGGAGTACCAACACCGCTTAAAGGAATAGCATTGCAGTGGTGGAAGCGTGACAGCACTACAAGTCAAAGAGCGGCGTCTCTCTTCCACGAGTGCAATAATATATCTTTAAGATGTAGTGGTAAGAACACTGTTTTAAATATCATTTCTATTGTTCTGTTTCTGAAGTTTTTATTGCCGTAATCTTTTCAGGTGGAAAAAGATTTATCTTTGTTCTTTTAAAAGTATTTTGTTAACAAATGAGAATCTGAGATTTGTTTTCGTTTAATTATAATTATAGAAGCACTTGTCTGCTAGTAGTTAAATTAATGTTAAATGATTTTTGGAAGGCCGTTTTATAAAGCATTTTTTGTAGAGTACTTGTTCTAAATTGTGTTTTATCAAGGTGATAGTTTTACTGTCCAAAAGTAACTTATCAGAAAATAGAATACTCTTTGTTGTAGCCAGTTAATAAATGTTGGTTCCAGCAAGCTTTGTTAAAAAAAAATACATGTAGAAGAGATAACATTTATCCTATTTTCAGAATAAACCATTTCATTTAAAGAATATTTTTGAAAGGGACTTATCTTCATACTTTTTGTGGTTACTTTTATCATAATACTAAATCTATCATGTCTGTATGCCTATGAGAATATAATGCTACAGTAGTATGTTTTGGTGGTATACCTGGCGGCAAGATGCGGCCACTGCCTGTGTCGGAAGCCGAACCCGGAGCCGTGCCAGAAGCGCACCAGCACCCAGTTGGACTGCGCCCACGCACGGTTCTGGTACGGCCGCACCAGCTCCTCCACCATGCACATCTGTCTGAAGCCATATTGTTGATTCAATCTGTTATTTACTACTTAAATAAATTATTTCCTACATCTTTAACTTGTTAGATGATAGAATAAACAAAAATACAATATTAGTTTCTGTAGCACATCTATGATTGTACAGTCACGGGCAAAAACATGTATTCACAACCAAACCGTTGCAGTAGATTTCTTATGAGAAAATTTCCGAAGCTGTTTTGTAATATTCCTGATATTGTAAGCTAAGCATAAAATGTTTAATTTAAACGAAAATTTTACGATTTCATAAATTATTAGACTAAGACTAAAACTTAAATTGTTTGATCGTGTATTCATGTATTTGTTCGTGAGAAAGCAGAAAGACGGAAAGAACAGTATTTCAGATTATAAACTAAGAAATGCATATCGTATAAAATTTTGACGAGCCTGTTGGTCAAGTGGTTAGTGGTAGTAGTAAGGTCGTGGGTTAGATTTCCACACAGGACAAATGTTTGTGTTATAAGCACAAACATTTGTCCTGGACCAGACCTAATTTGTTCTGTCTCTGGACTCTCTGTAATTTACCTATACCATGTATCTATTTAGACATTTATAAATATGTGTTTATGTTTATCAGTTGTCTAGTGCTCATAACACAAGTTGCTTTCGTATACTTAATTTGAGACTAGATGGCGCTGTGGGAATGTTGAGGAATATTTATAGACAAAAACCAATAGCCATTAGTAACTATTTCTATCGCTGGACAACTTTACACTCAAAGTAAAAGCTGTAACTTAAAAGTTCGTGAGTGTTGCGGCCTGTGGGACGTGGTGTGGGCTTAGTTCCATTTCGTCTGGCAATACGAGGGATAAGCCGAGATTCGAGTGTTATAGCGTGTGTGGGCGACCAGCTTTTAAATATAACTTCATCTTTATTATTAATCTAGGGATTAAGTATAAATCCCATGTGGGATTGATTTGTATTGAAATAAATTGATGTAAGAGTCTTGCTTTCAATATTGTTTGTAATGCTCGACTAATAAAAAAAATGGTAGTGTAAAAATAATTTTAAAAGCAGACTGTTGCAGCTAAAAACGAGACACCATTCAACGCTGTGTAGTGCACTGTCTCGCTTCTATAACCATAATACTCTAACTTGAAAATGTAGTAATGAGCCATTTCTTTGACGGGCCGTTGGTCTACTGGTTAGTAGCCCTGACTGCTATACCGGAGGTCGTGGGTTCGATTCTTACCCAGGACAAATGTTTGCGTGATGAGCATGGTCATTTGTACTGTGTCTGGGTGTGAATTATGTATGTGTTTAGAAATAAATAAGTATGTTTATCAGTTATCAGTATGCCTAATACTCATAACACAAATTACTCCTTTAGTTTGAGACTAGATGGCTTTGTGGGAATATAAAGGGATATTTATTCATTAAGGCCCTTGTTATTGTAATTATCAATTCAAGTAATAAATAAAACTAAAACTCACTGTTTAATAGGCACACGCTCTATAGCCCTCATGGTGGCTGGCTGCGTGGCGAAGGAGGCCAGGGTCTGAACCAAAGACTCTCTCGTGCTGGCCAGCACTATCCTTTGGTCTGCAAACTCCGCGCAGAGAAACGCTGCACAAGATACTACTAGTTCCTCCCATTCTGCAATAAGTATAGAGTTAAGAGTAAGACTAGGACATTGAAAAATGGGCTCCATGTATACCAGCTATATTTTTTAATAAAGGCTTTTTTAATAAACTTGTATAGCTCAGGAAATTACATAAGCTTACGACAATAAAATAAAGGTTTGTGCAATTTTTAAGGTATCTCATTCCAAGGAAAAAAGTGTTAATTTAGTGCAACTTTTAATGATTATTTTCCTGGGCTAGAACTGTAACTCTTTATCGCAACTCTTATCCGTAGCCCCTATGATTCGAAGCACATAATTCGCAGCACGTTTGATTCGAAGAGAATACAATTCCTGGCAAGTACGGTTCGTAGCAAGTACGATTCGTAGCAAGTACGATTCGTAGCAAGTACGGTTCGTAGCAAGAACAGTTCGTGGCAATTATGACTCGTAGCAAGTATGATTCGAAGCACGTATGATTTGTAGCTAGTACAATTCGTAGCACATATGATTCGTAGCAAGTACGGTTCGTAGCAAGTTCAGTTCGTAGCAATTAGTTTGTAGCATGTACGGTTCGTAGCAAGTACGATTCGTAGCGAGTACGATTCGTAGCATGTACGGTTCGTAGCAGTTACGGTTCGCAGCAGTTACGGTTCGTAGCAAGTCCAGTTCGTAGCAAAAGCGGTTCATAGCAAGTTCGGTTCGTAGCAGGTGCGGTTCGTAGCAAGTACGGTTCGTAGCAAGTCAAGTTCGTAGCAAGTCAAGTTCGTAGCAAATCTAGTACGTAGCAAGTCAAGTTCGTAGCAAGTCAAGTTCGTAGCAAATCTAGAACGTAGCAAGTCCAGTTCGTAGCAAGTACGGTTCGTAACAAGAACGGTTCGTAGCAGTTACGGTTCGTAGAGGTTACGGTTCGTAGCAAGTCCAGTTCGAAGCAATTACGGTTTGTAGCAGTAACGGTTCGTAGCAAGTTCGGTTCGTAGCAAGTGCGGTTCGTATCAGTGCGGTTCGTATCAGTTACGGTTCGTAGCAAGTTCGTTTCGTAGCAAGTACGATTCGTAGCGAGTACGATTCGTAGCAAGTTCGGTTCGTAGCAGTTACGGTTCGTAGCAAGTTCGGTTCGTAGCAGTAACGGTTCGTAGCAAGTGCGGTTCGTAGCAAGTCAAGTTCGTAGCAAATCTAGTACGTAGCAAGTCCAGTTCGTAGCAAGTACGGTTCGTAGCAAGTCAAGTTCGTAGCAAGTCAAGTTCGTAGCAAATCTAGTACGTAGCAAGTCCAGGTCGTAGCAAGTGCGGTTCGTAGCAAGTACGATTCGTAGCGAGTACGATTCGTAGCATGTACGGTACGTAGCAATTACGGTTCGTAGCAAGTTCGGTTCGTAGCAAGTCCAGTTCGTAGCAAGTCGAGTTCGTAGCAAGTCCAGTTCGTAGAAATTACGGCTCGTAGCAAGTTCGGTTCGTAGCATGTACGGTTCGTAGCAATTACGGTTCGCAGCAAGTTCGGTTCGTAGCAAGTCCAGTTCGTAGCAAAAGCGGTTCATAGCAAGTTCGGTTCGTAGCAGGTGCGGTTCGTAGCAAGTACGGTTCGTAGCAAGTCAAGTTCGTAGCAAGTCAAGTTCGTAGCAAATCTAGTACGTAGCAAGTCCAGTTCGTAGCAAGTCAAGTTCGTAGCAAATCTAGTACGTAGCAAGTCCAGTTCGTAGCAAGTGCGGTTCGTAGCAAGAACGATTCGTAGCATGTACGGTTCGTAGCAATTACGGTTCGTAGCAAGTTCGGTGCGTAGCAAAACCAGTTCGTAGCAATTACGGTTCGTAGCAAGTTCAGTTCGTAGCAAGTGCGGTTCGTAGCAAGTTCGGTTCGTATTAGGTGCGGTTCGTAGCAAGTGCGGTTCGAAGCAAGTCAAGTTCGTAGCAAATCTAGTACGTACCAAGTCCAATTCGTAGCAAGTACGGTTCGTAGCAGTTATGGTTCGTAGCAGTGCGGTTCGTATCAGTTACGGTTCGTAGCAAGTTCGGTTCGTAGCAGTTACGGTTCGTAGCAAGTGCGGTTCGTAGCAAGTACGATTCGTAGCATGTACGGTTCGTAGCAATTACGTTTCGTAGCAGTTACGGTTCGTAGCAAGTGCGGTTCGTAGCAAGTACGGTTCGTAGCAAGTCAAGCTCGTAGCAATTCTAGTACGTAGCAAGTCAAGTTCGTAGCAAATCTAGTACGTAGCAAGTCCAGTTCGTACCAATTACGGTTCGTAGCAAGTTCGGTTCGTAGCAAGTGCGGTTCGTAGCAAGTACGGATCGAAGCAAGTCCAGTTCGTAGCAATTAGTTTGTAGCAGTTACGGTTTGTAGCAGGGTTCGTAGCAAGTGCGGTTCGTAGCGAGGACGATTTGTAGCATGTACGGTTCGTAGCAATTACGGTTCGTAGCAGTTACGGTTCGTAGCAAGTGCGGTTACTGCTACAAACCGTAACTGCTACAAACTAATTGCTACGAACTGGACTTGCTTCGATCCGTACTTGCTACGAACCGCACTTGCTACGAACCGAACTTGCTACGAACCGACTTTGCTACGAACCGTAACTGCTACGCACCGTAATTGCTACGAACTGGACTTGCTACGAACTGGACTTGCTACGAACCGAACTTGCTACGAATCGTAACTGCTACGAACCGTAACTGATGCGAACCGTAACTGCTACGAACCGAACTTGCTACGAACCGTAATTGGTACGAACTGGACTTGCTACGTACTAGATTTGCTACGAACTTGACTTGCTACGAACCGTACTTGCTACGAACCGTAACTGCTACGAACCGAAATTGCTTCGAACCGTAATTGCTTCGAACCGTAATTGCTACGAACCGAACTTGCTACGAATCGTAACTGCTACGAACCGAAATTGCTTCGAACCGTAATTGCTACGAACCGTAATTGCTACGAACCGAACTTGCTACGAATCGTAACTGCTACGAACCGTAACTGATGCGAACCGTAACTGCTACGAACCGAACTTGCTACGAACCGTAATTGGTACGAACTGGACTTGCTACGTACTAGATTTGCTACGAACTTGACTTGCTACGAACCGTACTTGCTACGAACCGCACTTGCTACGAACCGTAACTGCTACGAACCGAAATTGCTTCGAACCGTAATTGCTACGAACCGTACATGCTACGAATCGTCCTCGCTACAAACCGCACTTGCTACGAACCGAATTTGCTACGAACCGAACTTGCTACGAACTGGACTTGCTACGTACTAGATTTGCTACGAACTCGACTTGCTAGGAACCGTACTTGCTACGTACTAGATTTGCTACGAACTCGACTTGCTACGAACCGTACTTGCTACGAACCGCACTTGCTACGATTCGTAACTGATACGAACCGTAACTGATTCGAACCGTAACTGCTACGAACCGAACTTGATACGAACCGTAACTGATACGAACCGCACTTGCTACGAACCGTAACTGCTACAAACCGTAATTGCTTCGAACTGGACTTGCTACGAACCGTAACTTCTACGAACCGTAACTGCTACGAACCGTTCTTGCTACGAAACGTACATGCTACGAACTGGACTTGCTACGTACTAGATTTGCTACGAACGTCACTTGCTACGAACTGGACTTGCTTCGAACCGTACTTGTTACGAGCCGCACTTGCTACGAACCGACTTTGCTACGAACCGTAACTGCTACGAACCGTAACTGATGCGAACCGTAACTGCTACGAACCGAACTTGCTACGAACCGTAACTGATACGAACCGCACTTGCTTTGAACTGGACTTGCTACGAACCGTAACTGCTACGAACCATAACTGCTACGAACCGTAACTGCTACGAACCGTTCTTGCTACGAACCGTACATGCTACGAACTGGACTTGCTACGTACTAGATTTGCTACGAACTTGACTTGCTACGAACTGGACTTGCTTCGAACCGTACTTGCTACGAGCCGCACTTGCTACGAACTGAAGTTGCTACGAACCGTAACTGCTACGAACCGAACTTGGTACGAACCGTAATTGCTACGAACTGGACTTGCTACGAACTGGACTTGCTACGAACTGGACTTACTACGAACCGAACTGGCTACGAACCGTACATGCTACGAATCGTACTCGCTACGAATCGTACTTGCTACGAACCGTACATACTACAAACTAATTGCTACGAACTGAACTTGCTACGAACCGTAACTGCTACGAACCGTTCTTGCTACGAAACGTACATGCTACGAACTGGACTTGCTACGTACTAGATTTGCTACGAACTTGACTTGCTACGAACTGGACTTGCTTCGAACCGTACTTGCTACGAGCCGCACTTGCTACGAACTGAAGTTGCTACGAACCGTAACTGCTACGAACCGAACTTGGTACGAACCGTAATTGCTACGAACTGGACTTGCTACGAACTGGACTTGCTACGAACTGGACTTACTACGAACCGAACTGGCTACGAACCGTACATGCTACGAATCGTACTCGCTACGAATCGTACTTGCTACGAACCGTACATACTACAAACTAATTGCTACGAACTGAACTTGCTACGAACCGTAACTGCTACGAACCGTTCTTGCTACGAAACGTACATGCTACGAACTGGACTTGCTACGTACTAGATTTGCTACGAACGTCACTTGCTACGAACTGGACTTGCTTCGAACCGTACTTGTTACGAGCCGCACTTGCTACGAACCGACTTTGCTACGAACCGTAACTGCTACGCACCGTAATTGCTACGAACTGGACTTGCTACGAACTGGACTTGCTACGAACTGGATTTGCTACGAACCGAACTTGCTTCGAATCGTAACTGCTACGAACCGTAACTGATGCGAACCGTAACTGCTACGAACCGAACTTGCTACGAACCGTTACTGATACGAACCGCACTTGCTTTGAACTGGACTTGCTACGAACCGTAACTTCTACGAACCGTAACTGCTACGAACCATAACTGCTACGAACCGTAACTGCTACGAACCGTTCTTGCTACGAACCGTACATGCTACGAACTGGACTTGCTACGTACTAGATTTGCTACGAACTTGACTTGCTACGAACTGGACTTGCTTCGAACCGTACTTGCTACGAGCCGCACTTGCTACGAACTGAAGTTGCTACGAACCGTAACTGCTACGAACCGAACTTGGTACGAACCGTAATTGCTACGAACTGGACTTGCTACGAACTGAACTTGCTACGAACTGGACTTACTACGAACCGAACTGGCTACGAACCGTACATGCTACGAATCGTACTCGCTACGAATCGTACTTGCTACGAACCGTACATACTACAAACTAATTGCTACGAACTGAACTTGCTACGAACCGTACTTGCTACGAATCATATGTGCTACCAGTTTGTAGCAATTACGGCTCGTAGTAGTAACGGTTCGTAGCAGGTTTGATTCGTAGAAAGTTTGATTTGTAGCATGTTCTACGAATCATTAGACCTTGACTCCATTATCGAAGGACCATCTTGAAAATATATTCTTTCCAACAATAAAATAATCATCAATATCTTTGGCAAAAAAATCATTAAAAGGTTTTCGTTGAGTCGAAAATCATGCTCGCATAATATTCTTTTTTTTTTTGGTTAAATCAATGCGCGAAAGAAGTTGGACGGAGCGTTCGCAAATAAATTCGCTTAATCGGGGTAAGCACATAGAGAGCGATTACTGTTTGAATAGTATTTTCTTCTTTGAGTTGAGAAACCGGAGTTAGCGGTAAGAAAATAAATCAAACTTATCACACTTTTTAAAAACCGAAAAATTGAATTTAGAAAAAGAACTACTGAAAGGTACTGAAATAAGCGTGGGCTAGGGATCTAAATATAATGTATCCGCTTTGACAAAATCTGGTTTAAATCTATTTGCCTTTTCGAGATAAAGGCATGATAATGCATTCAACTATAATTTACAAGTGTGTCAACGAAACTCCAGTCTACCGATTCATTTGTAGTAGCAGCATTGAATTGAAACTGTGCCAAGTCGCGAATCTCTTAGGGCAATAAATAACGGTGTTAGTCCGAAAACCTTTTACCTTGATGACCTAGAACGGTTCTAATCTAGACAGACTCTATCTAAGCTGTTTGTTGGCGTTTTAGACAGGAATAAAGTGGCTTCTGTTTTGCTTGCGCAAGCTGTATTAGTTTCTGTGATACCGATTGTATTTATGCTGTTGAAGCAATGATTTTGAATTGATGTGATTTGATGTTGGCGAAATTGTGTACGCGTAACTTGTATCCTGATAAGCAACATCTAATGTGTGCAAAACCGAGGGTAAAAGGGTATCAGCTTAAAATCGATACAATATTAAGGACCGTGAGAAATGATAACGACTAATATGAACTTTAAAATGGCTTTCTACGCGTGTTTTCCCGATACTTACTCATATTTGAGTTCTCTGTCTTGAGAAAAGCTATTCACACATTTCCGATAAAAACTTATAAATAAAGGTAGACGCAAATACGTAATCCCAGGTTATGTATTAATGCAACGTAGTCAAAATGTGATTGCATCACATATGATAGTGATAACATAATTTATTGTATACGTTGCTCACTTGAGATCAGATTGTCTCTACATTAAAAGTTGTTTTAACATTTAGTATCGGTAATTATAATACTACTGTCCGTGTGGTGTCCGGATATAAAGAATAGCACCACCCCATATCCTCCACTGGGTGTCGTAAAAGGCGACTAATGGACCTTAAGACCCAGTGCACTGTACCAAGCACCTTGGGTCACCCGAATGGTGGCGGGTAAACAACCAACAATCGCATTCCCAAAGAGGGTTAGTGTCAGGCAGGCGGCCGACTATAAAACCATAGCCAAAACTTTAAGCAACATGTCTAAAAGACGTGTTGCGCCGACCCCAAGTAAAAATTGGGATGAGGGCAGGGGAATGATATCGGTAATTATAATCCATAGAGCATCGGTGGATGGCCCTTGGTAGATGCCCCATAACATTTTAGATTAAAGTTCTCAACGAGGCCTCTGCGCGTTAGATCTGTGTCCCCGTGGAAACCCTTAAAAAGGACCAGGTTTCTTGCCTCGAAGGTACCCCGTGAATTAAAAGAGATTACATATTAAGATGGTTGTTATTACCTGGTATCTGTTGCACGGGTATCGTGGGATGCATGTAAAGCCGCAGCGTGTTGCACAGCTCCAGCATGGCGTCCACGTGGTACTCCGGCACGAAGGCGAACAGAGACTCTGCAAATTCCTGGCCGCCTGTGTCTAAGCCCAAAATAAGCCATAATAGCCTATTGACTTGTTACATAACCGAGTAAATAAGTCAAATTGATTATTTCTGTAAGTAGTTATAAAAAAAAATCAGGCAAAAAAAATTGGCAACTTTTTTTATATGAGTGGTTGATAGACAGTCGATAAAGAATTTTGGTTAAATATATGGCTCTCTTATCTTATGATACATTAATTTAAATCATGTTTCCAAAGCACTCCTACCCGAAATGGAAAACCCACACAAAGTAAATTAACCACCTATTTAGTAACTTCACATTGTAAACGCACTTTGATGATGGGGTTAATATAAACGATGAGCCCAAAGTAAAAGGAATTTCTTCTTCTTCTTGTGTAAATTCTAAAACAGCAATAACTTACGGTTTGAAGAGCCTATTTGTGAATTGGATCCTGTGCGAGGTGTTGCTGGTCTTGATGTTGGACTTTGAGGGCTGAAATCATCAAAATAAAGTAAGTAGTTTTGTAAGAGGAATGTTGCTCTGAGGACCTACTGCCACATTTAAAAGTAATATTATTACAGTAAGAGCTAGAGGAGAGAGAATTTATTTGTGTACTTTACACGTAGCGGTAGGCCTTTCATCTGTTTTATCGATTTTGGATACACAACTTACTCTAACTTTACCTTTTTAACGTCTGCTTAGCAGCAACGTGGTGCAGACGTTAATAGCGTGTACACATTATGCACTTTAGTAATGTACGTTTTAAGAATCAGTAGTACGTATTGAGGTGGACACATGTGAACACATTCTAAAGAAGCTACGTTAACGTCGCGTCTAAGTTAGAATAAGACGCGTTGCAGTTGTGGAACTGAGAGAATGCTCTACTACACAGTCTAGCTTGTAAAATCGTACCCCTGGGCCCCTGGCCCTGGGCATAATAGAGTAGAAGAATTGAATGAACACTATACCTTTGATCTGAACTAGAAGTATACTCTAACTGCAGTGAGGCATAGCTGGTGCCGCCGAGTAGCGAGCTCTTGCCGGGCAGGATCTCTTTACTCTGCACCTGTGCATACTGAACATAATAAAATATGGCTACACCTTTCTATTGTCATTCTATAATTTCTACCTAAGGGATGTCGAGTGTCTGAAAAATATATGTATAATACTCCAAACAATGTTGAATGTATTTGTAATCTTTTCGAACTGAATATTTTCAAAGTGGGGAAATAAATCTACGCTCCTCTACAAACTACATTATTTTTTGGTGCCGTTTCTTTTTCTTTTCGCGTAGCTTAAATCAGCCTCGAAAAATTCTCTGGCGTTTCGATTTTCTTACGATGTTGTTTTTCACCGATTTTAGAAGGTGATAATTGCTTTGTAGTATATAGACATTGGCGGGTGTCGCGATTTAAACCGGAGACCATAAAGTTTGTTGTCAGACGATCATACTACTCCAGGTCGGGCACATTGACTACTGTAAATAAATGATTATGATAATGGTTTTGCTGAAGTAAATACGAAGGTTACCTGTACATGATTGGCATATTCAGGATCTGATGAGAGCCGGAGAGAGTGAAGCGTCCCGGAGAAGTGCTTCGCCAGTTCTGACTGCCGCTGCTTCGTCCAGATGGCGCCTATCACCCACGCCATTTGTAATGCACCTGCTTCTAGTTTCTCCTAGAAAAGTAAATAAAATAAAATAATCCAGCCTAAATACGTCCCACTGCTGGGTACATCCTATATAGGGAAGGTTTGAGCATTGATCACCACGCTAGCTCACTGCGGATTGGCGATTTCAGATTCCAATATTTGGAATCTAGGTTTCCTCACGATGTTTTCCTTCTCCTACAAAAGTAAATAAAAAATTGAAATTTAGGTTTTAGGTTGCCCCGACACCATCACACGCACCATTGTGTGGTTAGGCCCACTAACCATTGGAGCTTAGATAATAGAATATTCGTCATTGCACACATGAGAAACGCTCAGGTGGCGGAGAATGGAGCTCATCATCAAGTTAGTTTCGGGTTCATTAGACACTTGTCGATCTACTACGGTTCAAGATCTAGCGAGTTAGTAATCAACATATTAGAGGTCCTTCTACCACTCCATAGAGTAATATTATTACAGCCATGAATTTCACTAACACGCTTCTACAACGTCAATAACATTATTTGAAGAGGCGGTAAGGTCCCCAGCACCGTTTAACCAATTAGCTTCTACTACTAGCTAATTGGACTACATAACATCAATCACATTAGATAAAAAATCGTAATCCGGTAAAAATATTTCGTATGTTAAGAATACAGATAAAATCGAAGGGCCTTATGATATATGTTAAGTTAAGATACATACTTCATACACAGACTTGGATCTCTCCAGCTCTTTCAGCATGTTTTCCATGAGTGCTTTCTTTATCTTCTCTTGCTCTGACAACGCGGTGTTTACATCTGAAGCTAATCGTATAAATATTAAAGTTAACATAATATATGTGTATGGAGATAAGGCACAAATCAAGACCCGGTTTTTTTTGAATGGCTGATTAATGAAAAAACGGACAACCGTCAGTCAAATCTCATGTTTGGCAATTTCTAGGGTAATCGCGAAGCTGTGAGTGTAGTTGAAGTAAACCTCTAATTTCAACATGTGTATGTGTAATTTATAATAAAACTTTTTTTATAACTACCGAGTCACTTAGTCATAACATCTGGTGGTGATGGTGATCGTTATTTGATAATAGATTTAGATGATTAGTCTTCTAGATAACGGGAGCTATAAGGTCTATGCTCTAGGACTACTTACCTACTTAATGCTCATAAGTCTGTCGTAAATAGAATGCCACATCATTTCTAAATGCCACACGCCACAATATATTGCTTACATTTTAAGAATGCTTAGTATGAAAGTGACAATGAGGGTGTGCACATGGGAGCAATTTGATGCTTTTAAGAAAATTACAATTACGATACAACTTCGGCAAAAAAAATGCTGATATCACAAATGTTGCTTCTTTATTTATAAGACCTTTAGATGAGTTTGATATTCTCGTACATACATTGAGAGCAAATATTGAGATAAATAATAATAAATTAGTGTTTTATGTCCTACTAATATTATGAACGCGAAAGTTTGTAAGTATGGATGAAAGGATGGAAGTTTGTTGGATGGAAATTTTGCATTGATGTGACACCCGCAATAACACACAGGCTCCTTTTTAACCACTTCACGTGGGCAAAGTCGATGGCAACAGCTAGTTGTTTTATGCAAATATACACTTACCACCAGCTTGCAGTTCAGTGGTGACAGTGTATATCCGATGCTCGATGTCGTGAAGACAGTCAGCCATGTCCAATTGGTTGTCACGCAGTTCACAGAGCTGAAAAAGGAAGGTTTTTAATATAGATTTCGTCCAAGATTTTGCTTATGAGTCGCGCAAACGAGCCACCGACTACTGCCACTGGTGGACAGCGAAAGCCATAATAATGTACTTTACACATACTCTTTGATGGTGGACACTGCTGTAGCGAGTGGTCGCCGTCAGCTTTAGGTGTGTCATCTATACAAAATAGGTATATAAAAATGTATGTTAAGTGGCTGTCGCTGGTCAAAAGTGGCCGTCGGTCGGTGGCCCGTTTGCGCGGAGCATTATCTTAGTAGAGTAGTTAAATCGAATCTTCAGTCGACAAGTGATTTTTTTGCTATCACATAACCTTGACGTCAGTATTAAAAACAGGTGCTCCCTCTCACTGAATTTATGTAACCTAATAATAAAATTGGACATTGTAAAGTCTTTATATCATACCCACCCTGGTTTCCAAGGCGCTGATCAAAACAAAAAAATGTTAATTGTCAGTCGAATCTCATGTTAAGCTCTGTGTTTGGTCGTAAGCTTTATGATCAACCAACCGCAGTTGTGTTCAGTTAAATCGACGGCATATGCAATTAATCAGTCTTCCAGAAACGAGGGGTTATTCTTACGTTGCGGGATGTTCGTAAGAGTTACCACAACCCTGGCACCCAAGTCTCCAGGAGAAACATAGTGGGTTTTAGCCAATAAAATTCTGACACTCCTTCCAGCTGCGCTCGCAGCGGGCGGCCTTTTTTTCGTAGGAAATCATCAAATGGCCCCCATTTGATGATTTCACACGAAAAAAGGGGTTATTTTTATTAGTTCCAAACCTACCTTTTCAGCGTGTTTGATAGCAGCTCCGTGGTATAAAGCCAGCAGTCCGTCCACCAGCCTGAGGTACGCAGACCTGATGTCGATGGAACCAGCACCCGGCATCATGGAGCGCGTGCCTTTCAGAGCTAGTGCTGTCTCACCTGTTGTCCTGGGAGAGAGTGAGATGGATGTATGAGAGAATTGTTGAGTGCTTCATATTTTGCGTTTGAGGTGGTAGTGGAAATTTTAACTTTAGAGTATATAGCTAGCGTATTTTGCTTGTCGATGCTCTAGAATTTTTGGTTTACTTAAGTATTTTCTATGTAAGCTAAAACACGCAGCCCTGTTGTCATGCCACGTCTTTCCAAAGCTTTTTTATTAAGTAAGTACAAAATCAACCTACATAAAAAAATATTAAGGCACTATAGTAACCGCCTGTATAACACAAGCAATTAAAAACTGCTACGACTGCGTAGCTAACGTAGCCGACATCTACGCCGTAGACATCTCGTAGCAATTCTTTGCTTCTAGTTTAATAAAAACGTTATTTTTCTATAAAATAAACGCCTTACCTGTTAGGCATTGGTGGCATCGGTGGATGCATGAACCTGGCCATCGAAGATATGACTTGTGGGAGCGTGGCGAGGCCGGGCGAGCCGGCAGCCATGTCGCTCACACCTGGCAAGTTCCAAAAGTAGTCTGATCAAGCATTGTCAGAGCCTGTTTATATGAAGAGCATGGGTTTGTAATACTAAGGTGTACTTCTACAATGTCTTATGTACTGGGGATTTATTGGAACAAAATTTTGTTTGCCATTACACATTATTCATGTATAAGATTTAAAAATAATGACTATTTTTTACGGAAAAAAATAAACAAAAAAACAAGCTAAACAATTATTTTCAAAAAGATAAGTCTTTCTTTTGAATGTCTTTTTACTAGGTCAAAATTACGATTACCATTTAAACTACCAAATTAAACAATAGGAAGCAAAAATACCTGCTAAATATCTCATTATTCAGGGTGAAAGTAAAATAATTAAAACGCAGTCAAATATTGACAGTACCTGTGTCAATACCGCCCGCGCGATTGTAATTTGGTTCAAAACTTTGTATGAAGGGGTTGTCCTCCCCCAACACATTTACCAAGTCTTGCCTGTGAATATATATTAGGATAGGTAGTTATTTATTGTGTGTTTTGTTGAAAAGTTTGTGCTCTTAAAAATACCCAATTCTATTTTTCTAGAAGAGGTCAAAATCTATGTAATCATTAATCAGCATTATCTATGACATAAAGGAACGAACCATTTCAATTACGTTCTACAATCCGTTATGCAACAGCCAGTCAAATAATCCTGAAGGGTTACGTGAAAAAATATTCAGCTGTGAGCGCAATATTAACTCTAGATTGTATTTATACATAAGGTTGTTAATCAAAACTCTAAGAAAAATGATTTTAAACCGACACACAATATGTACGGTTTTTACAAAATTAACAATAACACTCTCTACACTCTATAAGGCTGATAGCCCACATTCCATCAGTACATTTAAATCCATATATCACATTGTTGCCAGTAGACGAAGTAGTAAATCCAGTCTTACCTCAAGGTCCTAACCAGGAATGGTAGGACTCCTCCCAAACGGTCCACGTTATAGAAGTCTAGCTCTCCGTCTATAAACGTCCGAGCTGGCACATGTGGTGTCGTATGCCTGAAGTTAAAAAGCAATCTCACTATTTTGTTACAAGACAATAGAACTGACATAAAATAAATGTATTTCGATAAGCTGTGGTACATTTCTTACTAGCGACCCATCCCAGTTTCACATGGGTGCAATTCAGACGTATTATACATATAAACCTGTGTCTTGAAACATTTATTTTACTCAACAAACGGGTTTTAAAGTTAGGTGGCCCACCCTTGACCACGATCGGTGCAACTCGGCCGAAACGTCGGGAGAAAAGAAATATCGAATTACATCGCGAATATGACCAATTTGTTGTCTAAAATATGTGTGCAAGTCGCGAAAGTTTAAAAACATTTCTTGAAACATTGACAAAATGCATTGCGTAGTTTTGAAGATTTAAGAATAAATAGTGACGGACTGACGTGGGAAACGATCTTGTTTTATACTATTTAATGAAGTTTACTAATACAAATACAAATTTATTTATTCTAACACCTACTCAAAACTGTTTGCACAGTTTATTTGTATTACAAGAAACAACTGACCTTTACGAGTCATGTAACCTTACTATTGATTTTTAATTAAGGACATGTAATTTAGGGATCATTAATTACACCAAGCTTGTGTTACATAACGCTTTGTCATATCTTGATCTGGGTTCAAGATACTCGTAAATTGTAAATGGGTATTTAGGCCTGTTATCTCTCTATCCTACATTCAAAGCAATATGTAAATCAAAGAACGTACAAAGAAAAATAGGAAACAAGGACCATTAGGACTTTTACCAAAAAATATAATACTCAGTACTTTTACTGTTACTAAAAGGAAAGATCAAAATCAAAGGGCTTATAAGCTTTTATTGTTCATAGAGCTTTGATAAAATCAAAAAAGGAACAACCTCTTTGTTTTCACTTTGAAGGAGATATCAGAAAGGATTTTGGTCCTTCGATACGGGTATTGTCAATATCTTATTCCGATCCAAAAAGGGCACTCGGTAAAAGGTCTATAGTAAGTAAACGGTCTCAAATACTGTGAGAGATATTACGTGTTTTAAAAAGGTTAAGCCATGGCACTTAAAGGCAAAAATTGCACAAAAATCGTTGTCTTCGTTTAACCTTTTTTGACGTTATAGCAATAAGTATTACAAGCAAATATTTTGATAGTTAATATTTCCCTATCGCTTTCCATTTGCTAGATACATAATACTGCTGTAATACAAAGTTGAAACGTTTTCCCGAGAAGTTTTACAGTTATAAAGAATTGAATAATCAATGAAGCATAAAGTCCCAGATGTTCGAAGCACTTTATATGCCACACAACGTGTGAAATGTTCTGTTAAACATAAAATAAAGGTGCATTTAGACGATACGAGAAAATCCGCGCGGGTTGCGATATATTGCCGGCGATCACATAACAATAAATTTTAATTTTATAGTTTTTTATTGTATTACTTATCTACTGGTTTAACTATATTTTATAGATTTCGTTTAATTGATACCATCCCCTGTAGCCTACGGTTTTGCAATCGTTAGCGAACGATAATATCAATAGAAAACGTTCATATGTATTGAGATGATAGGTCTAAGACACGTGATTATCGAATCAAAATGTCATTTCGACGCATTTTAGCGATTATTAAAGTTAATTAAAATTGAGATTTGTTTCGTTTAGATAGGTTGAAGACATGCTTTTACTGCTTAGAGAAATATTATTGTGGCTATGGAAGGGAGTCGTTTACGTCGTGTAGTACAACCTTTTTTGACCTATCTATGATTGACTAGTAGAGAATGCCTCAGGTATTAAAGATAAAGATCATTTTATTTGTTCAAACATGAGTGTACATACATACATGTGCATGCAAGGTGTTCAACAATAAAAAAAAACTGTCACGTTTAGCCATTACAGCATACAAATATTAAAAATAAAAACATCATTATGAAAGAAATGTTTTATCTATCTATCTATCTATCTATGAAACTTATAACTTAGAATTAAGTTTTTTGAATTAAATATAACACAAATACTTTTAAACTCTATCCAAAAAATAACAAAATATATTTATATTTCTAAAATTAAATCTTAATTCCGTCATTTTTGTAATATTAAGTCCGAATGAATTGCAAATCGCGCGATTTTCTCGTACTGTCTAAATAAGGCTTTTACATATTCCTTTGAGACGTGTCTTGATTTATAAAAGACTGCAGTTCTGGCAAAAGAAGGAAGTTTAAGACGATCCGTGCCAACTGTTCTTATTCGCTACATTCGAATTGCCTCAAAGGCAAGTAATTAGGAATTGGACTACCTACTTTTTGTTTTTATTTTCTTTGTTCTCTTACACGTTCCAGTGTAGTTAATAATTTAACAATGTCACTGTACGAGTTTATTAAATAAAAATTTGGCTGAAAATTTTGTTAATTAGTAAATAATTTACTTAATTTATTAGTCCCAATACTCATTTTCTTATTTTTCTTTTCCACGCGTAACATTACGAAAAGTAGTTTTCAAAAATAACTACGAGAGATATGAGAAATGATCGTGGTCATTACACAAACATTAAAATTTGTTCTAGGCGAAAAACGAACCCATGACCCTCGGTATAGCAGTCAGGGCCACTAACCACTAGACCAACAGGCCCGTCGAACACAACGAATCTATTGCTATGCATTCAACCTTATCTTACCATACAATAGGCTATTTGACAAAAACAAATTAATTAGTCCGTCAAGTAGGTGAATCAATAAATAATTATACTTACTGTGTCCCAATAGGGTTCTCGTTCCACAGCCGCAGCACGGCGGTCAGAAGCCGCGAGTGGCAGCACCACGAGATGGCCGGCGAGTTGCGGGAGATGTTGAACAGCCGCTGAAATATGGCCTCCTGACACTTTTTATTGCGAAATTCGATACCCCTAGTTTGTTATCTCCATTTTTTTTATTAAGTTCTAGGTATTCTGTTTGCCTCGGCACAGATTTTGACTTAGTTATTAGGGCATCCGGAAAGGATTTGTGAGTCCGGTTTTGAATTATTGCCCGAGATTTGTGAAGTTCCCGCCGAGCCCAAGAGATAAATCTAAAAAAAAGTCCTGCAGAAGGTCATCGACATATGGGTTTAAAGCACCTCATAATCCGGGGTTCTCACGTGTTATCGTGTCAATAATATGTGTTTTAACCGATTTTAGCATCTTTTACCTAAAATCTAGTGTATGCTAGTGCATGCATATTTCATCAATTTTTAGCGAAAAATCGATGAAATATGCATGTAAGTATCTAATCTCTAAGTATCACCATTAACTGTAATCTTGTGTACCACACAGCTAAACATTTTCCAATTACCTTATTTTTAATACCATTAAACTCATCTTCAGACCACGCCATAATCATCTTCCAAAATTTCGCCATTTAAAAATGTTTGGCCATGAAATACTAACCATATCCAGAATACAGTTGTCCATGATGTACCTCCGGAACTTCTCCAGGAAGATCTTGCGTGTCGAGGGCACCATGTTTGTGCCGTCTGTGTTATCCAGAAGTAGTAGTAGGAATTCTAGCTGTCGGAAATATGCAATCACTTTAGTTAAAGCAGGGACAGACTGGTGGTGTGACCGTTGGGTTGCCAAATTAGAGATCGTGGGTTGATATCACGACATGCATGAATGTCTTTTTGAATTTTTGTACGAGTTATAAAGTAATTATGACTTGCTGAGATCGGTAGAGTGAAATATGATGAGTAAACTAGCACACTTGAGATTCATTCGTCGGAGACATTCAGGTGGCTTGGAAACTCGGACACCAGGTAGTTAGCCAACCATCGGATAAGAAGAAGTTAAAGATTGTAATTGGATGTTACAGATTAAATAACATTTGGGCGTCAAACGAGCTGGATTCATTTTACAAGAGCTAGCAAGGCTCTGACTATAAAAAGACTACTAATTCTCCATACAATATTTTTACTACGGTAATCAAGTGAAAAAAGAAACTATTTTTTTGTGTTACATTGAAATGCACTACTTAGTCTACTGACATATAATATATAAAGAGACATTGATATATCATATATCTCGACTTTAAACTGTATTACATAAATTAACTTACTGTTAACAAAACAATTTTGTCAAACTCTACAAACTGAAGAAAATTCAAAAGTTTTTGACCAAAGTATATTGGTATGCCACAACAAATCATTCAAATACAAAGATTTATACATGCCTTGCCAAATTAGCATAGAGATCGTGACATAATGTCGTCGCATTGTTAAGCAACAGTTCACGGAGTAAAGGAAATTGTCGATGCGATGTTACAGAACACAGAGAAGAGAATGGAAGTGGTACAACACTGCCGAAGTATTAAAAAGTGCCAAAGTATCTTGCAATCCTTTTTAAAGTTTGTTCGATCCATAAAAGCTTATTCTGAGTCTAAGTAGGTGTCTTTGTGCATGTGAATTGAATGTCTGTGAAACCGTCCGCGATACAAAGATTAAATGCCTTAGCGCGGGAGTTATTAATTTACCAGAAAAAAAAGAAAATCTAAAAATATTTATAAGCTATTCTTCATTCCTTCTACTTTTGTGTTCCGCGATGGTTACATTGCCAGAATTGCATAACCGTAGTCGATGGGAAAGTTGCCAAAATCTGGCAATTTTTACCCGTGACCTAGGCTTTTAGCCGTGAACTTTATAGGCCTGCCCCCCGGCTTGGCTTGCTTTCAGTATACTTGCATTGTTGGCTTATCTGGATGATGCAACAATGAAGGGTGTAGCGAAAATTTTAATAGTATTTATTGTGAATATGTTTGCTTTCAAGGCCAGTGCCAGTGTGTGAACAAACAGGATTATTGGCCATATGCAAGAATGGTATTTAGCTTATTAATGTTCTTAAATGTTTACTTACCTTACAATCGCGTTTTTGCTATGTCCCGTTTAAAAAAAAATGGCTGTAAATACATTTACCCTGTCTGGTTAGGTTGGAACGAATTAATCCTTAAATTTATATACTCCGAGAATACACGTTTTGTTAACTTGCGCCCAAGGTATATACATATAAACATAATATAACGTCTCGAATACGTATACATACATGTAGTGCTTAAATCAGTTTGGTAAAACCATGTACGAACGAATATACACACATCAACATAGTCTAGGGATATTTTGTACTTCTCCAATTTACTCAAAATTAATTGAAATTAACCTACAACATATATATATATTTAAAACCTATTTATCGATCTACACTCTAGAATAAAAGAAAATTATTTTTTTTGATTACACAAGTTTTTATTCAAATAAAGAAAAAGACGTGAAATAATGTTAAAACTAATAATTAATGTTTTTTTCCAGAAAAAGTGAAAATTAAGGAAAATTATTATGTTTCTAACAGTAATGTGAAAGATTAGTGGTCATTAAAACCATCCATGACGTTAATGTCGGTCCTACGACGGTTTTTGATGCCTAGGATTAAGTTATCGAAGTCCTGCTGCGGTCTATGTCCCAGGTCCGACTAAGATGTAAAAAAGTTGTTCTTCCGTCGCAATGTTAGCAGGAAAATTCCTCAAAGCCCTTCTTTAGAGCATGTCCCACGCACGTTTACAAAATAAGTTTTCTTTAAAAATAATAATAACTAATCATCTATTTTTTGAGTTTATGATTTTTTTACAAAATATCCCTAGACTATGTTGATGTGTGTAATATATAAATAACGAACAAAGTACTTCTTTTTGCTCAATTGTAATTTATTAGAGATTCATTAACCCCACAGTCAAACCATTGCTACGGTTTTGTAGGGTTTTGCTTATAACAAACTTACTTTTAAAAAGTAAAGATAGATAAATAATAATAATAATACTTGTAATAGTTTTGTAGCAACCTTGGGCCGTCCACGTCTGTTCTTTTATAGAGCAGGGGTGGATGGCCCTTGGTGGGTGGTGGCCCCATCACGTTTTAGATTAAAGTTCTCAACAAGGCCTCTGCATGTTGGACCTGTGTCCCCGTGTAAGCCTTTAAAAAGGACCGGGTCTTCCCTTGAAGTTAGCCCGTGATTTAAAAGAGATACAAATACTACTTGAATATAATGGCTACCTGGACTTGTTCCAAAGGTGCGACTGCCTTAGTGATCTTGCTGCAATCCTCTCTGTACTGAGCTTCTAGCGCCGCGTCGTCTTGAGCAGATGGCAATAGCTTCGATATCTTATCTAAACATATAATGGTATACAGGCATGACGGCGAAAAGATTGGTTTATTAGTATTTATAGTAGTTCTCTGATCTATCTTGTTTAATAACCAAATTTGCCTGTATTTTAATAAACTGACTGTATGTATGCACTTTAAAAGGCAAACCATTCAACTGGTCTAGATAAAAATGGTATGGGGATAGTTAGCTCGTCATTGTCGTCTTTTAAATGAGCGCGAAGCCGCAAGAAAAACTTAGTGTAATATACTTTTACATTCCATCAAGTTACTAGAAAGTCTGGATTAGAAACTAACCAACATCCCTTTTCAAAAATACTAGGCTGAAAGACTGTCTTTTGTTTTTTTTATTACCATTTTTCCATCTTGGATTTTAGGGACCCATAGGTAACAAAATATACAAAGATAATATGCCCATTATAATATGCATAATTCCAACTAAAATTGATGTGAACGAGATCTAGTAAATAGTTTTTGTTTTCATACGTAATAAATCGTAAACCGCAACTTCTTGCTACGGAACCCTTCATGAGCGAATCCGATTCGCACTTGGGCGCTTTTTTCTGCTTTTCAAGGGTCATAAAACTAAATATTACGATATATGTCATAATACCTGTACCCGTAGGAGCAAAGGGCGAGCGTTTGATAGTTCCCTTCTCGGCCATCTCTGTAAATAAGAGATGTTTGTATAACATATGAGTCAGTTTCTTCAGTGTAAGGGGCCTGTTTGAATTAATTATTACAATGTCTTGGGTAAATGACGCGGTAGGTCTTAATGTTGATTAGTTGACTAAGGAGTTCGTATAATGTGGTTTGTGTGATGATAATGTTAGGGGAAATTAAAGTTTTCGTACTGTTGTGTTTCTTTGAATGTTTCATTTGTGAAATTTTGTTTGGTATGTAGAGCTAATATTAAGGCTCTTTGAGTCTTAATTGTTACAGCTAATAAATTGTGTTCGAAACGAATATAAATGTTTTGGTGATAATCTCATAATATTTTTGGATACGTCTGAGTGAACTCAATAATTTATTTACTTAGCCTATAGTATCCCACTGCTGGGCAAAGGCCTCCTTCAAATCCTTCCACGATTCTCTCTCTCGCGCCATCTCTATAAATTATTATTGTAATTACAAGTAAGCGACTTCATAACATGTAATTACATTTGTATATCTTAACATTTACATTCATATAATAGCTAAGCTTCCTAGTAGCACAAACAAAAAGGTTTTTAAAATTCGCTGAATGTATTTATCTCTGCTCTACGTATTTGCGACCAGTTTCAAAGTAGAGAGAGTATTTGGGCAGCCGGCCAAATAGGTGTTTGGGGTTTATTACTAGCCTAGCTGTCCCGCCCTGCTTTACTCGGGCAGTCAATTCCCTTTTATTGTGGCTGAAAATCCACTAGGATTATCTTAAAACCCAACAGTTTGGGAAACGAAAATGAACTCTGTATTTTTTGGGATAAAAGGCTGTATCTACTGTATTAGTTGTATGTCATTAACGAAGTTTTGTTGAACTTTTGTGATTTGTTTTTTGGAGAAGTTGGAAGATTCGGAAAATAATTTCTGGTTTAATTTTAGATGGTATATAAAGTTTAAATTAGGTACTGCCATAATAAATGAGGGTAAATTTTTCTTGTATGAGGTAATGCAAGTCTCCGACATAAATCTTTCCTGCTGAAGAGTTAATGCGCAGTTTCTTCTCCTGCAGTAATAACACAGAAGGCAGTGAAGGGAATGCGATGGGGTGCTGTCTATAATTATTTTTCTTGACTTTCAGAAAGTGCTACATTGTTGCCTAATTTGAATAAGTGACTTTTGATTTTGATCTACTTGACCTTTGACTTACACGAGTCTTGCGTGATCACTAGTAGACTTAAGTCGTTACATCAGAGATATAATACGACGTAATTTAAAAAGGGCCGCCTTTAAACTGATTAAAAACAAATAAAAGAGTGATATTGGCTATAAAAACCAAGTTCATTCTAGTATAATACACAGTAGAATAAACTTTTTAAAGTATTTTTTCACGTTTACCTGCTATCCTCGGATCTGTTTCCCCTTGCACAGACGTGGGTCTCTGCCACCACGGCTTTCTGATGACTGTCCGCAGAACAGTGTCGTCCGGACATTTCACATTTAAGAAGTTGTCGAACCTTAAAGTTTAGATTACGATTATTAGTTTAGATTTTTTCGAATAAAAATAATATCATAAGTCGTGGAATATTATTATTGCTATGTTTTATGCGGAAATAAATAGACCAGACATACGGTAAAAAATACAGATTAAGTTAAAAGCTATGAGAAGAAATATTACACTATTACATAAAAGTATAAATCAATAAAAAGCTGATTTAAAACTTAGATTAATCGATTTTAGACGATCGGCAATTTTTATATATGTTTTTTTTTTTTATTTTATACATGTATGTCAATTCTCAGAATACTGATAATAATAAATACTGTGACATAATGTAGATTACACGTACTAACTTAGTTTAAACAATCTTTATAAAAATATTTTTACCCCCAAAGATATTCGCAGTGGTACATAAGCACTCCAAGATTGTGTAATATCCTCTTAAAAATTGCAGAGCACACTAAAGCGTCCATTTCCTAGTGAATGCCTGCATATGTGACTAGTAGCGCCATTCCCGTCGTAATAAACATGTCATTAGTTCAGATAACATATGATTTATTCTGTTTTATATAGGAATTGGAATTATTTTTGCTGTGACCAAGGTTACTTAGTATTGGCAGAATTTGCTGAGTGGGATAATTCGTATATTTGTCGACGGCTTGCAACGGACTACGGACTTGCTATTATTGCTTGGTGTTTATTGTTATAATGTATAGCTTGAATATGAAATTAAATTACGTTAAAATATTTCACAAAATTTTGACGTGGAATGAGAATAGGGATGGTAGCGGCAGAACTTTTTCAATTAATAATAATAAATATTCCTCAACATTCACACAACGCCATCTAGTCTCAAGTTAAGCATACTAAGTAGCTTGTGTTATGAGTACTAGACAACTGATAAACGTACTTATATATTTCTAAATACAGTTTTTCTACGTACATTTTGACGTGGAATGGGAATAGCAATAGAAGTAGGTCTACATTACTTACAGAGAACCCTAGTATTGTCGTACTCACGTGATTTTATTGAAGAACACATATTTGACAAGATGATGCCTCGTCTCCCGATGCTGCATCAGGCCGCACAGCACAAACACGCCTTCCATTTGATGGTTAAAGAACATGTCCTGGAAAGAATTCTGCTTAACGGATTTTTTGGCTCAGATATGCTGCGTCGTTGTAGCATACTTATTGTAAAGAATAATTTTATTAGTAATTTTAAAAGAGGAATCTATAGAGTTTTCTTAAGAATAACATTTTGGAATCGCGCAATAAGAGTCAATAACATTTTTAAAGTACCCTTGTCTCATTTTACTTTGGGTTGGCGCAACACGTTTTTTTCATTAATTCTCCTCTCACAGACGTTATTGTAACGTCTGTTTTATTTCTTTTTTATTCATATAATTTCTTATATAATCCATCCATCTTTTTTGGTCTTTCACTCCTCACCACCAACATTTATACTCATTACTCTCATGAAACTCACTCTCCGTTCATATAAACCTTTCCTTGGAAATATATGAAATTCCCGGGTCACAATGTTCAATGGTCACAACCATACTCCTCTGAAGCGCCATAACCGATTTCTACCAAATTTGATATGCGTATTCAGGTGATCTGAGAATCGGCTACTATCTATTTTTCATCCCTTTTTTTCGCGAACGTTGTCGCGGGAAACAGCTAGTTTCCTTATAAACCTAAGAAATACCTGTGAAACCAAGTCAAACAACAGACACTCCCGGACAACACAATGCTCCAGCACGTCACAGAGAGCCGACTCGTCCAGGAAGGTCCACAGCAGGTCCAGCATCGTGCACAGACGGGTATTGGGCTGCGAGAGAAGCTTGGCTGCGAGGCCGCTCTGGGGAGATAGAGATAAGATAGTCAATTAATTGCCCAAACATGAGAGCAGTATGTTTATAACAAATTGTCAGCCTGTAAGATAAACAATAAAATACATTACAAGAGTTCAAAAATTATAATACAATTAACAATAATACAAATACATTTTACTTTTTAAAAGGCATCACACCTCCAAGTGTGCAACATTCTTAAATGGATCAACTAAATTAAAACTTCCTTGCATCCCTTACCTACTAAATTAAACTTAAATGGAGAAATAAAATTAAAACTTCCTTGCATCCCTTACTTACTTAATTTTTGAAAAATAAAACCTTTTGCATCCATTCCGGCCCTTTCAAAACCAACTTAATCTACCTAATTAAGTCGAAAACTCCAAGTGAAAATATAATCAGGATTAAGAAATTCGTTAAATAGATTTAAACTGTTAAGAGCTCAGCGTTAATACCGAATCAATTTTAACTCGAGAGGAAAGGTCAAATTAAAAGGTTAAGAGAGTCGTGTTAAAATGCCTGCAGACAACTTTACCACGATACCTTAAAGTAAAGTCGTTGAGGGTGTGAAAGAGAGATGCAGCGCTACGCCGTGCGTAGCGCTATCTTGCTTTCACACCTGCGATATTGCTTTAGTACGTGGAGGTAGGCCCTCAAGCTTCAGCGGTAATAATAGCTGATCCTTGTAACGTATTTAGATACCCTTTTATCACAGTATAAATAAATACAGTAGTTTAAATCGGCCGTTTCTAAACAATGAATGTCTACAGCCGCACGGCACGTAACAGTTTTGCGTTACAGCTTCAGCATTTTAATTACATCAACAATGCTGTCTGTTTGCCACTGCGACGCGCACGCAACTTGGCGATGCGATAGCGTGGGTATAACTCGGGTTGCACCCGTTTATATGAAGACCTCGAAAACTTATAAACTTCTCAACAAGGGCTCTACATGTTGGACCTGTGTCCCCGTGTAAACCTTTAAAACGAACCGGGTATTTCCCTTGAAGTTAGCCCGTGAATTAAAAAAGACATACTGTGTTTAATATTATACTGTGTTTTATCCATTTTTGCATACAAAGTGCTAATCACAAGAGAGTTGGGTAAAAGGTCCTGTATTGAAACCTAATTGAAAAAGTGTAAAAATAAGTTATCTTAAAATTGGCTTATCCATTCAGAGTCAGGGCTTTTGTAGTGATAGTATTTGGCTTTAAGTATCCTTGACCGGGTTAATAGGGAAAAAGTTTTTAGCACGAATCTCTCCGTCCAAATCGTAAATAGGGCAATGATATACCTAAAAAATAGGAAATTGGGTTACTAGCCCACATTGTTGTATTGTTAGGCAATTTTATATGAGTCTGTGGAATGAGAATAAAATAAATCATAATCTAAGTGTTAATAAAATTATTTATATAAGATTGGGCAACACAACTGGGCAAAAGCCTCCTCTTTCTATTTTCGAACCTCCCTATCTTTTGCGTTTTCTGGCCACGTGCGACCTGCATATCTGGCAAGATCATCACACTACCTTCGCCGCAGACGAAAAAATAATAATAAAATTATACTCTTACAAAATATTTTGTTTTGGATTAAGATCGTCTAACATGCTACTCTTAAGTTTTCATCTGTATTCTACTGTCGACTGTTTTATTTCTTCATTTATGAAACAACTGTTAAACTTTCCTGATTAGAGAAAGTTACATAAGGACTCGTTCGAAAACAAAAGTCTTTTGTAGTATATACGAAAGTGGGCCAAGGGCACTGGGTTAGTCTCCTCTTAACAAAATAATACATTTATATGTGGTCAGATCACAAAGGACATTTTTGCGCCACCCCTTTTTTATTTTTGTGGGACATCATCAAATGACCCCGCCCGCTGTGGGTGTAGCGGGAGAGTGTCAGACTTTTACTGACTAAAACTCACTATGTTCCTTCTGGAGCCCTTTGAGTGCCAGGGTCGCGGTAACTCATACGGACATACCGTCACCCCTTAAAGATTGTTCAGTTGTGGAAGAGAGACACTACTATACACCGTGTAGCGCTCTATCACGCTTTCACAGTTGCAAAACTTTTACGATAAGTGTTATTGGTAAGCTTGTAGTAGATTTTCAGAATCTTCTTGTAGAATATGTTACGTTATTGTCACTACCCATAATTACACTACACCCTTATACACAGTTGGGTCAAATCAATTGTATTATGATCAGGCCGAAATATAGAAAAACGTGTGTTTAGCTTTAGGAGTAAATAACTATAAAATAAATATATGTGCGATAATGTTGTTGCACAGTTTCGTAACTTTTGCGGCAGATTAGCATAGTGCGCATGAACAGGAATCGGGAAAGAAAGAGAGATTTAGTAGGAAAGGAGGAGTCCATTGACTTGTATCCTAAGCTTTGTAGGATCAAAATATATTTAAAGAAGTTCTACCAGATGTGAAAAATCTCTTTTAGTGTTTGTGGTAAAAAAAAATCTATAGGTAACGAAAATTAAACCATCATTCTATTCATCGCATGTCACTTGTCCAAAAGCGTCACAACTTTGTAAGCCAGGATTAAAACGAATGGCTAAAACAAAAAAATACCAGTTTTTTAACACATTGCATGTTCAGTGTTTCAACGAATTGTGTCATAACGATATTCAGAACGATCCGATAAATATGATTGACATAATTCCCAGTTCTCTGTGTAGTAAAACAAAAAATATGTCAGTTTGGATTGACCCCGTTTAAATCTGTTTGAGGGCATTGAATGTATTTTCGTAAATTGTTGGTTGTTTAGATTTTATTATGTTTAATTCGGAAGAAATTTAATGTGAGGAATCAAAACCAAACCTTATAAATGTGTGTGATTTATACGTTTTTAGAGATCTCGCTATCTCTTTACCTTATTACATTTAACTACGCGAGTTTTGATGTAAGAAACTTAACAATTGCTAAATAGTGCCTTGGGATTCTGGCGAAAGACAGCGTGCTGCTGAGGAGTTTGTTGCGCCGTTCTTCTTCCGTAGTGAAAGTACAAGAAGCGGTGAAGGGTAGGCGATGGGGTACTGTCTATTATTACTTTGACGTTCAAAAAGTTTTACATTGTAGCCCAATTTGAAAAAATGACTTTTATTTATTTTTTTCGGTTTTACATACACCTCATTAGAACGAGTTACGACGCCGCGACGTCCAAAACAATAATATTAATAATAATGTAGGTTAAATTCTTGACATCTAAGTAGGTAACTTTTGCAGCATGTTATACATATAAAATCTTGGTAACATATTGCTGCACTTAACCAAGGTACTAAAAAAAGATAATTAAAACTAAAATTACTAACAAAGTTTTCATCCCGACATTTCATATAGAAATCAAGGGCGTGTTGGTCAGCATGCAGACTCCTACTCTTCAGGCCGATCAGGCCGCGGAGGCGGGGGAGCAGCTCGGCTACCACCACGTAGGAAAGCCGCAGTACACCACCTAACTCTACCACCACCAAGCGGGATAGAGACATGAGGAACGCCTGGGGAATGGGACAGTCATGTAGCTAGTGTGAATTTCAATGAGAGGATGTTTTTGGTTTGAAAATAGGTAAGGTAACTTAGAGATTATTAATTTTTGTTTTCCTAGCCTATAGTGACCATCTGATTAATTTATAAAACAAAAAAAGATCAGCTACTGAGGACTTTCTCAACCGGCAAGAGGGATATGAGGAATCTTTGAGCAATGAGAATGCCAGAATTTTGTTTGATGTAGATGATGTTTATTTTTGTTACATGGCTAAAGATGTTTTTTATATCAAATGGATGAGGAATAATTAGCATTATAATATTATAATTACTTTTAATGTAGAACTGTACTTAAAACATTTATACCTAGTTTAGCAAATGACGCTGTTCTTTACTGTTTAGCCTGATGAAGTCCAACAACTTTCGAGTTATTTAGGTAAAAAAAACTTTCTATCTATTTTATTTGATATGAATTTCGTAATTAAGTAATCCGTAAATTTCAAAAAGAAACTGTCAGATGCTACTCTTTTTTAAGACTTTCTGAATTTACTTTAATTTCTTTGTAGTCAATCTCAATTGTCAATCAATCAAAAAATATTTTTTGCTTTGTAGATCAAACAATTATAATTTGGAGTCTTGACGTTTCTGAAGACCCTTTCATGTAATTTTTTCTACTACTTTTTGCTTTGCGAGAAAATTTAACAAAATTAAAAGGTTTTTTGAGAAATTTATTTTATTCTACATGAGATCCCTTAGCACCGCATAAGTCCACCACCCAATTTTTGCCAAAAAACCATCAACAAAAAAATAGAAAATCAATAACCCTTTTGGACATTTTCTTGGTCTCCGCATTCTGTGCGTCGACCATCGAATGCGGGGAGCCCCTGGGACTGTACACAGACCCTGAGCTGTGGATCCTTATCGCCACCTCCTCTTCAGCAATCTTCGACGATTCCGACTTAGCCTGGTTGAAAGCAGTTTTTATATTAGTAGCTAGTCGTTTTGCAGATAGCAGGGGCTTCTGAAAGAGAAAAAGAAAAGAATATTCTGCATGATATTCTGCAAGTTGGAGTTTTCATTTGAGGTTAAGGGGGGGGGGGGAGTATAATCAATTTAAGTTTCTATATGTTTTGACTTTAAATCATAATTTGACTTCAAATTCGAAAGCATTCTGTTTATTTAACTCTAAATATGCGATTGTCCAAAATAAGTACTAAGCTTTAGATATTTCTATGAGAAAGATACTTGTGTTTCCATATTTTTTAAACGACAAAAAATGACACACAACACTTTGCAGTTAAGCAGCGGAAAGGCGAAAAATTCTACTTTATTTATATTTTCAAATTGATCTCTTTAGGAAAATCTACCAAATGTATTTCCAAAAAATATACAAAAGTTATAATAATATGTAAAACGGATACCTTGCTGTTTTTAGCGGTGAGTGAGGTCTTCAGATCTGTGGGTCGAGCTAGCTCGTCCAGTAGGGCATCAAGTGACTTGAACAATAAAGTTGCGCGTGCGCACTCCCGGGTGGGGGCAGCTTGGAGAGGCGCGAAGCCGTCAACTGGAAACCTGGGTGAGGAACAAATATTTAAGCTTTAGTTTGGTTTAGTAAATTTTACTGATGTAAGTAGTATTTATTTGATTATAGCCGTAAATTCACAATCACTTTGCATAGTATTTAAAACGACTTCTTATATTTTTGCTGTAATTATTATTAAAATTTTATATTTAACTAGCTGTTCTACTCTCGTAAAATTTACGTCAGCATATACAAAATCCTAACAAATGATATACTAAAACCTTCCTTGAGAACCACTGTATACATTGGTCAAAACAGAATTCAAATTGGTGCAGTACCTCGCGAGTTATCTTTCAGCGACTGCCTATTATAGCTATTACTATTATATATGTAATACATGTGTTATTACAGTGTTTTAGATACTTACACAAACGGCACGTGTCCAAAGTTAGCGTACAAGTGTTCCTGCATCGCCAGAGACACGGCAGGGAAGTACGCCAGCCCGGCGCCGTGCGTCACCTTGTCGAACGCCATACTCATTGATATGCCATTCCTGAAGGAGATATAGTATATGATATAATATTCCTAAACTTTCACACAACGCCATCTAGTCTCAAAAATGAGTAACTTGTGTTACGAGTACTAGACAACTGATAAACATGCTTATATATTTCAAAATTAATAGATATTGCAGATGAATTACACCCAGACACGCTGGCACTGGCCTGTTGGTCCAGTGCCAGTGTGTGTAGTGGCCCTGACTGCTATACTCAGGTATACTCAGGTCGTGGGTTCGATTCCCACTTAGGACAAATGTTTGTGTGATGAGCACGATCGTTTAATTTTGTTTTGTGTCTGGGTGTAATTTATCCATCGTATGTATGTAAGTATTTAGAAGTATATAAGTATGAATATCAGCTATCTAGTACTCATAATACAAGCTCTGAGCTTAGTTTGAGACTAGATGACGTTGTGTGATAGTCGTGGAATGTTATATTGTTAAGATTAGTTCAAAATTTTAAATAAGTGCCTAATTGTTACAAGACATACAATTATGCACTTGTATTGTTATATCTTCCATTAGATAGAAACTTTTTATGGTTTAATACAATTTCATATTAACTTCCAAAGTGTGAGTCTTTTAGGCTTCCTAACCACTTTTAGATTACCATAACGAAATTCTCGTATTCAAGTGCTTGAATATTAATACAGGAATATTTTCAATGGCAAATGGCTTCATGTAACTCTTGAATAATTCAGCACGTAACGAACTTTTAATATGCATGAGACTACAGCGTTTTAAATGAACTTCTACGATTCTCTTTAAAAAAATATATTAAAATACAATCTTTAAAATCAGCTTAGTTGAAAGTATTTGTGATGAATTAAAATAAGCCGAAATTAAATTCATGAATCGGAAAATCATGAATCGGAAATATACCAAATAAATTATTAGGTGTAATTCTACATTTTGTACTAGGTATAAATACATTTTGTATTCTACATTTAAGTTTTAAAACATGGCGTTGATAAGTATTTTAGTTAGGTATTAGCACTTTATAATATACATAAATAATATCTAAAACCTACTTCCAAATAATAAAATTTCTCACAGAAATCGAAAATCCAACCAACTTACCCTTGACATATGAATTTCTCGTGAATATTACAGTAGCAACAATATTTATATCTCCAAGCTACATAGAATGAAGGCAAAAATAGCAGAAATCGATCGCCGTCCGAGATTGCATCGGGGCACGGAGATGAATTTCCCGATTGAGTTAAAGTCATAGAGAGAGTTGATCGTTTGATCAACAGTCGCAAATTGCTCAATTGATGGGAGTTTAGGTTTCTTGTTGTTGTTGTGAAATTGAAATAAAGGGATAACTATAAAATGCGATGACTAATAATATGTACGACTTATTGGTATATGGAAGCAATTTTTGAAATTGCCATCTTTTGAGATTTTGCCTTGCCGCGCCGTAACGTTTATTCAACTTTTGTAAATGGGGCAAGTTTATCACATAAGCCAGGATGAACAATTATAACCTAGATATACTCAAAGCGCTTAAGCTTGAAACGTCCAAATTATTCACTGCCTCAGAACTCGCAATTAAACTGATTCGAAATAGTACATGAAAGGAAACGGAAACACATTTACTTCTTTAAAGTTAGGATAGGTTAAGTTAGTTTAACCGAATAAGAGTTCGGCGCAACCCTTCGCCTTCCCCAGGGCGATGGAAGTCCATGACGATTTCTAACGGGTAACAAAAAAAAAGGGTTAAGTTGTTCATCAAGCACCAAGAACCGTAATTACCTGTAAAACTCCAACGTCCCTCTATCCAGGTCAATACAGGATCCTATGACGTCACCGGGAAGCCAGGCCTGACCGTACGGTGACGTGGCAACGTTCCACTTCCTAACCCTGCCTCCGTCGTACGCGTAGGAGTGGGCGGTGTCCCCCACTCCTGTGTCCATTGAGAATATACAGGAGGCTGTGCACCAACCGATCTAGAAGAGAATGGGAGTATATTGGTTCAGTATCATATCATCATGTCGTATCATATTCCACGACTTGCACACACCGCTACACTAGTCTCAAACTAAACAGAACTTGTATTATGAGTGTAAGCTTGTATTATGAGTGTAAAACAAAGTCAGTTAAAAAGTAGCCTTTGTAGACAACTGATAAACATATACTTCGAAATACATACATACTATGGATAAATTACACCCAGACACAGAACAAATAATCATACTCATCACCCGAGCATTTGTTTGGGGTGGGATCGAACCCACGACCTCTGGTATAGCAGTTAGGGCCACTAGCCACTACACGAACTGAACAGCCAAGTCACACTACGACTCCATAACATGTATGTATTTAGAAACATATAAGAATTTCCGTGTGGTGTCCGGATATAAAGAATAGCGCCACCCCATATCCTCCACTGGGTGTCGTAAAAGGCGACTAATGGACCTTAAGACCCAGTGCACTGTACCAAGCACCTTGGGTCACCCGAATGGTGGCGGATAAACAACCAACAATCGCATTCCCAAAGAGGGTTAGTGTCAGGCAGGCGGCCGACTATAAAACCATAGCCAAAACCATTAGCAACATGTTTAGAAAAAAAAAAACATGTTGCGCCGACCCCAAGTAAAATGGGATAAGGGCAGGAAGATGATGATAAGTATGTTCATCAGTTGTCTAGTACTCATAACACAAGTAACTCTCGTATACTTAATTTGAGACTAGATGGCGTTATGGGAATGTTGAGGGATATTTTCTAGGGACCATACCTGCATGATCCCCTTAGTTCCGAGTTGCACTTCATACATCCACCTTCCTCCGAAGACACAGGCCGTCGCTCTGATGGTGGCGAAGCTGGACAGGCCCTGGACACTCACTCGCTCGTCTCCCACTAAGACGAGACGGCCTGTGCCTGCAATATTGTTATAGGTATTCATTATAGGCTCAACGCCATCTATCGGATAAAGTAGTAGTTGTTTTGTATAGTTTTCAAGCGTGATTTAGAACATTGCGATATAAGATTTGCGTGGTGAAAGACTACTGTGCAAGTAAAATTTTGATTTGATATTGTAAGCAGGCGGAAAATTTGCTCTTTGGGGAAGTTCGGCTTTAGAAGCGGTGACTGGATGTAAACAGCACACCACAGAATTGGCAAATCTGGAACGATTTTTTCCTTTGACGAAGTAGTAGGACACTAAAAGCTAAGAAAAGACTCCTGATAAAATTGCGCTATTCAAGGAGCCAATTTAGATGACAGCGAATAAAAGAAAAATAGTTTATACGGTAACCATCTATAGAAAAACTTGCTCATCATATAACAGTTACTATTTCCAACATAGAAGTGTTGTTCCTACTCAAAATGGGTTAACAAATCACCGAACTGCGCCAACTTCGGTACGAGAGGCGAGCAGTAATTACCAGCGTAATTATTCGGTTCCGTTCACTGTGACAGTTAAATGAGGGAGCTAACGTGATCATTATTAACGGAGTTTTGATGGCATCCACGTATTCATGAAAACAGATGGAGTTTTGAATGTACGTCTAGTTTAGTGTAATGGTGCTGTAGTTTTACTAGAGAGTATAGGTAAATGGAGAGCATGAAAATTACAAGCGTTTTTTCAAATATTTATTCTGTATACCACTTGTGATGATTCAAGTGATGATGATGTAAAACTGCCCGTGTAGATAAAAGGCATTTACTCAAACACATAAAGTAAAACGTCACTTGACTTCTAAAAAGCAATGTTGCTGCTTCTTGAAGTGTCGCCTAAGTTTGCTCCGATTAGGTATTGTCAAAATGTTTATTTGGAGACAGGCAGGCTATTTCTGACGTCTCACGGCCAGTCACGATATACTACCGATGCAACTAACCTGTGGAAGCGTCGAACACGACGATCTTTGGTCCGATCCTGCCAGGCCGATCGTCAGTTGTTTCTGTAGTCTGAAACATAGAGCTTTATTAGCACCGAGTGTCATTATACAGCGTCACAAGAATCTTTTGGCACGTGGTTAAAATCGAAATGAAAACCATAACTTTTGACAGACAGTTAAGTTGATTTTTGTTGCGAATATGCACACCAGCGCTCTTATGGTAATGTCATCCAAGAGGCAACTGTGCTAACGTCTTCATCCATCTATCCATCCATTCATACCAACAAAGTTAAGCGTTTATAATATTAGCAGGATAAATACAACTTCAAGAAATTACAACGATACTTACCAGGTTTCAAAACAGCTACGACTTTGTTTCAAAATACTGTCAGCGTATTAGACCACCAATGATAACCAGGACACAATGTTTGCTAAGTCTGTAATAAACTATAAAGTTTCTTACTTACTATTTCTGGTGTGGGCGGGGCATGTTTCTTATTTTGTTTATTTTTGGCGTTCATAACCTTCGCGTCCAGCATCTTTCCTAAGTTATCTCGTATATGACTCACGTATTTACTCCTCCTAAGAAATAAAATTACGTTAAATGTAGGCAAAAAAAAACAATAAAAGCACGTATGGGCAATGCAAATTAACGTCATTGAATTTACTCAATTTTTCACAGGTCATTTTTAACGAAATTGTCAATATGGAAATATGATTTTATCGGATGATTCTGAATTAATTTTGATTGAAGTTTACAAGGATTACTGACTTCCATAAGACTTTTAATGTGATGCAAAGTATC
Organism: Chrysodeixis includens; assembly: GCA_941860345.1. NCBI lineage: Eukaryota > Metazoa > Arthropoda > Insecta > Lepidoptera > Noctuidae > Chrysodeixis > Chrysodeixis includens. The sequence continues at coordinate 2,160,122 of OW796112.1, read as the reverse complement.
TCGTAGAATAATAGTGCTATAACTGCCTTCGCTTCCGTAGTTTTTTAAATGATATCTTATATATAAAAATCAATTGCTGTTCGTGTTAGTCTCGCTAAAACTCGAGAACGGCTGAACGGATTTATCTCATCTTGGTCTTGAATTGTTCGTGGAGGCCTAGGGAAGGTTTAAAAGGTGTGACTTTTTTTTTATTTATCGTTGGGGCAGTACGAAGTCTGCCGAGTCAGCTAGTATGCAATAAATATTTCCTATACACCATGAGAACTATTTTGCGGAAACACAAACTGAACGGATAGCCGAGTGGTATAGGTCACCACGCCAATTACCACTGTGCGCGACTGCGCGCGTGCTGCGGGTTCAATCCGCGCTTAGAACAAGAATTTGTGCGAAACACAGACGCTTGTTCTGAGTCTGGGTGTCTTTGTGCATGTGAATTAAATGTCTATGAAATCCCCCGCGACAAAAAGCTCAGATTCCTTAGTGCGGGAGCCGTTTCTTTCTTTTAAATAATACGATCGCGACTATAAAAAATTGCCAGTATTTTAACGTATAGTAACGGGATTCATACATACTCTCCATTCTCAGTACGCTAACCTAGTAATTTGGTGCAGAATGGATGCTGATTGAAAAGCTATTCAATCAGATGTTTTAATAAAGTGACTATTCAGTAAGTTGACTGATACGATTCCATTTCGATAACTTTAGTTTTTATTGCGGTATGGCACAAGGTCTTTTAATAGATTTTTTAATAGAAATCAGAACAATTTAAACACTAGAAAGAAAACAGAGAGTCGGTATACAACCATTTCTTAAATAAAGTCTATTCTATTTATGGAAAAATATTTATGGAACGAATACACTACACTGCGTAGATCTGGCTCTATTTCATGACTGCTACAAGTTCATTTGAAAATGGTGGTAAGCGAGTACTAATTCTACAATAGTATACCTGAAAATTAAGTTATCTACAAATGTAAACACTTATAAATAATAAGTAAAAGGTTGTAATTTATTTCACAAAACAACAACGCCGAATCGTCTCGTATATTCATAAGCAAGGGTACAGAAAATCGTAAAATATTCGTGGAAAAACAGTTTCAATGTATCAATCTACTTGCCACGACATGATTGATTAAATTACCATACCTATTATGCATAGTTTATGAGTGTATAATGCCATTAATGACGGCAACACTTGTAGCGACTTATGTCGTTCTCAGGTAATTACACACGCTTCGTATAAATAGCCATGGAGCTGTTCACACGGTGTTTATAGCTGAGGTATGAGAGATTGAACGATAATAGTTTGTTGAAGGTTAAGGTGAAGGAAAAATGTAGAGCGGCAATTGATATAATAATAATGTAATGTTCCACGACTTTCACACAACGTCGTTTAGTCTCAAACTAAGCGTACTGTGTATTATGAGTACTAGACAACTGATAAATATACTAATATATTTCTAAATACATATTATAGATGAATTACACCTAGACACAGAACAAAACATCGTGCTTATCACACAGTTATTTGGCCTGGGTAGTAATCGTGGTCACTAACTACTAGATCAACAGACCAATCAAATTGAGAATATGAAAAGAAGTTATTGCATTTTATACACTGGGTATTGGGATATTGCGTTATTTAGTAATGTACTTTATTGCATACTGTTATTAAAACACTTGTGAGTACGTATGTAGACAGATTTTTCTTGGTTTCTCGACTAGTTTTGACCTAAAATAAGTCTTGAATTATAGTGTATTTATGAACTTATATGCGTATTGCGTGGTTGTGACGCATACTACTCCCTCATGTTTGGTTGTTTATTTATTAGCTCCTTTTTATGTTTTATTTATTATTATAGTAAGATAATGTTACGTATTTATGCGTCTTCAATTACGTAATAAAATGTTTATTTTTTCTTTCCTTAATGTGTACAAATTCACATAAATATACTGTCCTTCCTCTTAATGATAAAAAAACACCCTCTTTATAACGCTCTGCTCTAAAAAAAACGAAAAATATCTCATTTTGCCAACGGATCAACGTTATCACACTTTATACAGTCACTTCCACAACGATATGGAAGCGTCGCTTTGTATATCTTTAGAATTTAATTTAAAGCAGCCTAAGGGCCAGGCCACACGGTGCGGTGCGGCTCCGGCGCGGCGCCTGTGCGGTGCCGCAACGGTTTCCTACATATAAAAATGTATGGTATGCCACACGGCACGCCCGGCGCCGCTCCGGCGTCGCACCGCAGGCGCACCGGACAACGGCGCGAGGCAGACGAAGCGGGGAGGGGTGCAAGTAGTGTGGTGCCGCAGCGGCGCCGCTCAGTTGTTTATACTGTTTATATTTCAACTGGGCAAGCCAAGCCAAGCCTGTTGCGGTGCCGCAGCGGCGCCGTAAGAATATTGCGACGCCGCACTGCTCGTGTGGCCGCCAGTGCGGTGCGGAGTAATGCGGTGCGGTGCGGTGCCGCACCGTGTGGCCTGGCCCTAAGTGACAACACTGCAGCGTTCGCGACAGAGCTAACTGGTCTACTTGACACTGGTATTCTGTGGAAACATTGAAGCTATGCTTCGTTTAAGTTTGTCTGTTTATGGAAAGTATAAAGTATCTAATTATGCTTTTAAAATGCTTGAAGTTTGATAATGGTATAGCCAGATAAGGCATAAGTTTAGACATTTAAAATCTAATAATGGACAAAGTGCAGAAAAGAATAATATACGGGTTACCAAACTAAATACCAATGATTTTTTAGAAATTTTTCAAATTGCAAATATGATGTTTATACTCAATAATTTATTGCATTCCATATGTTACAGAGATAGTAAAGAATAAAACAAGTTAAAATTAATATGTACCCTGTCGGGCTCGTAAAAATTTAAGAGAGAGGAAGAGGGCTGTAGTAATAGTAATTTATTAAAATTAATATTGTTATAAATTATTATCTTTCATTGTGTGTGTGTGTAATTATTAGGTTGTAGGATGAAGGGAAAATATGTTATATCCTTTTGAACTGTTCGGTTTGTTGCTTAAGATAATTTCTAAAACAGGACTTTTTATTTTGTGGAAAAGAGACAGCTTATAGCACTGCGTGGTGGAAGTCTTGACTTCACAATGTAAACAGTCTTATTTAAGAGCTTATGAGCATTTATCTAGAGTGTAATTTGAAGCGTCAACGTAATATTGACGATTACTTTATAAATATGTTTACTCACTGGTTATATCTGTCCGTATTGTCTTTCATCACCATTTCGTGGCCAAACACTCTTCTTATAGTGTCGTGGACCTCTCCCTTATCGGCAGAGCTGCTGCAGACTCCAAACATAGACCGGAGGACATTCATCTTTAGCCGATTTAGTTACCTCTTCAATTAATTTTGATCCAATGCCAAAAAAGAGTTCTAAAAAAAGGCTTTCGCGAAATTTATTTTTCTAAAGTACTATTTTCTTGATTTTCCTCGAATGATGGTTTTTCTTCTGAAAATTATTGCAAGTTTTTAATTAATCCTGCAGTTTAGACTTACAACTTTCGAAGTTATAGGTCCTTGCTCCAGAATGTAAGCTCAGACCCTGGACATCTTCTAGAACTTGCTCATACCCTTTCCTACGCAACGTGGACATTGAAGACGACGTTTTTAGGTTATACCAGGGAACCAACTGGTCTCTGCACTAATGTAAGCCACCAAGTCCCTATTACTGCAAAATGAGGAGGATTTACAATAGTTCTAAGTGTAATTTAAAGTTATTTCGCAAGTTATTAAATGTACAAAATTATTTGTAAAATATATTTCAAAATCATATGGTAGGTACTTGTCAAAAACGTTAAGTCAACTCCGATGTCGATGGAGGACAGGTAAAAGGAATGTACGAAAGGAGGTTAGTTGGAAAACTAAATAGAAACGTATACAAACTCCATACTGAGGTATAATAATAATGTAATACTCCTTTCCTTGGTTCTAACACTGCGTATAAAGGGCGGTCCCTTGGAGCAGTTCGGTAGTTATCAAAATAAGCGGTCTGTTAGCGTTGTTTATTTCAATTTCTCTACAATGAAGATGATAAGTGGAGGGATTCATTTATGACAGCTATTGACAGCACGAATGATTTTCCGTGTTAGCGGTGATAGCCTAGTGTCATGGCTACAGGACTGCCCAGTCAAAAGTTTCGAGTTCTATTCCCATAGTGTGCATAAATTTTTGGACAGTTGTGTGCATTTTAGAAATAAATGTCACAGCTCAGTGCTTCGGAAGGCACGTTAAAAATTTAATTATGTTTCTAGTCACTGCAGCTGGCTGGTGTCATAGTAACACTAACCGCATTTCAGAAATCGGTGCGGACATATAATTATAGTTTCTGTCTAACTTGTCTAGCTTATCACGAATAAAACTATATGTATCCTCTTGCTCTTAAATAGAGATTATTTTTCATTTCCCGCTCCGTTTATCGTTGTCCACTATAGTTTGATAACAACAACACGCAATGAGCTAACCAACTTGGAACGCCTCAAATGGTTTCAATGGTTGAAATAAGGCATATTATTTCTAAATTTGTTTGTCACTAACCTTCAATAAATATATTATTTACAAACGTGATACCTTGAATAGTTCACGGTAACTCGCGTTATTCATTTATTATTTACGCCAATACGTTGAGTGCTTTAGAAAAATGTTGAAGCGATCGTTAGCTAACCTTTTACTTAAGTGCTTAACTATTATATGTATATTATATTAGCGTTGACATGTTCCTCATATCTAAAAAGCTAAATATTGATCCTATCATATAAGCCTATTTTGTTTTCTGTTTTAATTTGCGTTGCTCTACTTTTTTAGGCGTTATTTGCCCAAATGGCAAACAGTCTTGAATTGTTTGTCCTTTGAGCAAATACAACCTCGAAAGAGAATTAAAATAAAGCCACACTCAATATCCCCCACATCACATGCGTGACATTCATGCAGACGAAGTCGTAGGCAACAGTTAATAATATAATATTACTGTCCTCTCACATTTCTTATCCACAATCAACGTCCAATTGTCTCCAACACCAATTCATGTATAGTGACAAAATAAAAATATCTTTCCTCCGGATGGCCAATGAATTTTAATGGCCTGTGAAACCGTCGCCCGGGCCTCGCTCTGGGCCAGGCCTGGGCCAACCCCATACATTAGACCTTTCATTATTTTATCCTTTTCCGCAATGTTGTTTATTCGATTTGGGCGAGGTTGTTTATTTATATGTGCATTCGTAAACGGTTTTTGATTGCTTTCTCTTTGATGTTATGTATGGAATTTTGGATGAAAAATATATTTGGATTTAATGTGATTCAAAACAATATTCGCAAGGGTAAAAAAATATTTGTTATCATAAGTATCTTGGGACAATATTATATTTTATAGGTTAGATCTAAAGCTTGTTATATCGAAAAGTTATTACTTTTCTGAGTACCTTTGGTAACTGTAACACCCAATGATATGAATTCTGAATGTAAAAAATGCTAGTAATTTAATGTGAATTGTTTAGTATTCAGCAGAGTGTATGATAGATGGAAAAATATAGTCATGGTACATCTAGTTTAATAAGAAACGCTTTCGCCATGTAGCGAGAAAGTCTAAAGCAAGATGTTCTTATATAGCGACGTAGTTTAAGAGAGGAAATTTCTTTTATGTAAACAAAGCTATGTTTCCATGACATCAAAAGTAATTCAATTCCCAACAGTTACCTCGTGATATTTTTAATATACAATAAACATGAATTCAGTGCAAATAACCGAAAGGCTTGTAAATTTTAATGGCCCTTGAAATTCGCGAGGCTCTACAATTTTCGCATTAACATTTTTGACCCCTCTAGCGGATATTTTTATAACTTTTAAAGATATTTGGGACAATAAACTGTGAGCGGGAACGCTGTGTTCTAAATAATGTATAATTAAATTTTGTGTATATTTTAAAAAGCGACTCCCGCACAAAGGAATTTAATATTTGTGTCGCAGTGGTTTGCGCAAACATACCAATCCTACTATTATTATAAACGCGAAAGTTTGTTCGTAGAATGAATGGATGGACGAATGGAAGTCGTTACTCTATCACGTTCAAACGACTGGATCAATTTTAATGAACTTTTTTATGGATGGACTTGGATTAACACATGAACTAGCTTTTTAGCCGACTGCTTCAGGTAATGTTTTTGCAGCTATAACTAACTAAAGTTACATAATAATACCACAGATGGGACTAGACGAAAGCTTAACCAGACTTGAAACAAGAATTTCTAGGCTACAATTTTTTTTAACCGATATAAGGCTTAACCCGTATAACTTCGCATAAATTAGGGTAACATTTTTGAAAAAAAAAAGCCGCAGTCATAATACCAAGGCTCCTTAATTAAATACTAAAACCTTTTTCGCCTTTTCTGACTACAAACCTCTTTCGACTGCTCAGCTTGTTATTCTCCAACAAATAAGTTTCGTAGTTACATCACAACTTTATAGATAGGTTAGGTAAGCAATAAGCGCGACCACTGTTACAAGAGCCGAGTGGACGTTGTGGGACAGAGATAGTGCTCTACATTATGTATAGCGTTGTCTCGCTTGCACATACCAATAGTTCTACTTCAGGAGTTCAGATTAATTTGTTAGTCTATATTAAAGGCCACAGTCAAGGTAGTCGTGTTTGTTGTTCTATAATTTGTTTTCTTAGATTAGGTGCGCGTCTGAAGGACGGGCTTATTGCTAGACTTTGCTCTACCTTTGAGTTTTGTAAATGGACATTGGATATTGCTTACGAGTTCTTGAGTCAGACAGACAATTTTCTAAGGTTTGTAAAAATATTGAATTAAAAAAATTATAGCGAAAGACAAAAAGCTTGCTAATAAAAATGTGATAATATCAATGTAATTGTCCGTATCGTTTTTATGATGTTTCTGGCAGTGGAGTGATTAAACTAGTCCAACTCTGTAGTTTTATCTGAGACCTTTCCTATAATATGGAAATCTGATTGATTGATACTGATTTTTTTTCATCCATTCATCTATACTTACAAACTTTCGTATTGTAATATAAGCGGGATAACACTCGCCATTTTAATAAACAACGACCTTACAGACAGGCGACCTCTTACACGTAAATTAAACTCATCACAAGATTTTAATTTGGACTCCAGCGCTACCAAATAAACGAATTGTCATTCAAAAGTCCCTTTATCGCCAAACAGTAAGGTTAATCAATTTCAGTCCTCGCCCGACAAATTCACTGCGACTTTAGAGTTAATTACCAATGTATTTTAACAATGAAGCCTGCTCTATTGTCTGAACTGACCCTGTACCACGAACACTCGTCGTCTCACTGTCGTCGTTGTTGAAACGAGATAGCGCTATACATTTTGTAGACCGGCGTCTCGCTTCCACAACTCTTACAGTTGTGGTTTGAAATCTCGTGGTACGTATGAAGCAATTGCGATTCTATTTGATACTATTGTTCACACTGATTTAATTGGTTTCCTGAGGACCAATTAGTGGCGTATTTGCTGACTGAACTAACAGCGTTAGTATGTTATGTAATCATATTATTGCTTTACAATTGTTTAGAATTTCGTGTTGAGTAAATTGTTGGCCTTAGTAAATGTTAACGGTAATTATAATTAACTCATTTGCTCTACTGGATATTACACTATAAAATGGTCAATTCTTAAGGGACAGCATATTGGCATAAGAATAGGTAAAGGTATGCTCAACCGTGGGACAAAAAATAAAATAAAAAAGGTTTATTGCTGAAACTTGTAAACTTTTACAAATTATCTTACGTAGAGACCTCCTTTTAAGTAAAATATAATATATGTATACTTGTGCTAAGAGTGAGGCTCGGTAAAAGTGGTGTACAAAAATTAAATTAATTAGAAAAACACAACAAGAGATACGTTCTAAATAGTGCGTACGTGTGTGTACCTGGTTGATGATAATTAAATTCCTAAATGTAAATCTATTCTACCCTTTTTTACACTAGTTTTAGATCGTATTAGGCACGTTTAATTAATTAATTAGTTTCACCTATATCGTTGCCTATAATCAAATTTTGCTAGCTGAAATAGAACCGTCTTTTTACATCAGAGTAATTCAACACACATTGAGTAGTTTAGCTATGAATGTGTAACGAAATTACATTCGCATTATTTTGTAATATTATTACTCACTTCCTGTTCCTAAATAAGATTTAGTAGAGTTCCCTAATGTAAATACAAGTAGATTTAATATCTCACGTGAGACAGAAAACAGGTGGGAACTTTGATTACTATCAAATCACTTTAGATATTAATGTCATTGCTATGTTAGTGTGTATAGAGTTATTATGTAAACTAGCTGTGCCCGCGACTTCGTTCGCGTGGTTGTCGAAACAAAACAGCGTCATTTAGATAAGAGTAGGCTATATACATATACCTTGGCGTGAAAATAGATGACGAACTAAGAATATTATTAAGTAAAAAATGTACTACCTAAGTTCCTATTCCAAAAGTTCCTATTAATATTTTAAGAGTTTTTTTTTATGTCACAGCTATAGGTTAACATTAAAAACTCACTGAGATAAACTGGAAGCTCTTCAGATTAGATTTTAAAAACTACTTGTTATTACAAAAAATTTCGAAAGCACATGTAAAGGAGATTATAGTACCTAAATTATTTAAAATAGAAATAGCTGTTGCCCGTGACTTTGTCTGTTTGGTATTGAAGATTAGGTAAATTGAAGATGTGTAGGGCTGTACAAAAAGTAAAGCTAAATAAAGTTTAATGCAAGGTCCTTAATCCAGTTCTGTTTCAAAAATATTTCTTAACTTTCTATTTATAACCTTTAGTCTTACAAACATATTACTTGACTGTTAACACTGCTAGTTTTAAAGGTTAGTCCAACATTCATATGATGAAAGGTCGCATTATATTGTTGCTGTGGCCACTATCTTACACTGATTTGACAATTTGGATTGAAAGACTTGAAAACGGGCGATGGGGAAGAAGTGTGCCGGATTCTAACTGGCTAAAACCACCTGAGTGCATCTCCGTTCCCTATTGTCAGGAGCCACGGGAACACTTTCGCAAACTACCGCGAACCCTGACGGGAGAGATCTTTTTAACGGGAGTTTCTTAATTGACGTAGAGTCTGTTTTCCCCAGCGCTCATTAAGAAGCGCGCGAAAGCACCGTGCATGCCGTCTTTGCCTTTATACAGTACAGTAGACTTCCCCTAGCCTACCTGCGTAGGCTATTTATGGTGGTTTGAGGAGAATAAATTTGGTCTTTCTTCTATTTGTTGCTCGCTGGGCACGGATCGAGTGGTCAGATGAGGCTTCCCGTGTTCTTTCTGCGGTTTTTTGTTGCTCGTCATCACTTCTTTGCAGAATTCGATGACGGCACACCAACTATCCTTGGTTACGGCAAACTAATACCCTCTGGAAACACTAAAAATAATATTGAATTATGCTGTGGAGTTTGGTACGCCGTTTCTTCTCTATTTTTATGTTTAATTAGAAAAACCTTCTTCTTTTTCGTTTCGTGTCAATTGTACGTAGTATTTGGTGAATATTAGATCCTCTGAATTGCAAGTGTGCAGACATTTTCGTCACTATAGGTGGTGTGACATCGTCTGTACGGAAATGACGCATTCTAACTGGATGTTAGAGAGGTCTGTATACCCAAAATTGCCATATTTTGTTTGCAGCGACCTACTTGGATTCTCAGACGGTTGAATGCTTTCCAAACAGGCCACTGCAAAGAATTCCAGGCGGCAGACGTTTCTGAGGTAGGACATAAGTCGCAGGTGGTAGATGCTGATCTGCCCAGATCTTGCACCGAGTTTGAGTAGGAGTTTCGTTTGTAGCCAGTGAACATCGGAGGAAGCTCTTTTGGCTCTTAAGTCTAATCGGGTGTAAGCTTTGGTATTACATAGGGGATGTCCGATGTCGTGTGTCTGATTCCTCGACGTCTTTTGCGAGCGCGCATGCGACTTCTCTTCTAACGTCAGGTAGAGCAATGCTAACCAAAGGGAGAACTTATTGAGCAGGGTTGGTTTTAAACAGCCAGATATTATTCGATACGTTTTGTTGAGCGCTATGCACTGTGGTGCGGCGTACATCCGACGCCGCTCTCAATCTGGTGGATGTATGCGGGCCTAGCAGATTATTCCGGGCACCGATCTTCTATTTCGTTTTCTTTCTACTCCTTGATGGACAAATTTTCAAAAATCCCTTCTTAGTGTTATATGGTTATCAATGTTTCAAGTTTCTAATTATAGTAGTTTGAGCTGAGCCAACTGAGCCTGAAGAAGGGTAATGCTACGCACACGTAACAAAACATTTGCAGGAGAATGTGAACGGGGCATACTCGTACGCGAGATTAATGAATTTACTAACAGTCTATCAACACACTTTTACCAATGCAACTACCCTATACCACCGCAATTGGTGCACAATTGTAGTAGTGTATAAGTACTATCAAATCTTCAATACCACGGGTAACACACAACAAAATTGCAGTCAACAGCTAGTAATATAGTAAGTATATCATTTACCGTCCAAACTATTTTTTTTGTTTTGGTAGTTAGTTTTCTGTCATTTCAGTAAATATCCACGGCTACATCTAAATGGGATGAGACTGTCGTTGCTTAAAGAGTAAGTAGATACCGTGTAAAATTATTTTGAAAAACAATTTTATGTTAAAAAAGCCAGGTGCTTCATACAATACTTTTGTACTATCAAAAACGATAGAAGGAAAGTAAATGTTTGTTTAGTAAATGTATTCAAAAATTATTGAAATATAAATTCAAAAAGTGTATGTCGAAATGAGATTTGAACTTGAAGTGAAAAAATAAGAAGCTCGTAATTCCCCAACCCGGCTATTTTGATTGCTATGTAGTCAGCCAAATAACATGTTAATACATATTAATGTAAAAACATAAAACCATAGCAACAGTATTTTGGTCGCTATGGTGACTCGTACACAGCTATGGTGACAGTAGAAAAGTTACGAAAATTCGTGATTGATCACCCCCCGTATAGGATAACACAATAATATATAGTACTAGCTGCTGCCCGCGACTTCGTCTGCGTGGTATTCAAGATGTGTAGTACTGTACAAAAAGTAAAGCTAAATAATGTTTAATGCCAGCTCCCTAATCCTGTTCCGTTCCAAACTACCTAATTTCTTAATCCTAACCTCTAGTCTTACAAACATATTTGACTGTTAGTTAACACTGCTAGTTTTTTGCTGTGACCACTATCTTGCACTGATTTGACAATTTGGATTGAAGGACTTGAAAACGGGCGATGGCAAAGAAGTGTACCTACTGGACTCTTACTGGCTAAACCACCAGAGTGCTTCACCGTATCCTATTGTCGGGGGCCACGGGAACGCTTTCGCAATCTACCGCAAGCCCCGACAGGAGAGCTCTTTTTAACGGGAGCTTCTTCGTTAACGTGGAGCCAGCTTTTGCCAGCCCTTATTAAGAGGCGCGTGGAAGCACCACGCATTTCGTCTTTGCTTTTATCCAGTACAGTAGACTGCCCTGAGTCTACTGGCGTAAGTTATTTTTGGTGGTTGGAGGAGGGCAAATAAGGCCCTTCTTCTATCCCTTGCTTATCGAACATGGATAAGCCTGCCGTGCTCTTTCCACTTTTCCTTGAGCGTCATCACTTCTTCGCAGAACTTGGTGACGGCGCACTAACTAACCGCGGATACTTTGGCCACTCTAGGCGGTGTGACATCGTCGTTACGAAGATGTCGCATTCTCACTGGATGTGAGAGGGGTCTGTATACCCAAATTTGTAAAATTTTGTTTACCTACCTATTTGGGTTCTGAGACGGTTGTATGCCCTCCGAACTGAGGTAGGACATAAGTAGTAGGTGGTAGTGGTCGATCTGCCCAGATCTTGCACCGAGCTCGAGTTAGAGTTGCAATAGTAGTCAGTGTATATCGGAAGAAGCTCTTTTAGCTCTTAAGTCTACCCGATTGAAGTCTCTTCTAACGTCAAGCTATCCTCAAATATTTATTTATCTGGCACGATACCTATTTAATTTTCATATTTTAAAATAAAAATGTTATTTGAAAGACAGCGTGCTGCTGGGGAGTTTGTTGCGCCGTTTCTTCTCCCGCAGCAATAGCACAGGAAGCGGTGAAGGGTGGGCGATGGGGTGCTGTCTATAATTTATAAATTTTGACGTTCGAAAAGTGCTACATTGTAGCCTAATTTGAATAAATGGATTCTGATTTTGATTTTTGTCAGGTAGAGCAATGCCAACCAGGAGGAGAACTTATTGAGCGGGGTTGGTCTTAAACAGCCATCTATCAAAGTTCCAAGTTTCTAATTCTAGTAGTTTGAGCTAACCCAACTGAGCCTGAAGAAGGTTAATGTTACGCACACATACAAAACAATCGCGGGAGTACGCGTGCGGCGCATATTCGTATGCAATATTAAACAAATATTAATAATAACAGCCTACCTTTATAATACTTTACCTATGCAACTACCCTATACCATCGCAATTGGTGCACAATAAATTGTGGTAGTGTATAGGCACTATCAAATCTTTACAGCTACGCGTCATACACACCAAAATTGCAGTCAACAGCTAAGCAGTTATTTAAGTAGGTATAGTAAATCATTTACCGTCCACACTATTTTTTGTTTTAGTGTCGTTGGTTTTCTTTTACTTCATATCCACAGCTCCTAAATTGGATAAGACTGTTCTAGCTTAAACAGTAAGTAGGTAGATACCATATAAAAGTGTTTTAAAGATCAATTTTAGGTATGGCAAAAAAAATCCAAGCGCTTCTTACAATACTTTTGTACTACCAAAAACGATAGAAGAAAAAAAATGTTATGCTTGACTGAAATTTGATTCGTACTCAAAAATTATTAAAAAATATGTGTCGAAATGAAATTTGAACTTAGAGTGAAAAAATACGAAGCTCGTACTTTCCTGAGCCTGCTATTTTAATTTCTATATTGTAAGCCAAATAGCATGTTAATATTAATGTCAAAACATAAAACCATAGCAACAGTATTTTGGTCGCTATGGTGACATTGTCAGTTACACCAGTTACGTGTTCTTTAAAAATAAAGGTTTATTGCTAAGACCCCATGGTTAATAACCTGATAATATTAGCCTATATGTTGTCTAGACCTGTCCTTAATCGTCATGTAAAGTTTGAACAACATACTTATGTATATTAAGTAGTTTTTTCGATTAGCCGGTAATTGTCATAAAATTCGTGATTGCTCACCCTCCATATCAAATAGCGCAATAATATGTAGAATTTATGTTGTCACGACCTCTAGTCAATATATTCTGAAAATCTGAAATGAAATGAAAATGAAATCTGTACATAATTTTTTGGGATTATCCCGGACATATGTTTACGGATAGTTTAACAATTTTATGACAATAGTTCTTTAAACAGGTAACCGTCACAAAACGATGGGCAGAAAAACTTAGTACTCACGTAAACAGCTTTAATTTTCATCGACTTAGCTTCAAAACAGTCAGAGTTTCATAGAAACGTACCTCCCCCTTTTTTACCCCCGTTAAGGCAGAATTTTCAAAAATCCTTATTGCGTCATTCTTAACTTCCAACTAAATAGCCAAATATCAATTTTAATCGAATTAGCTTCAAAACTGACGGAGTTTCATACAATCTTACCAGCCCCTGTTTACCCCCTTTAAGAGCAAAATTCCAAAAAAATGATAGCTTAAATGTTAGCGAGGACTAATAGCTACATAATAAAAAAAGTTTCATCAAAATCCGTCCAGTAGTTTTTGAGTGAAAAGCGGACAACAAACAGACAGACAGACAAAAATTTTTTTTTTCATACTTTTGGCTTCTATTGGTTGTATGAAGATACCCCATCTAAGTTTTTCTTTAATATCTTTAATGTACAGACATGAGCTTGTTACAATTTTATTATATGTATAGATTTATGCTAGCCCGACCTTTAGCAATAATATAAGCAATAATATAATGGTGTCAAATCTTAACTCCGCGATTCAGAAAATGACGAAATTTGCACAACGCCATCTATCGGATTTGCAATTAAACAATCAAAATTAGTTCTATTTTTTGTCTTAAGATGTCGTTGCAAGTACTTCACTGAATAGCGTAACGTAATTATTTTACTTCTTGAATTCACTAAATTAATCATATCTTTTGGTATAGTGAACCGATTTCGATCAAACAAAGACTAAGTTATACCTCAAGTTGCGTATAATTCTTGTGTATAAACATTGTCTGCATTGAGTTCGTAGATTTTACGTGATGCGCGCACAAACAAACAGACAAACAGACAAACAGACAAACAGACAAACAGATAAACAGACAAACAGACAAACAGACAAAAATTTCAAAAATGATGAAAATGGGTTCTGTTAGTTATTTTTTCACACCCTGGCTATTTTTTATTTCAATTTCTTCAATGTACAAAAATGATTTTTCTACAGATTTATTATATGTATAGATAATATACCATTTTGAAATACAGAATTGTTAGGTATTTTCGGTAGAGTTCTTAGCCTTCTTTTGTTTGTCATTCCTGTATGTTTTGACAAGTTGTGGTGTATGATATGCTTAGATTATATGCGCGTAGTTTGTTTTAAATTGTACCCATGTTTATAGAAAAAATGTTGGTGAAATTATAAGGTACGTACTATAATATTTTTAAAATTCTATGTATTTTGGTTGGTAAAATGTTACATTACGATGTATAGAATATTTTCCTTTGTTTTTGAAGATACACTACAGAATTATATAATTGTGTGTATAATAGTCAGTTACTTTTTGCGGACAAATCTACTAAATATAAATCTTTCCATTTTATAAATCATCAAAAATCCATCCATCCATCCAGCTCTACTATTTAATATTAAATTAAAATCAACTTTACACTCATTCCGAAAAAAAACATACATGAACACAAATCATAACACGCTAGACACTAAAACAAACATTTGTATGTCTGTCACAAGGTTTCCAACAATTCAATCCAGTTTCCCGTTTAGAAAACATGTCGTTACATGGACACGGTCGATGGACAGCAGTGTGATCTAAATATAATCGAGTTAGCATCGGAAATCGATTCATGAATGCAACTCGATTTTATCGATGTTTACAAGATTCGTGTTGTTTATTTCCTTTGGCTGCTGAAGCGAGAGGTACTTGGATTAGAAACTGATTTTGAATTGAGCTGTTTTCGATGTGATTCTTTTTTGTGTAATTTTGATGTTTAGGTATTTTTATGTATACGACTTTTGATGTGATTGTTGTTTATTGTAAACAAGTACGTCTCAAGATTTGGCAAATGTTTAAACACTAATGCTACAAAATGGAAGCGCAAAAATCCGAAAAAGTATTTTAGACAGGCAGACTAACAAAGAGACAGATTTTTATGTTGTCTTTTTACGTTTAGGTACAATTCTTACGTTTTAAATAGTGTTTAATTTTTTTTTGAGACATTGTTATCGTTCGAAGGTATTTGAGTTCGATCTTTGCGTAGGAAAAAATATCTACGATCTAAAAATACTTGTTACAAATTTTTGTGCAAGTGAATTGAATATGTAAAGTCGCCTGCGATACAAAGATTAATTTAATAATATGTTACGGTTTATTTATCGGGATAGCCCGACTAGCCCGGGATAAACTAACTAGACCCACTAGACCACCAGGCCTGACAAATACATATTACTTCTATACCTAATAACCTTTAAATACTAAGTAAAGTCCAGTCTGAATCCATTTTCTAGCATTCACGAGGCACTGGTAAACTGTTTGTCATGCCATGATCGCCAATAAAATTATCTGACAATAGGCTATAGAGTGGCCTGCCAAGACCTATAAAACGTGGGAATAAAAAATACATGGTCTTCAATAACACATTAGTGTTTTGTTACAATAATATTTTATGGTAGTTGGTGTTTTCTCTAGATGTTTTTCTGCAGTTTTTGGTTATAGCCTAAAGTTACGTGGCATATAATTATCTTTGATAAATGGGCTACCCAGTATCCAACACATTTTTTTTTTTGATTAGAATGTATCGTTTTTTTTTTAAGTAATTAACAATTGTACGATTTTTATTACATCGGGTACCTAAATCTGTTATAGTTCCAGGGATTAGCGTATTCTAAAGAAAAAAACCTTAACTTCGCTTGAAGTATTACTTATATTATGAATCCATCTCAAAATATCTGACACCTATTTAACTTTTACATAAATTACGAAAAACAAATCATTACACATTTTTTTCCTATCGTAAAGTGTCCCACGCCTAGGCAAAGGCCTCGTCCAAGTCTTTCCACGATTCTCTATCTTGCGCCGCGCGCCGCTTCGAACTAGTCCTCAATACTACTTACCTAAAAGAAAATAGACCTCAGAAAGAACTCTAAGAATGTGTTTGGTCCCTCTAAGTTACTGTCAATAACCATTACTAAGGAAACGTGAATTAATTTCAGCAAACGATGGAGGTTTTATTGCTGGGACCGGATATGACTGGTAACGTTACGCTGTATCATTATACCTACCACTATAGAGGGAAAGACAGAAAATACACGAAGTGAAAAAGGAAAAGAATATTTCAGGATGACTTTTCGCTGCCGGAGAAGACCGGACTGTTATTTAACAAACGAATGTCAATTTCGAATCAGAAATCAGTAACAGCAAAATAAGATCCTAAGCAGTGTAATTGGTTAATTCATTGGACATTATTTCATTTGTTTTTACAGATAGGAACGTGTGGAAGAAGAAGCAATGCTGCGCCGACCCTAAATAATAATTGGGATAAGGGCAGGGGAATGATGATGACGATGAAGTTTTTATGCTCTATATTACTTACATATCGTGATTTATAACGTAGGTATACTAATGTGGACCTACATAATAAGTTTGTATATATTACAGTTAGGTTAAAATAGATTACTTTTTCATTTTTATATGAAAGAAAATACCAAATATGAATTTAGACTGGTCGTAACTACGTATAGTTTTTATGACTCGAAAACCTTACATATACATAATGTTAATTATTAGTAATCGTGTCCTAACCTTAAGGTAAATCCTTATTCAGAATTTTTCTTAGGTCTTAAATACCTAAAACACTATAAAAAATAATGAGTCCTACAAAATGCTTCACAGTAATAATATACTTTTCTTCTTTGTAAACACTTTTATTATCCTTCTGTCTGCTAGACTAGAAATTATTGCGATGAAATTGTAGGACGTCCTTTTTAGTGACGTGGCGATAGGATATCGATAAAAAAATTAAGAGACCCGAGTATGTTTTAAGAGTAAGTGTTTGTGTTTTAATCTTAGTTTTGATTATCAGTTTTTGGCTTTTATCGTATCAAATTTAATTGAAATTAATAAAAAAAGAGCTATCGGTATTTATAATAATATGAGGGTATTTAGATAAGTCAAAGTAATTTCATTGAAATCAAAGTAATCAGGTTTTTGACACCTGTCCGTAACCTTGCCATCTGCAAATTTACTTTCTCAAGCTTGACTTGCGTACTTCTATTCAGCAAAATACTACTTGCACTTGTCATTCCATTTAAGAACATCTAGTTAACTTACTCATAATACTCAAATTGAGAATTTGAATTCGAAAAAAAGGTACAGATTTTGATTCGTGACATCTGACTAGCAAATGAAACTACCAGTATCCATCGGAAAATATCTTCAGTTAACTTTAGCGACTTGATATAAAGGTATTTTTATTTTCAGAGTTCTGCCTTTGACAAGTGATAGATAACTTGGCCCCGTCTTGAGCATATATTCGATAAAACTGAGATCTATTGACGCTTTGTGAAATCCCTGTTTTGATGGACGTGGTTTGATGTGTTCTTGGAAGAGTATGGAAATATCTTTTTACATCGTCCATAATGATTAAATTTGGTTTTATAATAGAAATGCATAAAAATATTTTTGAATTATATCGACTTTGTTTTATAGGTATGTGTTGATTAAACGTTGGCAGTAATTGTTTTTTTATTATTCAAGAATGAGGGAAAAATTAAAATTCATTTCAGGGTTAAAATAGGCATTTTTCGAACGTAAAAAATTAAATAGATATTACCGAATTTCGCCCACACTGCATTGCTTTTAATGAAAACCTTTACCTTAATCACAAAATTATCTCAAAAATAATCTTGTTATTTCACTCTCACATAATAATAACAACAGTATCGTATTATCGATATTTTTCTACAAAGGTACATCACTACCCATTATTTATTCAACCGGCCTAGGCTAGGGATTTCGATGTGACAAATAGGTCACAAATCCTATATATTGTGACAAATATGGTTCTATATAAGAAAGTTTCCTACATTTTTATGAGGCACCAAGAAATAGGCCGTCTAGCCTACTATTACCTATTAAAGTAAAATTACAGCAGTTGTGGAAGAGTGACAGCGCATTACAAGGCATAGAGCGGCATCTCTCTTCCACAATTATAATAATATTACTTAAAGTTATGGTGGTAGGTTTCCAGTCCGGTCGATAATCACTCGTTTGTTTACCAATGTGGTAAAAACTTGTTTGGAAGACAATATAAATTATGTTAAGACTTGTTTTGATATAAAAATATGATTATTAGTTGTTTTTGAGTAAGATTTTTGTAATAAAACCATAGCTTGAAGGCTATCAAAGTATTTGAATTTAAAAATATATCGACGGGTCCTACGTATAGTGGTGTAACCCGCAAAACACCAAAATACGTTTTTTTGCACCAAAAGCCTTAAAATTACCTTAACTTTATACCCTGTAAAATTTATATTATTTTATTCAGTAATTTCAGAGATACAAACTTGTAAACTAATATAAGTGACATGATTTTCGGCCACACGACCATCTACACTGATGTAAGTCACTTGCAACAGTGTAGGTAGTCACGTGCGCCGCGTCACGTACGCGCAAGTGCCATTTACTCCAGTATGCGCGCTGCGACGGAGTCGGGAACACGTTAACACTGGTATAACTGCGTTAACTGCTAACGTATTCTTCTGTATCAAAACTATTTCGTGGCTTGTTTTTAGGGGTTGTGCTACTTTTTTACATATTCAACTAGTTTTGTTTGCTTTGGGTAAGTAGTGGTGAGAATTCACAACAATTAAGGGCTCACGAGGTCAATTATTAATAAATTTATGCGTTAAAAATTGACAAACAAATTACTAAGTTGACAGTACTAATATTTCTACAAAAGGGTTTAATTAATGTTCACCTAATGCAAGATACAGATTGTACTGCTTGTAGATTTGTTTGTGCCGTGTTGATTTGTAAAAAAATAATGCAAAATTTGTAAAAAAATAATCATTTTTTTACGTATAAATTATACAATATAATGTAGACGCACGATGTACTGCATAGTCTTCACACTAAAATATAGAGTTTGTTTTTCCCTTTTTAGTTAGTGGTTGTTATTTTACAGTCGGGTTTTTTTGTTTTTTTTTTTATTATTATTTTATTCTTGCAATAAATTTTACACTTATATCAGTAGGAATACAAAGTAGTAGTATACAAAGTCACATGTGACTTTGTTTTATTTTCTTGATATTGTTATCTGACGTAACCTACATTATTTTAATTATAATATTTATTTACTAATAAAATAAATAGCAATACTACTTTTAATAATTTTTTTGCAGCAATTAACGTAAGAAGTTATCAAATTTTGCTACTTAGGAACTGACGAGACAATTTTTTTTTATGTACCCAAGTAGGTACATCATTTTTAAAGGTGTAGAAATATTCCAGAGGTAAACAATATAACAATATTCGCAACCTCAGTTTATTTTGGTAAAGTTGTAGTATTGAAAAAACAATTAAGTTCAATCAAAACTTAAGTGTAATGACACAAAAGACATTCAAATTAAACTTATAAAGGACTTAGTGGTCGCCAGCAACTTCGTCCGCACGAGTGTCGGTTATAACTGGAAAACATTGCCCTCCTCTGACGCAGTCGGTTAAAAAGTCTGTTTTAATCCAGGTTGTCAGCTAACTCCATACGAAATTTCTTCAAAATTGGTTAAGTCGTTTGAGCGTCAAAGAGTAACAAACATCCAATCGATACTTATGCAACTTTCGCGTTAACTATATTAGCAGGATATTTTCAAATGTATAAAATGCATATTTAAACAAGTATGACGAGTGTGGTAATGTGATGAGGCATTCGTATGAAGGGTGACACAAATCACCATTTAATACAAGTTGTAAAAATGTGATGAATTTTCCATCATCTGATTTAGACTCTAAGGTCTCATTGCCTTGTTTTTAGGGGTTGTGTTACTTTTTTATACATTTAACAAGTTATGTACACAACTATACACTTAATAGAAGCACATAGTTCGAAAAGAGTTGCACAAAGGTTATACTAATTTCTTTAAAATACCTTTTCTAGCAGATCTGCAAAGGGAGAAATAAATTAGAAACATCAACGTACAAAAACTAGTGGACGTAACTGAACAGACGTAACGTACGTAACTGACGTAACGTAACTGAAAAAAAAATAGTGGAAATGCTATTTAAAAGAAAAATGACATGAAATTCAAGACAAGCTAGTCTTAAAAATAAAAAAAAACAATTAGGTATTATCGTAAGAAAACCTCTTTAAAAATCAAACCTTTTTTTTACTTAAAATAAGAAGATTACATTTTTTTGTTTTATTATTTTTAAGATTGCAAGGCCAATGATTTTATTTTTCATTATTAAGAATGCTACTATCTAATAATAAAGTGTTATTTTGTATTTTAAATGTTTTTATTTCACTTCTTGCCACACTAATTTAAATATTCACAGTAAATAATAATACAGCAAACTGTTGCAATTAGCTTTCTAGTACTGAGTAAACTGTTGTAAGCGTTAAAAAGTCGATAAAAGTAGATAAAAGTAGGTATTATTTTTAATATTATAACCTCATATTGGTCAACAACACAGAAATACTATGTTTAAAGAGTAAAATTCTTCAGATTTCCTTTATTATAAGTATAAGCAAGTACACTAAATACTGGTATAAGTGGCCACTTGTATCAGTTTACAGGTTCTACCGTAGTAAAAAAAACAGGCTACATGAATGCAAGTTAACCTATTTTCCAAAGTATAAAAAAAGAAGAAAAACCAATAATGCAGTCTTATTTCTTAAATATCAAAATATAACATACTAAAATTTCAAGTGTTTTTATTGATTTACGACAAAGTTACAAGCTTTTGAACCTTTAAACCGCTCTCTTGAAAAGTTGCATTTTTGCACTTGTACTAGTCTACGTAGGACCCGTCGATATATAAAATAAATATTCCACGACTTTCACACAACGTCATCTAGTCTTAAATTAAGTAGAGCTTGTATTAGGACTACTAAACAACCGATAAACATACTGATATATTTCTAAACACATACATACTATAGATAAATTACACCTATACACAGGGCAAACAATCGTGCTCTGGTATAGCAGTTAAGGCCACTAACCACTAGACCAACAGGCCTGTCAAAATTGGTGAGATAGAGTCATAGTCGGTAAGGAGAACCGAGTTTTAAATTTAAATTGTTAGGAGGAATATGGATCTTAAATTGTTCTGTATGTATAACTTTTATTTCACTATCATTTCTGATGGCTTAAACCCGTTTAACAACAAATCATCACACTTGTGACATTGCTTATGGTCAGTTTGCCAAAAAAGGAGTGTTAAAATTTTCGTTTCGCAGTGATTTCATTTTTATATTAACTGCTTCAACCTTCGCCCGCATTTCTAGTTAACCTTCCGAATCATAAAGGCAGTATCAAAATAATTCATCAAACAACTCAATGAATCTACTACCACCTCAAACCAAAACTATTGCAGTTGTAGGAGAAAGACGCCGCTATACGTCGTGTAGAGCACTATCTCGCTTCTACAGTAATCTTACTTTAACAGGTGGTAATAGGCTCTCAGTTTAACCGCGAAAGTTTCATCTCGTTAGCTAACAACAGCGTCAATTAAGTTTGTAACTTAACTAGCGACGTGCAGTTACGCTGTTAGCAGTGTTAACCCATTCCAATCTGAAGCCGTATGAGACTGCAGGTTTGTTAAGCAAGTTATTTTGGAAATGGTAAGGAGATTTTTAAACTTAATGTAGGAATACATGGGGTATTCAACAATAGATAATGCAACTCTTATATTGAATATAACACGATGAAAAATGGGTTGTAGCCGATTCTCAGACCTACTGAATATAGTTTCACCGAATTACGTTATAATAATTGCTTATTAATAATTTTGTAGTTTTGTTAAAGAAATACGTCATCGACACTCGGGTTAGATTGATGTAGGAATAGGTAAAGTATACTCCAAAATAATTAGTACCTACAATATTACATTAAAGTAAAACGAATCTTTTTTTTGTATTGAATGTTATAGGTGCATTAATAAAGTTATCAAATGTTTCATTACATTAATAACAGTACAACAAATAGCTCTACAAAAGTAACCCATTTTTCTTATCTGAAGGCTTACGAGATATTAATTAAACGAGTTAATTTACCCGCGGGTCGCAAATCAGGGACCGCAGGCACCGCACAGAGTGTTATCGTAATTGCTTCACACCGCACCGTGCAGTGCGGATTGAAAATAAGATATTTTTGCATTCATTTCTTTGGTGTGGGGTTTATTAACGTAATGGAAGTGTATCTGGGTTTAATATAGTAGTTTAATATTGTGGTTATTATTTATTTATAGATACTTCTTATATAATGAATCTACAATGATGGAGTTAATACTTGAGCTATATATCTTTATATTTCACGATGTCTCCATTATTTTAAGATTTGAAGTAGCGTCGGATCGGTATTTCAGAATGAATTACAGCTAAGTAGAAATATACAATACATGTCTTTCGATAGCTGTTTTTATGGCGGCTTTTATCGAAATTTGTTAAGTGGTAAAGTCGTAAAAGAGTGACAGTGACCAATGATAAATACAGATAGACAGGATTAATGTTTTAACTGACATGTAAAAGAGCATGCAAAAAATTGTATGGGCTCTGTCCCAACCACCAACAGACTTGGGACTAGATTTAATATAATTATGAAGTCCCATAAAAAGACAAATATGGATTTTTGTCCGTAAATATATGGGATTATTAAATAAAAAATAAAAACATTTTAGTTGAAAAAGGGTGTTTATTTTTTTAAATAACTACGTTTAGTTATTAATTACAATGGTTCAGCTGAACATTTTAGGTATTAATAGCAAAAATATTCAAGTGAATTATGTAAGTATGTATATTTTTGATAAAAAAACAACATTTTAGGTTAGTATTTTTAAACATTTCTTTGTTGTTGTTAATTTACTATCAAAGGGCCCAATAAACAAGCAGAGGTCAGCAATAGCTGAAAACAAGCCGATATTGCACAGATAAACAACGTGAACACAGCGGAACGTACAGGACACGACTGAGGTGCGCGCGCGCATATTAGCATGGCAAGGGGCGAGGGTACAGTGAGATTAGACCGTTATTTTACCTATGCGTCTCACGGCTGTTCTCTATCAATAGCTTTTTTATAGTTAAATAGTGTGCCTAAAAATTTTTGTACTGAAAAAAGTGAACAAGAATTGTTTTTTTGCACGCTAACCCCATGACTTACGGTGATGTCGTCATAATAAAAAATGATCATGATACCATGATGTATTAAATGAGATACGTTTGAAATTTGTTGGTGGGTTGGGACGATTTTTTGCGTGGTCATTTACCAATCAGACTCCGTAAAAACAAATTAGCTAATTCACGTTTTATGATCATTTCACACTTCACTCCGCTCTATTCCACTCCACTCTGTTTAGCTCTGGCTCATTGGAAACACATCCTTGTATTTAGTACTTAATACTTGGTGGTGGGCTAATATGGGTAAAATAGGAAAGGGATTTTTCAAAGATACACCTTCGAATAAGCCATATGCGCTCGTGTCATAAAACGAGACAAAATCGCAAGCATAAGCCTGCACCTATTATATTATTAAGTGGAAGAGAGCTATTCTTGAAATTCCCCGCACGAGCGCTCCACTGACAAACATATAATTTTCCATTGTTTCGTTCTTGGAAACAAAAGTCATACGAAGGGCATTACTAACTGACAGAACCGTTTTAAAATGTAAACACACTGTGGGTAAGTTAATCTCAAACGTGAGCGTATGGTTCCGTATAACTAAATGTAACGGCAATGAAAATATATAATTACTAGCGACCCAGCTTCCCACGGGTGCAATACTGATGTGTATAAACTTGTCTCTTGAAACTTTCTATCTATTAAAAAAACCGCATCAACATCCATTGCATAGTTTTAAAGATTTAAGCATACATAAGGGCGGACAGGAGGAATCGACTTTGTTTTACACTATGTACCGATAAAATAATAAGACCAGGCTATAAAGAACCCACTGCTGGCCACAAGACTTCTTACATATACTTAGATTGAGATTGATCACCACTCTAGTTCACTACGAGTTGGAGTTCAGATTTCAATATTTCTTGTTTGTAATACAATGTTTAGTGCTAATTTAACACCATATTAATGTCACAGAAGTAAAATCCTTTTGGCTACCAACGGATTAATGATTTTAGATTCTTGTTTGAAAAAACTTGCATTGTCACATTGCAGTGTTAGGTGAATATAGTCTGGATGCAGGATATGTACTGCCTCCTCTTAAATTAATTCTATTGCATTTGTTTAAATAACTAAATAGATTGTTACTGGTGTTTAAACATACCTGGTCTATCCATCTTGTTTATTGGCATAGTCTCTAAATTACTGTAAGTATTTCATTGATGAGGCACAAACAATGATCTTCTAGAAAGTTTGTTTGTGTTGTATGGATAGTGGTCTAATTCTGCCGGGGCTGCGGGATGTTCGTAAGAGTTACCGCGACCCTAGCACTCAAAAGGCTCCAGGAGGAACATAGTGAGGTTTAGTCATTAAAGTTTGACACTCCCTCCCGCTACACCCCCAGCGTGCGGGGTCATTTGATGATTTCCCACGAAAAAATAAAAAAAGCGGTGGTCTAATTGGAAAGCTTTCAATATTATTGACAATCAAATATGATGTCCGCGACTTTGCAGTTGTAGCGGCAAAAAATGCGGCGTGAATGAGTAACAATCATCCATCCACCCATTCGTACATACTAACGTTCGCGTTATATTTGTAGGATTACACATTTTTATTTAAATAATACTCACTCATCCATATCTACCGATTCACTTTCAATATAGTTTCACAATTTGTCATGTTGCTCAATATATTGACCGTCTAGGAGGCAAGAGCGTGTAAGTAACGTTTAAAAAAGTTTTCTTATTCGCATTATCGAACCCAAATAATAGCAACAACATTTCTTAATCCGAAATATATGTGTAGAGTAAATATTTACTATCAGTCGACGTTGTATGCTCGACTCAAGATGTTTTCTTTCTAGCGACAGACATCTAGATCAAAGACTTCGATCAAAGCTCCTATAAATAGCGGCGACATCTGTTAGTCGTTTGTGTAACTAAGAGGAGATTGATTGTATGAATCTGACGCCCTACGCAGACGTGCTAATACGTTGTTAATAGTTTATCTGTTGCTGTGCAGTTGTTTCTTTGCCTTGTAAGATTTTCATGGAATTTCAACTCAACTGTCTGTCAAAAGTGATGGGTTTTCCTAAATGATTGTATTAGTTTCGAATTTCGGCCTCTTCATTATTTTAAGATTTTCGTGAAACTTGTAATTCATGAAAATCTCAAAATTCATTGCGCTTACAAAGTATCTAAACAGACCTCATTAAAATTTATCTGATAAGGTAAGGGACAATTTGGGAAAAAAGTAGACATACATGTAAGTTTTTATCAGGTGATGACAAATTTGACCGATCTAGTCAGTTTACAGTATGAAACTGGGGTGTGGAAAGTACTTATGCCATTTAAATCGTTGATATATACGAACAATTCATTAGTTTTAAGCTATATGTCATAAAATGTAGAGCATTATAGTCGTCTATCCCATCATCGTTTCTTACAGTATTACACCAGTTGTGGAAAAGGGACGCCGCTCTACACCAATGTAGAGCGCTATCTCTCTTCTATAACCGCACAGTCTTATTTATCGAGATGGTAGTCTTCACTTACCGAGATAGCCTATATGATATTAACGTCAATTCAATCAAATCTGGCGTTTTGGGATCACACGATTTATTTATTATGCTCGATAGCCTCGCTCGAATAGAGTATATTTTTTGAAGGCAAATATCTATAAAATTGATAATACGATCATAGTTTTCTAGTGAAAAACTTGTAGGTAATATTTGCTTTATTTTATTTTTATTTAATTTTCCCATACAAACAACACATCAACAATTTGGTTTAGGACGATAAAATCATTTTATAACAAATTACTGTACAAAAATGTATATCTCTGATATTACGGTGCAATCAATCTATTATGACAATTGTATAAACCGTTATTAGTCCAGTCATTTGGTAGTTTTACCTGGAAAGTTTTCCGGGAGTTTTGAAAATTGGGTATTTTATAGATTTGGATATGCTCTTTTCGAATTTTAACTTTGCCACCTCGTACCACCGCCGCTTGCGCCGCCATTTTGAAAAAATGGCGCCCAAAAATGTTTTTTTGGGAATATCTCCTTTCTGAGGCATTTCACGACAAAAATAACTTCTATAAAATTAAACTAGAAAAAAATTCCTACACTTTATGTCTTATTCACTTTTTCATAAAATCAATAGTTTTGGACGTACGAGTGCCGCAAAGTAGGTATTATGCATTTGCACCACTACGAGTGTTTCGTATATTTTTCAAAACTGTTCTATTACTGCCGCCGGTTTTGAAGAAGCAGGTATCAGGCTAATATGTCACCATGAATCGGGCCCTTTCTCTTGACTATGAACGAAACTTCAACGAAATATTTGTCGGTAGAAGCTATATTAAGAGAAATATTTAGTTTAGACTGAATCATCAGTGTACGTTTATTGACGTACAATGTTGTTTATGATCTTACAGCTATGGCTTCTTATACGGAAAATTGTTTAATTTGTGACAATTCACTTAAAATCCGGCGGCAGTAATAGAACATTTTAGAAAAATATACGAAAAACACGTGGTGGTGCAGATGAATAAGTAATACTTAGCGGCGCTCGTACATCCAAAACTATTGATTTTATGAAAAAGTGAATAAGACATAAAGTGTAGGAATTTTTTTTTAGTTTAATTTTGTAGAAGTTATTTTTGTCGTAAAGTGCCTCAGAAAGGAGATATTCCCAAAAACCGTTTTTGGGCGCCATTTTTTCAAAATGGCTCGGCGAGCGGCGGTGTTACGAGGTGGCAAAGTCAAAATTCGAAAAGAGCATATCCAAATCTATAAAATACCCAATTTTCAAAACTCCCGGAAAACTTTCCAGGTAACCCCCTTATTTTCTACCAAATGACTGGACTATATACGGAATACATATTATTATACGTATTTAAAAACGTGTTAAAGAAAATTTTACTCAAAATAAAATGGATAAGACATTTCTAGATTATTACAGCAGCCATATTTGCTGCATAAAAGGATTATAGGCAGTTTGGACCCTTTTTACTATAAAAATGAGACCCATATCATGGCAAAACGGTTACGGTGTACTTTATTCCAATCTATGGCAGCTAAAACCAAATCGAGGGTCAGTAGGATCTGCTAAAGGTTTTAAGAAACGTTACTATAATCCCGCCATTCAATGTTCTTGCATTTAGCTGCTGTAGCATATGCCAGTTCCATTTGTACTGTTATTTTATTTATCATGATTCACATTTACTGAACATAAAAGTAGTAGGAAGTCGCAATTAGGTGACGATCTTAGTAGTATTAACCATTACATTAGTGCACTTACTCCAAGGCACCGTTTTTTAATGTAAATATTCCATGACTTTCACACAACGCCATCTAGTCTCAAACTAAGCACAGCTTGTATGAGTACTAGACAACTGATAAACATACTCATATACTTCTAAATACACACATACTACAGATAAATTACCCACAGATAATCGTGCTCATCACACAAACATTTGTCCTTAGTGGGGATGACGAGCCCACGACCTCTGGTATAACAGTCAGGGTCAAGAATCACCAGACCAACAGGCCTGTCGAATCTTAAATGTCAAAATTGGACCAGGCATCTTTACTTATTTTGTCGATCTTATGATCGACAATCGTTCCAGTTCTATGGATGCGTATTTCACACTAGGTACTTTCCTATGTCCAATGGTCTGATCACAGCAGAAAAAAATATAATTAATGTTTATCCTCTTACAATATAAATTCTGAACTCGCTATTTCCATTCGATAAATCCCCTCACATTTTTAGCGTTAAGGAAATTTATAGCTATATTTCTTACATCATGCATTCACGTACCGATTCAAGAAATATAGACTCGAGTAACATCGTTAAAACCTCCGTCCACATATGCGCACAGCTGGCAGTAAGTACATTACATAATAGGCCACGTAGGCCTCTCGTTCTGGCCATAAACCCTGGCTGGCTTTATTTGTCGTCTCATCACGTCTGCCTGCAATGCGCCATCAGTATCCGATCTACACTGGAAACAGGACTATGGCTACTGTGGAAGGGAGACGGTGGGGTGATGGGATAGAGCGCTATCTCGCTGACACAATGGCATGGAACTATTCAGCAACAGCATCAGTTTTGACTGCCTAAACAAGTATCTAGATTTTAAGTTCTATTCGTGACTACATGTTTACATCGTGAAGTCACGAATAGAACTTTAAATCTTTAAGAATGACATTCGATTTTGAGTAGTGATGTCATTTTGACTTGTCAGATTTCGACTTGAACGATTCGATCAGCGTCAGCGCTCTGAGAAATGTGACTTGTATCGCGCCCTGTATAACTCGTGGTACAAGTCGATCCTATCGATGAGGACTAAAAGACCTGTTCAATTTTGTGTGGAAAAGGCGCGTAGGTAATAGTTTTACAGGTAGGTCAGGGTCAAAAAATAAAGGTTAGGTTTTATGTGACGACTTGGCAGAGTTGCAATTTCGTTTACCTGTACGTTGGACGATTGAGTCGGATACTTCTTAAACTTTTCGCTTATTGGAATCCGGTTGATTGTTATACCACTGCCAAGGTCGTGTGTCTATTATCATAACCTACCTAACTTATATCATGAAAGTTCTATTCGATTCAGATTTTGTTAAATTTTAGTTTCTGGAAAATTCATTAATTTTATTTGATTTAAAAGTGAACATTTTTAAGTAGACTCACAACTCGCCATAACTTGCCAGCAGCATATTAACATGAGATTTAACTATCAATTATCAAATCTTCGTGCTAAACAATCTTCTAAAAACCCAAGCTCAAATAAACCGATTATTTTTTCGAACGTCCCTAGCTGACTTTACGTCACGTTTTTTCAAGGGTAAAGAAAGTCTATGACTAAATACCTACTATAAAAAAGCAAGTTGCGTGTTAAGTGAGGCAATACAGTTAATATTTACTACGTCATAACTCGCCTATCAAACTAACCCGTTAGTTACTGTCCCAATGGAGTCGTTATCTGTCGACTGTTATTGTTTAGTGGCGGCAAACACTAAACGTTTATTACTGTATGTGATTTTTAATGCGGGAGTGATTGTGGATTTAATGATAAGGATTTGTCATTTGTTTTATATTTTATTAGCGACCTGCCCAGCTCGGGTCAAATACCAAAAGACAAACATAGGAACATCGCACGAAGTCTAAGAGGATAACTATTATAGACAGATTTTCAGCTTACCAATATTATAAATGCAAAAGTTTGTTGGTATAGATGGATGGATGCATGTTTATTATTTCAACCTGAAACGGCTGAATCAATTTTGATGAAATAGGTATGGAATTAGCTAACACCCTGGTTTGACATGTAGGCTACGTGTACAGTAATGTTTTTGCAGCTGTAACCGACATCCACGCGAGCAAAGTCGTGGGGTAAGTGAGTATATGCAAGTGTCATTGATCTAATACAATACACAAAGTTTGAGCCACGTTGCATTGAGTAGGAGGCAGCCGTGATGCGCAAGCATAACCTGGTGGGAAGGTCAAACCGTTACAAGTAAATTTAGTTTTCCACCCATTCCTGTGACGTCATTCTCTTATAAACATGCAACGCGATACAAAAGTTAGTGATACACTCTCTTTTATTTAAATTCCCATGAACTAGTAAAATAGAAACTAGTCAACTGCATTCTAAGCTAAACTAAATACATTTCCGCACACGATATACTCGTGCTATTATCATTTTTGTAATAAAACTGAGTTAGGACACAATTTCCGTTTCAAACACCTACTACCATCCCTTAAAGAAAGACAGTTGCAGTTGTGGAAGCGAGAGCGAACTACACGGCGAAGAGCGGCTTCTCTCTTCCACAACTATAGGTATCTTACTTTAAAAGATAGTGGTAAGGCAGTACTACCAACCGTTTCAAACAGCAGTTGGACATTAACCGAGCTACTAAAGCTTTAAGATCCTGAAGTTTAAACTTTATTACTCTTTAATGTTGGTAGCATTGTTAACATTAAATGTGACAAACATCCTGAAAATATGCGACTTGTAAACGAGAGTTTTATTGTTACTGCTTTTAAATGTTAATTTCTAACGATTACTGGACTTTTAAATATGATTTTGCACGGAAATTTATAATCAAACTCAGTTCAAAATGCTTTTATTTCATATAGGCCTTCTGAAGCACTTTTGAAACGTTAATATACGATTCATTATAATACATACCTATATAATGTCTATTAAGCAGTCCGAAGAAATAGGATTGATTTTGAGTTAAAACCAATTGAGTATTCATTTATCATTATAAATTTTATGACAACCTCCGGTACTGTAGTGACACTAGAAGAAAAAGGAGAAAAATAAATGTATTTTAGTTGATAAACTAGTCGTTAAATGACTGTCTAAGTCTCATTACATTAAACTAAATCCCTGGTTTAGGTTTGCTAAGAACAAACACATTTTGACATACATATAAACCTCAAACTTCAAATTGAAACAAAGTGCTCGTATAACAAAACTATGCAGCTACAAAATTTATACGAACGTACGAGAACCACATTTTAATAATCTGACACAATCGTCAAGAATGTACAATTGTACCGCTGTGAGGGACATTCAGCCTTTACGACGACATAATACCGAGAATTATTTCAATAGACGCTCCCGTCTCATAATAAATATCAAACAACCAACCAAATTAGGTAGAACATCATTTTAAGGCGCGTACTAAAAACTGTGTACCTCCCAAAACGGGTCGCTTATTCACAGAATCACGTAGAGTTTTCCACAACCCTGGGGATTTGAAAAGTCTTGGCTTAGTACTGTCTGTTTTAAAGGGTGTGACATTTCTATTTGGTTGGGTTACCTTACCCAGCGCTGCCCCGCCCGCTGTAGCTACCCCTGAATTCATTCATTCCATATTTTGAGCCCGCCCGTGCTGGGTGTCCGTCAAGTAAGCCGTCGCGAGTTTACGTGTTAAAATATAAACAATTGCTGATCGCCATTCGGAAAAACAACGGTTTATAAGGTGAGTGTTATATTCCTTTTATGGGTGATCTGTTGTATTTTATGCCGATATCAGTAGAATGGATGTTTATTGTCACACGCGCGTGAAAACAGGTTGGATGCCTCTTGGTACCTTTTCGGAATTTTCCAAGGTGATCATTGTAGGGTTAGGTTTTTAGTTTTAATTTTTAAGTATTGTCGTTTTTCGTTATTTATTGAAATTTATTTTTTTGGTTCTCGTAGCTCGTCATTTTTTTGGACGAAAACACGTGGTGTAGTTGTGTGAATTATAGTGTTCATATATATGAAATCATAAATGATCTATTTTTAAATCAGTGTATGTTAAAAAAAAGTTACAGTGATTATTATTCATTATTTTAACCAAACATTTAAGACTAAAAATGAGAGCTATTATAAATAATTTAAAATACCTTTAATTACCTTTCAAAACAAAATAAAAATGAACCTCATTAAAAATAAATTATTTACCAAATAAAAAAACATCTGACGACCATAAACCTTCACAAACACACACATATCATTATACTTAAATATTACATTTAATATATCCTACGAACATTTACTCCAACATATATTACATAAACACCATCTATAACGAATGAAGGGCCAAATAAAGACAAATGACTATTTGTGCGTGACAGTCGCTCTGTCACTACGGGTTCAAAGATTAAAAGCTCATCTAAAGAGCAGGCGAGAAATATTGTGTGGGCTGAAATATATAGCTGAGCTTGTAGATAAGTAACTCTACGATCTCTAACGCTGACGAATCCCTCAAATGTATTGGAGATACGAGTTGAAGTCACGTCACTGCGTCATCATCATCATGGCATTGTACCATCAAATTTATATGTGATAGCACCTGAATTCTACGCAAATAAATGATTCTTTCTTTCTTTCTTTTTATCGTCAGCTTATCACAGTCCACTTTTGGACATAGGTCTCTTTAAGTGCACGCCACTGAGAACTGTGACACGCACGTAACTTGTGGAATAGGAAAGTTATTCTTATACATATAAAGTTATTACTCAGTTTTTAGGGTGCCGTATCTGAAAAAATAAGATTACTTATAGGATCATTTTGTAGTCCGTCGTCCGTCCATTTTCTAAGGCACCAGTAGAGGTTTAAGCTAGAATTTATATTATTATCACATAGTCTATAACTGTCCCTTAAAACAGTGAAATCAAGAATTACTAAGAAATACAGCCCTTTCCGTCGCAAACTTTTGATATTCGCAAGGGAATCAAAACGTGATATATCATTGCCAGCACTCGCACTTGCCAATATTTCTCGCCACTAAATGAGACTAATGCGGGCATATAACAGGGCCACGTCTATTTCCAGTACACACTTTTCGTATTAACTTTAAATGCCAATAAACAACTTCAGGTTTACTGTCGATCCTGAATTATCGCAGCTGTAAAATGGGTGTAATTTTATTAAGTACTTTGGCCAGAAAATCGGTGACGAGAAAAGCAAAATTGACCTGATGTGATATATGAACTAGCTATTTAGGAATTGTGTGCGAAAACGGGTTTGAGAATAATGGAAATAAAATTTTGAAATGACTTAACATTAATTAATATTAGTTAATAAATAGCACTTTGAAAAAAAGACATCAATTTTGATTTCAAATCCGAAATGGACTTATACCGGCGCCGCGGCGTAACCATGACAATAATGAAGGAACTATGATGCCATAAACACATAAACGATGAATTTGAAAAGCATATCTTATTATGGAACTTGTGGTTGGATACTAAATACTATGTTTTTAATAAATCCACTTTAAATACTGTAATGTGCCTTACTGTATACTTTCCTGGCCTGGCATCTTCCACAGCTTCCCCGTGCTAGAAAAAATATATGGTATAATTAACTTCCCAGCTGCTTAAAATGTTTATGTCAGAATAAAGTGTATAAAAACAGGGATATAGGAAAAGCAAGTTTTTGGAGTAGCTGAGTAACATGTGGAAAAATTGGAAACTAAAATCATCAATAATAAATATCGGTCTACAGAAACCTAACTAAGTATATAAATAAAATAATATTCTTCAACATTCACACAACGCCATCTAGTTTCAAATTAATACGTGAGAAACTTGTATTATCAGTTCTAGACAACTGATAAACATCCTTATATATTTCTAAACACATACCTCTTATAGATAAATTACACTTAGACTCAGAACAAATGATAGTGTCCATCACACAAACATTTCCCGTCAGGCCACCACTAAAACAACAGGCTTGTCGATAAACTTCTAGGTACTTACAAACCTATATACATATACTTACAGGTACCTAGGTACATATTCCTTTTCCGTTCATTAATACACTAACATAATTGCTCTGTCATTTCCCAAATTGCCGATGTAATTGTTTAAAAGGTTCCGCTTGATGCACATTACAGATCGTCAATTCGTTTAACAGCCCTCGCAGCAATTTGCTTTACATTTATTATGCGTGACTACACTTGTACGTGAGATTTGATTTTAAATGTTTAATTGTGTATTCACACTTTCCCTTTTTAGGGATAAAAGTAGAGTTTGTTTTGGTGTGGAGTTTTTAACTTTGGGGATGTGGAAATTAGTTTAGAATTAAGTTGATTCAGAGTACTAATGAATGCTATAGTAATAGAAAATTAATTTTATGAACACGTCATCCAGTTTTGAAATCTCTAACGGACGTTTTTTAATAGCTATCTATCGATGTTTTTTTTTTCTGGACTACTACATAATTATAGAACTTTGACATAATCTCTAAAGAAAACGTTATAATTAGGATTTTTTAGCTCAGAAATTCTCCAAAAAAAAAATCGAAATTTTAACACAAATAGAAATACTTATTTGCTTACTTTTTATGTGTGGAATTTTCTTTATAAACTTATCGTACACACATGTTTTGCTCGTGACTGTAGTTTATAATAATATGCGTATAACAAAAGACCATAATCCGGTCATAGCAGCCAAAGTGTTTAATCCTACATTATGCAAAACCAACAGCTGTATGCAAATTCTCTTCACATGAATCAAACTCGGATCAAGTGTCTTAGTACTGCTAATATTTGCTCTCCGCTAATTAACTCGGTTTGCAAGAATGTCAACAACTTCAATTGTGGATGGATTTGACGTCAAAATGACAAATACCTAAAGAGTTTTGACATGGTTTGACATTAGACGTTGGGTATTTAAACCTGATATTATTGGT
The DNA here is from genome assembly GCA_941860345.1 of Chrysodeixis includens. Lineage (NCBI taxonomy): Eukaryota > Metazoa > Arthropoda > Insecta > Lepidoptera > Noctuidae > Chrysodeixis > Chrysodeixis includens. The sequence continues at coordinate 2,125,314 of OW796112.1, read as the reverse complement.
ATGCCTTTAGACAGCTCTGTTAATCTGAACATTCAACGATTTCTAAAGCAATAGGTCAATAATCCAGATTTAGATTCGACCTGGTAGAGTCGTCAACATTAATAGCTTAAGAACAAAGATCAAGCGAATGAATGCGACTTACATATTCGTACTATTCTTATATACTTAAATATTCGTGAACAATTTGTTATTATTGTATGGTAACGGTTTACTCACGCGTAGTTATCGAGATAGCCTGACTAGTTTAGGACCCAACCGGTGTCCATTACCACGAGCAGACGCGGCGGTGAATGAATCATGAATCCATTCCCTATGGATCCACCTTACGATTGTTATGGCCATCAGATTTGTTAAAAGATTTGAAATATTACTCTGTATTAGAAAGAATGATACTCCGTTGTTTCTGATTGTCAAACGTTTTTGACAGTCGTTAAGTTATTCAAACTAACTGGTTTCTCAAACGCTGATCAAAAAAAAATTGTTAATTGTCAGTCTCTGTGATTGATTGTAAGTTTTATGAGCAACCAATTATAGACGTGATCAGTTGATTTGACAGCAGATTCAATTGATCAGAGCAGAAACCGGGGTTAGAATTTTTAACTGGATGTGGAAATACAAAGAAGAAGAGTAAAGAATTCACAATCAGATGCATCGGAAAACATAAAAATTGTCTGCTAAAACTAATGAGACCACTTCCTTCAACTTTCCTTTTCCATTTAAAACCCCATCCACCTAAACTGAAACAATCTTGTATAACAAACGTCGTAAAACAGCCTGAGTTATAAAATAAGTGTAATTGCACAGTGCTGCCATCTCTTGATGGCCCTCGAGACTCTGTTTGTTCAGCTAATGACTTCTTTTGTAAAGTTCGTTCGCATTCAGTAAGTATTCAGTACTTAGGCGGCCTGGGGCCGTCTGTCCCGCTGCGGAAAGTTGGTAGCAATGTTATGACATGTTTTGGTATAGATAGAAAGTGTTTTTTTAAACATTACCGGTGTTTATGTTCGGTTTAAATATTTATAAAAGGTTTAAAGTTTTTCATACACAATATGACGCCTAGACATTATAACGAGTTTCATATGTATCGTACGTAGAAAAGTATGTCCTTATTCTCATACATCCACCGTCAAAACTTCAAAATTTATATTACACTTTTGTATGATTTCCCTCCAACGCAAAATTTAAATCCACCTGCATGAAATACTTTCCACATTTGTAGACATTTATATTTCTGAGTCAGTTCCCTCGCTCATTTCTCGCTTATCTTTACATAACTGTTAGTCTACCACATTTCAAAGTAATGTTCTAGCAGTTGTGGAAGCCTGACAGTGCACTACACGGCGTAGAGACGGGCCTGTTGGTCTAGTGGTTAGTGACCCTGACTGCTAAGCCGGAGGTCGTGGGTTCGATTCCCATCCAGGACAAATGTTTGTATGATTAGCACGATCATTTTAGCTGTCTGGGTGTGATTTATCCATAACATGTATAAATTTAGTAATTATATATTACTAAATTTATACGTTACATATAGTATGTTTATCAGCTGTCTGATTACCATAACACAAGCCCTGCTTAGCTTGGGATCAGATGACCGTGTGTAGATATTGTCCCCAGATATTTAACATTTAAGAGCGGCATCTTTCTTCAACTGCAAAAATATTATTTTTTGAGGTGTAGGTAGGGTGTGTAACACGCGTCGTATATTCCTATCATTGCTTTCATAATGTAAAGGCGAGGTGAGCGTTTATGTTATAGAGTTATGAAAATGTGTTGCTTTTAGCTTATTAGATAGGCTTCGTGTGGTCTGTAACACTTTTAAGAAATTACTAGGTTTTTTATATTCGAAAATATGGTTATATTCTTTGAATAAATGAAAATCATTTAGGTGAAATTCCCGAAAAAGGGTATCTTTTTGGATTAAGAAGGAGTTTTTAGATATTTTTACCGTATTTTAAGGGTCACAATCAAACAGGGTTATCTCAAATTTTCATCATCATCATCAGCCTTGAATAACCCACTGCTGGGCAAAGCCCTTTGTGCATGACCTCTCCTATCCCTTATCCTTCGCACCCATCCTAATCCCAAACGATACTCATACATAAATATAACATTAGTTAAAAAAAACTACTATTTGTTTTCCCTAATAAAATAAGTAAATAATAACAATCAATTTACCAAAAACTAATTTTAATACTTCTAATAGTTTTATTTTTGTTTTTGACCTCGATAACCACCTCCCACTTAATAATAGGCTTCGATCGGTTCTCGGTAACCAGTAACATTTACATGATCTAACCAACGTGGTTTCACTTCACAGAAACCGTGGGCTGAAGCTTATTATTCTAGATTATTTAGGTTTCTGAACTATTATCTATAACTATTAGTTAGGTATTTTTGAACGATTGCTAAAAAGAGGTTCTTCGTTTTGTTGGATTTGTTTTCATGTATGTGATTCGAAGACGACTGGAAAAAAAGAATTGCAATTACAGACCAAACGCAACTTAATAACTTTAGCCTTTAAAAAAATCCATTGTTCTAATTTTCTAAGCGTCTTTAACATGGGACAAAATGAAATTCAAGCCATAAACACGAGTAGTAAACATAGCTGATAATTACACATTTCTTATAAGAATAAAACTATTGTATAGGTACATGAATAATCTACGCATATAGATGCCAATTTAAACCTTATCGTTGAGCAGTAAGATTGAATTTTGTGATTCAATTAACACTAGGTTTTATTTGTATAATAAACAATAAGGTATGTACGGTCAGCAAAGAAGTCAGTTAACACAATCAGATTTTCGAAACAACTATTTTGTGTTTGTTTTAATACAATAAACAATTAAACTTAACATTTATCGATGTGCTCTTAGGTAACAAAATAGTTTGACACCTTAAGTATAGTTCAAAATGTACTAAACGATTGATTTAAATCGCTGAAAAATATCTAATATGCTCTTTGTAAATCTGAATGTGCTTTATAATAAATAATTAAGACTTAAGTAACAAAAACCGTTTTATAAAAGCCAGTATTTTTCAGTGACACTTAGAAATTGTTTTTTAAGTACATTTTAACAATACTCCGTATATGAAGTTTATATTCTTATTTGAAAACACGCAACCACGACGTACTTCATATATTAATCGAGTACAATTGTATTAAATCCGATTCTGTAACCCAACTTCTCTTGCTGACCATACTCCCTAAGGCTTTACAATAAACACTTAATAAGTAAGGTACGGTTAGCATGCCAGTATCGCCAGTGCGTGCTTCTTTGTTACCTAACTTCTCTTGCTGACGATAAGTAAGATACGGTTAGCACGCCAGTATCGCCAGTGCGTGCCTCGTTGTTACCTAACTTGTCTTGCTGACCATACTCCCCAAGGCTTTACAATAAACACTTAATAAGTAAGGTACGGTTAGCATGCCAGTATCGCCAGTGTGTGCCTCTTTGTTACCTAACTTCTCTTGCTGACGATAAGTAAGATACGGTTAGCACGCCAGTATCGCCAGTGCGTGCCTCGTTGTTACCTAACTTGTCTTGCTGACGCTACTCTCCAAGGCTTTACAATAAACACTTAATAAGTAAGGTACGGTTAGCATGCCAGTATCGCCAGTGCGTGCCTCTTTGTTACCTAACTTCTCTTGCTGACGTTAAGTAAGATACGGTTAGCACGCCAGTATCGCCAGTGCGTGCCTCGTTGTTACCTAACTTGTCTTGCTGACGCTACTCTCCAAGGCTTTACAATAACCACTTAATAAGTAAGGTACGGTTAGCATGCCAGTTTGGTCAGTGCGTGTCTGTGCCAGCCTTGGCAGTCATTCCACCTCTATACCGCTGACCTCCGCAGGAACTCTGGTTTACGATTAAGGTAATCTCATTGCGTGATAATCTCATTTAAGGACGAAATAACAAGGTTTGTTCTTGAACTTAGTAGTTTTGATTTGATGGCTAGTTGTAGATTAAAATGAAAGGATAAGATTCTTTTGTATATATAAATAAAAAACTTAATAAATCTAATTAGTTTGTCAGATTGATTTTCATTTGATGATTTTTACCTTTATCGAATCAATAACAAAATACGAGAAGTGGGAGCTAGTAACGTCACCTGTCAGTAAAAAGTATACTGAGACGTGACGTCACACGAGATTTTAACTCACTGTGTCGTCTTAGTTTTTAATTTATGTGATAAAAGAAAAAAATCGTGTCCAATATTTCTTAAATCTATCTGAGGCACTTATTCGATTTTGTAAGTCATAAAGTCTTTACAATAATTTGTGGGTAGATAGCAGTGTTATTTTCGTTAACAGCAATGACCATCTTACATTTTTGCCCAGTAGAGGGTACCTAAGATTCGGAAATATATATCAATTGATACAAAAACCCCCATTTGTCTTGTTTATTTATTTTCTCTCTCTAGTTTAAAGGGTGTGTGGGCGTCGAGGATATTTTCTGCCAAGTAAGGAGCTTACTCATTTAATCCCATCTGATATAAAAACTCATATTATTGGCAATAAGCCTATAGCAATTCCAACAAAGAACGTGCCCACACAATCTATAACGCTTCACACTTCAGAAGACCTACCAACACCTCTTAAAGTAGGTAATATTAAATTATTGCAGAAGAAAGACGCCGCTCTAGTGTACTGTCACATCTCCAGAACTGTTGTTATGTTACTTGGTGCCGTGGCAGTAGGTCCCCAGAAACAACGCGGTCATTGCGTGACGAACTGTTGAGTGAGTGCTGCCTTTCACCGACCAAACGCGAGACGTTGCATTTCGGTTCAGGTTTAGTAAGAGTTGATACTATCCACTTCCTCCCCCCAAGGAGGTGGGTGTCCATGAGGATTCTCCCACCTTACCAAAAAAGGCCCCCGGATGCAAATACGAACCTTTTGCCGCTGGCAGCTAAGAACGCACGAGTGGTTTTTGCTGTTCAATGTTCATGAGGATTTCCAATGGGACACCAAAAAGAGGCCCCAGTATTCTAAGTAGAACCATTGACGCAATTACTACATATAAGGCAACAGTTCATATTCAAAAACCTTATACAGACTAAAAAAAATAAAACAAATCATCCCACATGCGTCCAACGTTCAACAAAATTCAGGCGTAGTCTATAGAATTAAAAATAGCTCCGTACGTGACAGAATACCGTGAACGCGTGGCGTTACATTTTCAGCGATCTAGAAATAGGTTTTATTTAGGTAGTTCAGTCTGATAGGTTGTAGGCGTAGTCTTTATTGCGAAGGACGGACTAAGTTAGGTAGATAAGTAAGCGTATTCTTAGGCCGGAATTTAGGACGTAATTTTATATTAAATTAATCATTTATTTTTGTCTTATAGGTCGTCATATCGTTTATTATTGCGAAGTTTTAGGTATTTTATTTGTAGAATATCTTACATAATAATAGATAGTAGGTTTTTCATATTTTGTATGTTCTTTCGAAAGTATACAGGGTGTCCAAAGGAAGATGGACGGGTAAAGGTTAACGGGTGTATTATTGATCCAGAATAAGCATTTGTGGATCGCACAAATTCTTGTTCTAAGGGGGGAACGCTCCCGTGACATGTCGCGTACAGTGGTATTTAGCGTGGTGACCTATACCAGTCGACTATGCATGAGTCGTGAAATACTGTAGTTATTACATTTTCTAAAGAACCTTAATGCTCCCATTCTGAAGTGTCAACATATTTATTAATTTCGTCGACGTCACCGTTGAAAGACAAACTTTCGAATATTATTAACTTCAGCGCCGTCACACCTACGCTACTCGTAGCTTAAGCTGTAAAACTTGTACAGATTCTCGCGAAGTTTTAATTTGACTAACTTATGTATTACTTGATACATTTTTGATGTGTTAGAGTTCATTTTTGGGTTTATTTATTCGTTTTTACCTGACGTCCGACTTCTTTTTAGATAAATAATCCTACATTATTAAATCCTTATGAGGAATATCTATTTTATACTTATTAACTACCTCCAGATGCGTATAGAAGTAGATTCTTGCTAGCAAAATGTATTTAACCCATGTTATCGACTAGCGTGTTACTGCTACAATAACACTTCTTTATTTTTGACGCAGTAGTACAAAAAGGCGGGGGACATACCAAATTTCATCAAAATTGGTCTAGTCGTTTGAGCATAATGACTTGACTAACATACATACGCTTGCCTGTTCATGAATCTTGGAGTTAAACTTATCTACTGCACGAAGGTGCTAGGTTATACATGTGTATAAATACTCGTGCCTTTTAAAAACGTCGACGTACTATCACGATCTAAACTCAGACTTACAAACATTATCGAACCAGACAAATTAATGTTTGTAGTATGCGACCATAATGTTCGGTGTGGTGAACTAACAGTTAAGCGTATTAAAATGACAAGCCAAAGTTACGCGACTCGTCCAATAAAAGTGTTAGTCCGTCGAGTAAAAATGTCACTTATCTTGATGGGGTGATGCAGGTCACTACGTCAACCAATAAGTACCACTTGTGAAATCTTGACTTGTTTTTAGCTTTATTATTATCACTAGCCATTCCGTACAGTCACTAGCAAAAACATTTATACACGACCAAACAGTTACAGTAGATTTCGTATACGAAATTTATAAAGGTGTTATGGCATCTACCTGATATTGTTAGCTAAACATGAATTTGTTAAATCATTTGACTAGGACTTAAACTTCAATTGTTTGGTCGTATATGTCACCGGAAAATAACAAGATCTGTAAGTTTATCAATTTCCTAGTAAGTTTATAAACTTTCGTAAAATTATAAACGGGAGATAAATTGTATTATTTTACGTCCACATTTTCGTAAATTACGGAGTTTGTTATTTTCCAGTGACATAGGTATATTTACATGTTTTACTCGTAACTGTACCTGAATACACCAATATGTGCCTAATCTTTATTTTGTTTCTTTTTTTTTTAAAGTTTATAATGTTTTTACACTTTGTTGCTACTGATTTTATGTGCCCATGTTCTCTATGTTAAAGTAATTGGTTTGTAAACCGATTTAACATTAATAAATAAATAGATACACATTACTAGTTCATATGTGTGTATGGCTATACAAATAGGCTATATAGGTAAGTATGCAATACAAAACTCGCCACAGTCGACTGCAGTTTTAATATCACGTAAGAGCTGCGATTACGAATTCCATGTACATTGAAGATTAATTAAGTGAGCCGTGGTTTTTGTGCCGTTCGCGCGCCGCAATGTGCAATAAAATGTTGCTTTTTACAAACTGCTATGAATATATTATGGAGCATGCTACAGATGTGAAATATGTAGTACGTGTTATTTAGTGTAACTTTGTATGTGCAGCGAATTTAAGTTGATATTCAAATATAAATAAAATATGAGTTACGTATCAGCCACAAGTGTTTAGTAAGCAAGTTAGGTATTTTTTAATTACTAATTGTGTTTCGTACCCAAATGGTAAAAAAGAACCCTATTACAAAGCCTCTGCTGTTTGTCTGTCTGTCTCCAGGCTGCATCTCGTAAATCGTGATAGCTAGAAAGCTGAAATTTTAACAAATGATATATTTCCATTGCTGCTACAACAACAAGTAGGTACCTACTAAAAAAAAAAAAAATGTTAATGTATTTTTTGCTTAATGTTAAAAACGGTAGATACTAGGTAGACGTTTCAAATGTATGTTGTGCATAGTTTATTTTGTTTATTGCTCACTCAGATAGTCATATAATTAGCCGTCATTCGTTAAAAATGTAGTTAAAACTGACTGATACTTATTTTCTTTTACGGACGCGGTTAAGACCCTTTCTCTCTATTTGTATGATCGGATTTAGATCTAATCTGTAGCTCTTAGCTGTCATGCTATCTTTGTCATTAGTAACTGGAATCTAGAGACAAAAATAAACTTTTCAAAACGTCACTTAGGTAAGCATCCGTCTTGAATACGGCTGAAATACCTTGACGTGCAGATATTCCCTAAGCGTATATCTGCAAATAGCTGCGGTAAGTTTTGCCCGGTTTTCGATACATATTATGGAAGAAACTATCTTATGTGCAGACAGATATAAAAGGTACTTTTACTTAATTATTACCAGTGATTGCGGTTTTGTATGCATACGTTTTGCAGTTTTAAATTAAACAAGCTAAAGTTTGACGTAGTTTCAACATTTTTTGATTCGTGGATATTTTTTTGAAAAAAGCATACCCTATCCAAAAAAAAAACGAAAATAAAGTACCTAAATAAAAGATACCGACGAATTTAGAATTTCCTCCATTTTTAAAGTCGGTAAACAGAATCAAATATATCACATATCTGATCTTGTTTTAATAATTTTAATAGCAAAATTATGTTATCTTCCTTTTACCTACGAGAAGCCTTTGCCCAATAAAAGACATTTACCTACACTTATTTGATACAAAAAGATATAGTTAAAACCTAGAAAACGAGCACAATTTATAAGTTAACTAATTAAATAAGTAATCTCCAAAGTAACTTTAATTAAAGTTCCCTATACTTAAAGCCAAGTTTAAATGAGAACGTACTCGTAAATCAGTCGTAGGGAAACGCGAAAACTTTACATTTATTATAACAAGAATTATTTCTTTGAAAGTAATTCTACTTTGGAGTTTGTTCGACGTTTGTGGGTAACCAAAGTTTTTGAGTTGATTGGGAATCATTACCTGTAACTAAACTCTTCAAATACGTTGTGGGAGTGGGACGAAGCTATACGGAGTGTAGTCCTGTCTCGCTTGCACAATGGTAATGGATCTAATTTAAGAGATCGCAGTAGAGGGCCAGTAAGTTTGTATTTTATATTTAAAACGTCTTATGAAGTTTTGATACCTTTGAAGGCATCACTTTTAAGTTTGTCTGTATAAATTATTCTTGCGTCCCTCGATGGCGTCTCACAGCTTGAAGTTAAGTTAAAGTTAATAATTAGGATATTTATTTTTATGGCAGCTCAAAAAAAGGAATAAATTAAAATGCAGCGTGTGTCGTGGCGGCCTTGCGGCTCTATGTATGGAATTAAATGCACGAGGTGCAATTTGGAATCCGAAATCGTCAATCTGCAGTGAGGTAGGGTGCTAATTAAAGCCTACAAAATTTCCCGTGTGAGAAGAGGCCTGTGCCCAGCAGTGGGCCGTTTATAGGCTGGCAACATTAAATATCTGCATACCAATGTCATGCCATTGAAAAATATATGACATTTCTTTTGCTGAATATACCTATTATGATAAGTATAGACAAGAAAACATTGTCTCTGTTATTAGACGTGTTTCAATGGCAAGTCGATGAGCGATTATTTAGTCAATAATGTGGGTATGAGTTGTATGCTAAGCTATGCGAGGATCTATAATAGTCGTATTACAAAGATATTGATAAATTGCTTAAGATATTGAATCCATCTCACGAAAGTTATAAAAAAAGGTGTAAGTTCTGTATAAGTCCATTTCAAAAAATAAAGTCCCCCCTCACATTTAACGAAAAGCAATCGACGATTTCGTGACAAGTATCATTCAATTTCCGGAAAAACAATACCCTTACAATTATTATCTAATGTTTTAAACATTCTCGTATACCTAATGAAAATATATTTTGTCTTAACATACCTATATTAGATACCACTTCTTTTGTTAAAATTTCTATTTTTTCCAGTCTATCAACTTCCAAAATTGTTTTTATAAGCCTTCTTCGACCAATAATTTGGTGTAGCCTCCTTCGATTTCTCTCATTTCCTTATTTTTTTTAAGTACTGACATAATATTGAAAGACGAATTATTTCTAATTCAAGAGATATATAAAGATTTACAATGTCACCTACGTAAACTTGCAGTAATCTGTCTGTTTCTTTAGCAAAAATCTAAAAATGACGTTACCAAAAATGTAAAGCCACGTCTCATCTCACAGTCTCGGGGGACCAAAATAAATATACTTACCTAACGTCGAAACCCCGTCTCGAAACTTCCACAATCACGGTAACAATAGGGCCTTAATCCTGAAACTTTTTATGTATTAACTTGTAAGTCTTATGTACTCTCATATCTTGTTACGATACTGTTTCAAAAATGTTGAGTTGACACGGAGTTTGGGTATGAATTACGTAGGGTTTCAAAATGGCTGCCGAGTAAAAATTGCTATTTGAGAACATTAAGAAGTAGAAAGAAGTGCCTAGGGGTTTTACTGTTCATCACTGGTCGGAGTTGATGATCAGATCAAAGAGAGCGAATAAATGAATATTCGATCTCTTCTAATTACGATAAATATGAATATCTAGCTTACACGTACGCATTTCGGTGAGCGGTTTTTTAGGGTTCCATTGCCAAATAGCAAAAAACGGAACTCTTATAGATTCGTTATGTCTATCTGTCCGTTTGTCTGTCCATCTGTCTGTCCATCTGTCTATCCGTTTGTCTGTCGTCCGAATGTCACAGTCACTTTTTTATTGATAGTGTAGTATAGTAGACATTTCAGAATGAATGATGCCTCTTTGAAATACAAAAACGTCGGCAAAACTGTAAAACGGAACTTGAACTTAAACTCTTTAACTTCTTGAAAATAAAAAGTAACTCGATTAAATACCTGTATCGAATTTTTCTTAGATTGGTACTAATTCTAAGGTAATTTAGAGACACTAATCTCTCTATTTGTGTTTTTCGTGTTTTGACCCATTTCTAGTGAGATAACACTCGACTAATATACTTTCTGATTTATTATTCTGTTTACCACAAGATTAGGGATCTAGTAGAAGAGATTCTTACGAATCACACAGAAACAATATTTTTTGAATCAAAATATATGTTTGGTCTATAATTATTTACAGTATGTTTACGACGACCTCTAAAGTTAAGAATTTTTAGCATTTTTCAAAACTAACATAATTGACAGTATCTAAAAGATTCTGAATCATACGAAACTCCAATATCAACTTTTATACTATTACAGAGCCACATATACTCGCAACATTCAAAACTTTAATCCGGCTCAACAGACTCTCCGCATATATTACAGCTTATATCACTGAACATTCGACGCTCTTAATAAGACTAGGCAATGCGAAAATGAGATAGCGCTATACAGTTTGTAGAACACTGTCTCGCTTCCACAACAGCAGCTCCTCTTATAGAGTGTGTTGTAAAAGTTTACAGTATAATAAAATATACAGTATGAAGTCTTCATATAAGTGAATGCCATGGCATGACACAGTCGCGAGCGTGTTGCAGTGACGAACGGACGGCTTGTTATTGATGCTATTAAAATGCTGTACTTACTTTTACTCGATGTGAAAATACTTTATTGTTTGTACTTTAAAATAGGCGATAATCCCTGAGTTTGTTCGAGGTTTCTTCTCAGGGTAGCCAGTTAGGAAATATCGATTTCAGCAAGCTTATATTTTTAAAATATGATATGTAAAAGTGATAATATTTATCCTATTTGCAGAATAAACAATTTCACTTTTTTATTTCGTAGGTGAGCAGGCTTATCACTTTTACGTACCGCGCGGATGGAGGCATTTACTTGTTTAAAAAAAGCCAAGTTAAACTACTGTATTTATTTATGCTGTGTACGTTGCTTTTGACAGTGTATTGCAGTGGATATGTTTGCCAAACGTGTTAATTGTTATTCTGTTCCATCGTTAGCAATTATTATCAGCTGTTGGTTATAAGCCAAGCGTCGATATTACGACGAGCGGTTACTATATTGGATGTGATTTTGGTAATTTTATTTAAAAGGAATAATTGGATAAATTGTATATTTTTTTATAGTATTTGAGCGAGATATAGCGTGCTTGTTTAAGGAGATGAAATGATTATATCGTTCAAAAAATACATAATTAAACGCGTAACGCCTGAATTGGCTAATGAAGGCCACACACTTTACAAAAGTTTACATCTGTATGTCATACCATATACTAAGGAATAAATCATATTATTATTATAAGAAAACAAGCGTAATAGAGACATTTCCTTAACAAGGGTCTTCAAATCAAGACAAACAGTTTCAAATATTTATAAGACAAGCTACGATTACATCACGCCATGCTATAAATTATATTTAACACCAATATCACACACTCCATTCTCCAAATATTAAATATTCAAGACATCTTCTACAAATATACGCTTCGAAATAAATCAGAAAGGCAAACAGTTTAGGATTATTTCTTAGGATTCGACTCAAACATACTCTGTTTTAGTATTTACTTAGGGTGTTTAGTTTTCTCCATACTATGTTAGGTTTGGCTTTCAGTATCACTAGATTCAGCTGAAGACTTTATTTTGTCAAAATCAATTTGAACTACGGGGTACATATAACAGAAATCCTTTTTAAATGTAGTTTTAGGAACCAGAAGTGTTAAAACATAAAAAAAAGATAAATCACAATGAACTAGTTTTTATTACAAATTATCTTAAATCACTTTGATCGAAATCAATTTAAAAGTGTAAACAAAAACCAACAGTTAATTCTCAAATACAAAATCAGCACAAATCACAGGAATAATAAAGGTAAATAACAAGAACAGTCTTACAGTATCGATGCCAACCACCTTTCCACTCGACGACAAGCCGTAGAATGACTCCGGACGCAACTGAGCGCTCGCTTTTATAGGAGGTGGTGGGAATCGAAACTACCCACACTTAAGTTTAGCTAACAGTAGATATTTTTGTTTAGTATAATTTCTGTCTCACTTTGTACAGATATCCTGTTTATTCAACTAGAAAAGACAACATGTAGGTTTATTTGTTTTAAGAAATCCGCTTTCACTTTTACTGGATTCAGCTTGGTACAGCATGTTACATAGAAAATCAATTACTTATCTGACCTAAACAGTCCACTTGGGTATCATAAAACAAAAGAGCTGATTGTAATGATCAGACAGTTTTTGAGTCCGATTATAAGCTTTCATTTCTATTCAGTCGAAGAATAAAATGGCTATCTCGTATCCAGGCCAAGACACACCGAATCGTTGGACCAAACGGTGAAGTGATTTTTTCCCATCATATTAATTCTGAAAAATAGTTCTCAAACTCCATGGCAGGAACTCGAAAAAATAACATCAAAAATCTTCCATCCACAATTTCCGCTCCTATTATAAGTTTTCCATGTAATTGGGAACGTTTCATGTGGATGTTACATATCTTTCCTTTGCCATCAAAGGGCTTCCTTTCAACTTTTGCAAAGGAAACCGAATGTAGGTTGAAGCTTTGTGACGTCATATTTGTTGCTTTGATTTAAAATAGAATATTTTATAAGGTTGATGTTGAGTAGGATTTAAGGATCAATTATTTTCTAGCTACAAGCAATCTTTACCCGAAATATTTTGGGGTTGGTTTTCGGTTAGGTTTCACATGGAGTAACTGATTTTGATTTGCACAAGCTAATTTACCGGTAAATATAGCGCTGCAAGGATATTTTAGCATATGACCGAAATTAGAACTAATGCAGTTGTAATTATAGATCTACAAGGGTATTTTGGCACGTGATCTAAATCAGAATTAATGCTTCAATTGTCAAAAAAACGCAACTTCTGTCAAAGAACTATGTATGGCCGCCGCAACAGCGTAAAAAATTCGCAAAAGAATGACAAAATAATCAGGTAATCGGAGAAAATATTACCTTCGAAGGAAAGAAAAAGAATGTACACAGTAAAATAGAAAACGCTTAGCCCGATAAAACTCTACTTACTAGCAACAAAGCCTTAACGTTAACAATATCCATAAAATCTTTTCTAATAGCTCGCTTAGTTAGGAAGTCTGGAAGATTTAAGCAAACAAAAAGTAATTGTTATCACCGGCCAACTTCCTCTACAGATTTAGTTCTTACGACAGATTTAGCTCAAACCTTTTGATAAAATCTATAAAGTAAATCTAGGTATTAGTTATAGGTAGTATAAGTCTGAAAATAGAACTAACTAGTTAAGTCGAATAACATTTTCTAGACACATTTTTCTTAAAAGAATGTAGGTGATAAGGTATGGTTCTTGATATTGATTTGGGATCGATATGGATACATAAAAAGTATTATACCAGTTACGGTAACAGTTACGAATATAGAATTATTTCGGATTATCCGTTTGTTTCGGATACTTTCGGTTGACGATAATGTTTTTAAGACATTAAGAATTATAAAAAAAAAATCCACTAACATGTTCTATTTAAAACTCCACCCATATCTAAATTAACCGATACTTTTATATCGGATTCAGATATTCAGATATTTTTCTTATATCCGTCAGTTTTTGTTACGAAGATAGAGTTCTGTAACATCCCTGGCATCACCATGCCATGAAAACATTTAGAACAAAAAAAATTCATTCTCGAATACCAATTTTGACCAACTAAAGATAATTATGTGCGAAAAATCTCTTTTACTGTCTCATTTTGAGGAAAGTTACTCATGCTCATTTCTTTCTGACCTGGATCATTACATAGTACGTATAAAACAAAGTCGCTTTCCACGTCTCTCCGTCCCTTCGTGTGCTCCGATCTTTAAAACTACGTAACGGATTTTGATGCGGCTTTTTTCTACAAACGTTACAAAAGGTAGGTTTATACGTATAAAACATCAGTATTGCACCCGTGTGAAGCGGTTCGATAGCTTAATATAACACCTTAGTCTGTTTAAAAGCGTTAACTTAATAATATTGAATACAAAACATTTACACGTGTTGTTTCCGTTCAATTATAATTAGTACTGGGACGCTGAAATATGTATGAGATTAGGTTGCGGGCTAATTAATCATTCATCTTGTTTGAAACCGATTCCAATCTGCTTAATATCAGTGGTGTGACGTTCATTATTATTCAGGCAAATTCGGTCTAAATGGCATGAAGCTTTATACGATTATTATTTGCATATAATGGCAATATTTATTTGTGTTCAGCAGGTATTTCTATTTATTAAGATGTCGTTTTAAGTAGGTTTTTCGTGAAATAAAAAAAAATGGTCGAACAGTGGCCAAATATTCGTGAATGCATAATTGAAAAAAAAACATTACAATAGCTCTTATTCTGCCATAAATATGCTTGAAATCAATATTTCTTATTTCACATTCAATTTGTAAAGTCATTTCCATTATCAAACAATAAAAGAGAAATCAAACAATAAGAGAGAGAAGCTTGAAAAAAGGAAATATTTCTTCGTAATTATTATTATTACCCTTGTATAGGTACTGAAACACTGGTTTCAGTATACAATTCTTCCAAACTGTTAGTAGTGTCTCAGTAATTGTGAAAAGATTTTTAAAAATAAATAAAGTATAATAACTCTTCATTACACCGAAAGAAAAGCGGAAAACTATTTCAGCAATTTTCGCTGAAATATAATACATATTAAGCTTTGATCGCCGAGTGCGGTCAAGCGTCCCCATTTAACGGTCTTGAGTGAGCTAATAGAAGCCAGGGACCACCCACTAAGATTTCATGAAAAAGCTTGTAAAATTAACGAGGGAAAATGCGAATAATTTTCATTTTCATGCTTAATTTTTTGCTTTGAGAAAACTGGAACTGTTTTAGCTATTGAATGTTAATTTAAATACATAGCTTTTTATTTCGTATTGTTTTATATTTTAGTTTCACACTGAATACTTTACATGTAGAGAAGATTCCGACGAATTGAGAACAACCTTTTTTGAAGTCGGTTAAAAAGACTTAGACATATTCTCTATACAGTCAGTCTCTGTATTTTTAACCGACTTCTTGAAAAATATTGATTTATAGCATTCCATCAGATATAACATGAATTAAATCCTAAGATCTTCAAGAACAATATAATTAAACAAAAAAGTCACTACTTATTCTCACAAAATACAATAAATCCAGTAACATAATTACAGCCTATTCATAAAACCACTTTTTATAATTACACCATTTTAAAAGCAATTTATTACTCGACTTTAACGAAAATGTATATCACAACGCCGCACGCAGATTAACGTTTCAGTCTCGATTTACGATAAAAGTACTTAAGTAAATTTCTATAACGCATTAAGGTTGATTCACACTTGGAAGATGGGTAGGCCTTTAGTGTGGGACGCTACCTGTGTCGATACTCTTGCGCCATCTCATCTTCCCGGTTCGTCTAGCTGTGCTGGCGCTGCTGCTGCGGCCGCTGAAAACCTCAAGCGGCGCAAATATACTAAACTAGTTGGTAGTTATTTGTTTGAGCCGTTTGGGGTCGAAACTCTCGGACCGTGGGGCCCGAGTGCCAAGTCGCTTTTTAAAGATCTAGCAAAGCGACTTGTTGACACTTCTCGTGACCCAAAGGCTGGCGTTTACCTCGCACAGAGGATAAGCATTGCCATCCAACGTGGCAATGCCGCCAGCCTTTTGGGCACACTCCCGGCCGGCAATGATGCGGACGAATTTTTTGATGCGATTTTTAGCCTTGTATATAATATCTTTGTATATATATGTTTGTAAATATTTTAATTTTAGTTTTATAAGTTTGTAAATATTGTGCATTTAATTTGAAATAAAATCTTTTAATTATATTCACACTTATTATTAAAGAGTTTCTTGCTGACTGGCTTCTTGGTCTAGTGGTTAGTGGACCTGACTGCTGTACCAGAGGTTGTGGGTTCGAATGCCCGGGTCAAATGTTTGTGATGTGCAGGATCATTTGTTCTGTGTCTGGGTGAAATTTATCTATAATATGTATTTATTGAAAAATATGTAAGTATGTTAATCAGTTGTCTAGTACTCACAAGTAACTCTGGCATACAAAAGAGACTAGGTGGCGTTGTGTGAATGTTTAGGAATATAATAGAAAAAAAATGATAATCTTATCTAATCTAACATCTACGAAGAATAAAAAGGAAGTAAAATACCTACTACATTATAAAGTAGAGATCGTACATAGAGTATGAAAAAAAACCTAAATAAATAAAATATATCTTCCTACTGCAGTACGCCACTACTTGGCCGTTGTAAAACGTACTTGACTAGTATTTACTCATGTTTATGGTACAAAAGTGGCTTTTCTACGTACGCTCCTAGTACTGTATCTGAACTATAGCACAAGATGTAGAACAGCCTTAACACTCAGACGGGAAAGTAATTTCCATTTAATTAACCCGTATATCGATGTTATCTCGAGTCAGACTCGCGACAACACGTGCCGACGATACCCCGAGATTACATTACTTGGTATTTACTTCTGCCTTCCATTCCATTTGAATCGCTTCTCGCGTTAATGCCTGTATTAAGGAATTCTGGAATGAAACTGTTTTACTTTTATGGCTTTTAATCTCCTCGAAGCCGTCATAGAAATCTGCTTTAGCGGTTATGTGTTTGTACAAACGTTTATAACTTGAAAGTTTTAAAAACCAAGCTGTGAAACCAAATAATTTCAATTTTAGACCACAAACAGGTCTTCTTCCCTGTTTTTTTTTTCGCGACGTTTCGGCCGAGTTGCACTTACCGTGGTCACGGGTGGACAGTCCACTGGTCTTCTCCACAGCTTTACCCGCATTGAACATCTTAAGTTATTACAGCAAAAACAAACCCTTCTTACCGTTTCATCTTTTGATTTAAAAAATTTAATGAAAATAGGCATGTCATGACTGTTAATTTCTTTGATATCAAAATCTTTATTTATATACGCTCTTACATATAAAGCTTATTCTATCTATGTATGATTGATGGATTTTCAAAACTTGCCCAAAATTTCTAGTCGAAAGTAAATATTACAACATTCCAAACTTGTTTGGATACACTTGAGAGCCCTTGGCTTGGAGAATCGTCTTCGCCGACTAGCCAATTAAAAGTTTTGGCTCAGTCTAAAATTAATCTGAATTTGAGATAAAGATGAATTTTACATGTAGTATTCCCCAAAGGAAAGGTTTTTTTGAGTTTTCGTTGTTGTAAATACAAAAATTTATAGTTTTCACTAAACTAACACGATAGCGATTCCGCTGTCAATTTTTTTTTTCCTCGTGCTCGTATCATTGTGACTTTTTACAAATATTAATATGTATATTACTGATTCCTGAAAGATATTTGTAGTTACAAGACTGTCGACAAATTAACTGAGCACCACTGTGCTTAGCCTTTTAGTCAACTAATACTAAAAGGCTTACAACCAAATACAGAAAGAACTTCCCGTATTCTTCGGCAAGTAATTAATAAATTGTCGAGATCAGATTTACAAATATAGGTATGGAGAAAGCAAGAGATAGGGAGAGAGGACTAGGTACTAGGGATACAAACACTTACAGATTTCCATTTAGTTGATAGTAATCTTAGATAGCCTTTTCTGCTAGAGTCAACAGTAATAGTAGTAATGTATTCAAAAGACATACGTAAATGTAGCTCTGGAAATGGAATTGCTAATGTAAAGTGAAAAAAAGAATCTAGTATGCTTTTGTTAAGCACATCTCAAAAATATCGCCAGGTATTTGCACGAATTTTAGTCCTCATTGCGTACAAATAGCTTACTTTTTTACGTAGGTGCTAATCAAGAACAAAATGCGTTCGGCATGACGTGGGAACGTTGCTCTGCCTACATCTTACAATATTATAGTTGTTTGATGAAACTAGTGCGTTTTGTATATAAGACTCGGTAGAATG
This sequence comes from Chrysodeixis includens, assembly GCA_941860345.1. Classification (NCBI taxonomy): domain Eukaryota; kingdom Metazoa; phylum Arthropoda; class Insecta; order Lepidoptera; family Noctuidae; genus Chrysodeixis; species Chrysodeixis includens. The sequence continues at coordinate 2,106,751 of OW796112.1, read as the reverse complement.
CCTTATAAAATTGTTTGAAGCTTATTTCTTTTGTACTTTGGTTGTAACTACATATCAATCACAAAATTAGTTCAAAACTTTTACAAAAAATATAATACCCAAAAAAATTACAACATCCTTCAAAAAGTTCTAAAAGATGACAAGCCAAAGAAAAGTGCTTAAGGCTTAATCCAGAGCCTTTCAAAGAAAGGTTCAAACATTTCCTCTACATCAAAGGAAAATATCAACACTTTAGTCCCGAGGGATCAACGAATCTATTGCCCACACGTCATCATTCAAAATGATTTACGAAAATGGACTTTATAGCATAGACAATAAAGCAGTATTAAGGTTGAATTTTGATTTACGATTTGCGGCTGGAAAACCCAAAGAAATCCTTGTACTATAAGAACTTAAAGAAAGACTGTAGTCATTGTGTAAGTGAGATGACACTAGTTCAGTGTAGAGCACTTTCTCGCTTCTACCGACCGCGACGGCAAAAATTCAACGTTTTTTTTTTCAGAGTATAGGTACAAAAATCTCATAGAATTCAATTGTAGGACTGTCAAGATCCCGGTTCCCGATTGAGGATAAACTCTTTGGTGTGTGTAAACCCCTGTAGTGGCTTCCGTACACTCGAGATATCTAGTGGAGATTTGTCGATTGAGAATCGGAGATTAGAGATCCGTGCCTTTTATAATTGGAAAAAGTTGTTAGAAGTGGGGGATTAGCGGTGTAAGATTTTTATCCTTTTGTCTAACGGGTGATTTACGAGATTTTATATTGATATTGACACTGTACTCAATGCTGCATAATATATGAAATGTTAATAAAGAATTGAGTACTATTTTAACTAACTAAATAGATAGCTTCATTTACTATTTTGTCTTCGATACTTGTTTTAACATATTATTATTACGATCATTTATTCTAAGCTATGAAGGTGTCTTTTATTAGAAAATGACAAAGCCTTTTCCACATTGAAGTTAAGCTGTATAAGACTACTCGAATAACCAAGTGGTATAAGTCACCTCAGCCTCACCAATTACCAATGTACGCCACGTGTCGCGGGTTCGATACCTGCATAAGACAAGAATTTGTGCGATCCACCTAGGCTTACCTATTCCGACTCTGGGTGTCTGTCAGGTGCATGTAAATTGAACGTCTGTGAAATCCCCCGCAACACAAGGATTAAATTCCTTAGTGCATGTATATGTATGAAAACAAATAGACTACATAAACTGGCTACATATTACTATAGAGAAAGAATCGTGCTAGTTTATTTCCAATCGGGATTCAAACGCGATCGGCCTTTGTTATAACTTTCTATTGTTTTCAGCTTATAATGCAGCCTTCATGAAAAGGATACCTACATGCATATGTGTGGATTAGCGATGCACACTGTAACAGTTGTTAAATTCCACATACTTATAACGTAAAATGAAGTTTCCGTTTTATATTTTAAACTTTATGTGGTAGGTCAAGTCGTGGTGGCCATGTGGTTCTGTGAATGGATTTGTGTGCACGTGGTGCAAGTTCGATCCCCAGCGCAAGTACCAACGTGACTTTGTACTTTCTTAATTATTCTAAGGCATTTTTGTCAAACAGTGAAGAAAAACCACATTCTAAATATTGGAATCTGAAATCACCAATCCGCAGTGAGCTAGCCTGGCGATCAATGCTCAAACCTTCCCTATATGGGAAAAGACCTGTGCCCAGCAGTTGGACGTATATAATACAGGCTGATTTATCTGATTATTATCTGTATCTCTTTTTATTCACGGGCTAACTTCAAGGGAAGAAACCTGGTCCTTTTTAAAGGCTTGCACGGGGACACAGGTCCAACACGCAGAGGCCTTGTTGGAACTTTAATCTAAAATGTGATGGGACATCTACCAAGGCATAGCGGTCACTGAAACACATCATCATCATGTTTACTGTGAAACTATCACGCTTCAAGAGAGCATGGTAACTGACAGATGGATAGACAACGGAGTCTTAGTAAAAGGGGGTCATTATACCCTTCGGACACGGAACTCTAACAAGAATAAACTACAAGATTACATCGTAACTCATTTTAAACCCTAAATCCCTACATAATTACTACCTAGCAAATATCGTCCCGGCTTCAGTTATCGGCCAAACGCTATAATCCGTAATTTATTACGGCTTACTACCACAGCACTGATTATGTTACATTATATTAACAAGAAACTGGGTTCTGAATTAATTAGGGTGTAAAAGGGAGCTGTAGGTTGTACCTAAAATCTAGGGTGTCAAGTTTAAGCTATGATAGTTGTAGGCTATGTTAGGTCCTGTCGTCTTAATCGTCATACTGATTTTTAACATTCTAGCACCAATGAAAATCAATGTAGATAAGACAGGTTCCAAAATGTAAAGTTATCACCTAAATGCAACGTAGTGGAATATAAATAATACAGATTTATTTTCATTTTATATTCCTAGTAGAATGGGAAGTACACCAGTGAAACGGAATGGCTCTAAAATTTGAAAATAATGGATAGTGTATGCTTAAGTTTATTAGATAATCTTGATATGGTTTCATGATGGGAATTAAGTTTAGACTCATATGGCTGAGAGTTTAGTTTGGCTTGACCGCCGCAAAATTTAACATGGATTTTCCGTCTATTACAACTCAAAACATACAGCTATTAAGAGATAGATCATTAAAATGACAATTTTACTTACATAGATATCTTATAAAGATGGACTTCATACTAAAATTCAGAGCCACTTTGGCGTACCCCTTATCCCCGCCCTTCTACCAGTAGACGGTATATTTATATCAACATAAAACATTCAAGTATCTATAATTATTCTATGAAACGGAATGTAACATTTGCGGTTAATGTTCATCGTCTGTCATTGATGGCCAGTTTATATTTAAAGAGAATATATACGTCAACGCGTAATTTGTGTAAATATTTCCTGTTATTGCGCCCTTATTTTAGAAGGTGAAGGTATGCTCCTGACCTTGCGTGCTTCCGTGTTGGTCAATTTTTAAATTAGTTTTATAGTATGAACTTGTAAAACGGACGGGAATGTTGGTCTAGTGGTTAGTGACTCTGACTGCTGTACTGTACGGTCGTGGGTTCGATTCCCAGCCAGGACAAATGTTAGTGTGATGAGCATGATCATTTGTTCTTCTGTTTCTGGGTGTAAATTATCTATAGTATGTATGTATTTAGAAATATTCAAGTATGTTTATCGGTTGTCTAGTACTCATAACACAAGTTACTCTCGTATACTAAATTTGAGACTAGATACTGCCATAGTACACTAGCCAAAACCATAATAAAACTAAAAAAATAACTTGCATAAAAACAAAACACTATCCAGCTCCTGAAAATCCGTTTCCATATCCACAATCTCCGAGCATAGTTCGGTTTACAATAGACAATATCGGGTTTCAGCTTAACCGGCCGCTATCACCCGGGCATCCGGGCGTGTTGACACACGGATCCCGGGTAAGATAATACTGGGCTCTTGTAATTGATTTTAATGCAGATTTTAGCGTGATAACTACGATATTTATTAATTGTAGATTATAAATACAGGTACAGACTGCTGATTCCGACCTCGTTTGTAATTAAAATGATTTTGACGGGCCTGCTGGTCTAGTGGTTAGTGACCCTGACTGCTAAGCCGGAGATCGTGGGTTCGATTCCCACCCAGTACAATTGTTTGTGTGATGAGTACGATCATTTGTACTGTGTCTGGGTGTAATTTATCTATAATATGTATGTATTTAGAAATATATAAGTATGTTTATCAGTTGTCTAATACTCAAAGCACAAGTAACTGTCGTATACTTAATTTGAGACTAGATGGCGTTGTGTGAAAAAAAATAACGATTCAGTGCAAGAGAGAAATACAACTTATGGAATAAAACTACTTTACTGATTGTCTGATTGACTGTCTGTCTGTTTGAGTGTTCCCGCTAATCTCAGAAATAACTGGACCGATTTCGATGGGTCTTTTATTTACAGGAAGATGATAATAAGGTCTTCCTTGTTATCAGCTACCTGGCGCTACTTATGCTACTGTTATTTTATTTCTTTTTTTTTTTAAGACAGTAAACATACTGATGTTCTTGTTAAATTCTTGCACGGATGAAGTCGCAGGAACATCTTGTTGTAATATTCATTTCTTTTTTCTTTGCTTACCTACCAATATAGTCTGCCTTAATCTCAAAACTTAGCAATTTTGCTCTAAAAATATCATTTAAACCACAATCTATGGTTTCATTTACAATAGACAATAGTGTATCGGCTAACAGGTTATCCGGCCGCTATCACCCGGGTATCCGGGCGTGTTGACACACAGATCCCGGGTAAGATAACACGCGGTTGTTATTGAATTTCACACGGATTTCGGGATGCGATTGGTTTTAATTCGATTTTACAGTGTTTGGTATCTGTAAAGATTAAGTTTGTGTTCTAAATTATGTAATGCAGGTGTTAAAAATAGCTGGCAATTAATTAAAAGTTAGATAATGAATATCTATCGATGATTAGAAAATGGTTTTATGTGGTGGTTATTGATATTTAGCCCTTTTTTCGCAACATTAATAGGTATACGAGTATCTCATTGGTGTATAGGATAACCCAATGGTTATTCTTAACTTTCCTGACGTAATTTTCGGCGAATTTTTAATTATTTGTGCTAACGGCTTACTCGCGTGTATTTATCGGGATAATTCGACTAGTTTCGGCCGCAACGCCCAGCTGTTTATTCAACAATTTAAATAAATATTTTTTTAAGAAATATGAAAGAAGATTTAAAAGATTTAATTTTATTACAAGATATGATGAAATTAATATAGCCTTATTGTACAGAACGAAAAAAATTATAAAAAAATGATAAAAAAAATAAAGGAAATAAGCAGGAACAAAACTACATTCAACATACCTAAACGGTACTTTAATGATCTAAAGTCTATTTTTTTTTGTGTATTACAAACAAATCTAAACTCTACATAATTATGTATTAGGCCTAGTCCATTCGTAGTACAGATATCTAAATCATGTTTAGACTAGTCTTAATGACAGATGGGTTGAAGGGTGACCGCAAATGATCGGCACTTTGTTCGGTCATAATCTTTCATTTTCTATGAGAAATGTAATGCTCGTGACTCGGGTCAAGGACGATTATTAAGCGGATAATGACCTCGGTTTGAGTTGAATGACCTTAGAGGGGTAAGGCTAATATTTTAAAATAAAAAAGAGGAAATACAGAATCGTGATATACTAGAACTCTTTGTTGAACTGAGTCGTTGCAGCTGTGGAAGCGAGATAGCGAATGACACTACGCCTAGCGGCATCCCTCTTTCACAGCGGTAACTGTTCTGTTTTAAATGATGGTGGTTGGTTTCCACGGCCTGTAGGTAAGCCATATTTCTCTGAACGCTAACGCTGATTGAATCCTACAAATATATTGAACAGACAAGTCAAAGTCAGGCCAGTTTTCGAATAAAAATTTCAAGTTCTCTATTCATCCTTTATTACATTTCAATGTAACATTGTTAACCCTCGGGATTATTTTAGTCAATGTATAAACCTAACAAAAGCCTAATAAATGTTGTAGTTAAGGCAGTACATATTTTCAATTCAATAACCTTGCGTCATAATGACACAATTGAAACATCAGCCCTCAAATTATCTCCTTGAAATTGAGAGGTTTCTTCAAATTCTATAGAAAGTTTTACAGAAATACTTTTATGTGTATAAGTCGACACGAAAATAAGAGCTCTGCGAATCTACCATCACCTCTAAAAGTGATATTATCGCGGGTGTGGAAGCGTGACAGCGCACTACACGGCGTAAAGCGGCGTCTCTCTCACACCCACAATAATGTTACTTTAAAAGTCGATGGAGCAGAAAATAACTTGACTGGTCTGATGTACTAGTGGTTAGTTGCTAGTGACCCTGACTGTTGTACCAGAGGTCGTGGGTTCGATCCCCACCCAGTACAAGCGTTTGTGTGATGAACGCGATCATTTGTCCTGTTTTATAGCCAATATAAGATCCCACTGCTGGGCAAAGGCCTGCCCTTTCTCCTACAAATCCTTTGTACATATGCCTCTGTGAACATCGGTGAACATACCTAAAAAAAGCTTACGACGAATTGAGAACCTTGAATCTCTACTTCTTGAAGTCGGTTTAAAATTACTTATGAGTGTTATTGTAGGCGAACGTTTTTCTCATTTCTTATCAAAAAAATCGTTCATAATTCGGTGCAGGTAACTCTTCCAGAGCTCTTTACATAACCGTCGACTTATACTCTCAACAATTTCCCAGCAAAACTCAGTGATATTCCAAATACGACCGAGAATAGACACCTCAAAATAATACCTCTTTAGAATTGGACTGCCATTCAAAAATACACCTTAAGACAAGTCCATACAGTTCGAAATACGATACCACAAACATCTATTTACATTCGATTTTCGTTACGATACAGGGCACGGTAAAATGGCAATAAAATATACGGTAGCCTTCGGCAATAAGGGTCATTATTCTTTGAAATTAGGTGTTTATGTGGCGATGTGCTACTAAATAGGATGGATGTGTATTTTAGTGATAAAAGGGTTTTATTATTAACTCGTGTCTGTACTTTACGACCTTTATAAAGGATTTCTGGGTAGGACATCACATAAAAGGAACGGATTTTATGTTACTTCATAACGATAAACCTGAAACCACCCGAAAAAATGCTATTGTAAATGTAATAATTAGTAATTGAGAATACGAATATTTTCCACATTTTTTACTGCCAACGTCTGATCCAATGTACTAACTTTTTATGTATGGCAAACCAGCTAAAGCTAAACTGCTTGTGCTAATGCAGTTCTTATACTCAAAAAACCAAGTATTATTTACACGCTTATGATAAGCCTATCACTTCATTTTTCTAAATGTTTTCAGTAGTTTACGTGCAGGAGTTTAACAAACATACACAAACTTCTAAAATATCTATCGAATATAACATCTATCGTTACATCATAATATTATAAGCGATTTCAATATCTGATTTGTGATCGCGAAGGCCGTATGTATATCGTAGCATACGTAGCGCCACGGAGATCGTAGCACCTTGCTACGGCGTAGAGCAAGGCTACGCTGCTACGCTTGTTGTAGATTTTTTCCTGTCTCAGGGACGATTTAATATTTTCTACTAGTATAAAGTTTAATAAAAACAGCCAAATGGCAAATAAGAAGATTTAGAATATTTGAAGACAATTTTTAATAAGAAAAATAATGAAAATGTCGTAATTTCCTACTACTTTTTCCTCTAACTTAAAAACCGCATCTAAGCAAGATAATTTTTAATTTCCTTCAAGGCTAATCGAATCTTAGCACAATTTAAACAAACTCACAAATTTTCATCTTCACGACAACTTTGTACTTGAAACCTATTTTTTCTCCATAAACGTAGGTACTCAATGACAATATTCTTTTCAAAGAACCCTTGCACAGGCCATGACGTCACCCCGTAATTGTATATCAGATCTCCAAACAAGCCGTATCAGTTTGTTTTGTCAAGAAACACAAGCTTTATTACAACAAATGGAAATGTATTGGTTTCTCGATAGTCTGATAAAGGAGAGCGTATCTTATTACATTGGTCTTGTTACTGTTTGGTGATACTTCGGATTGTTATTTGAAGTTTGAAAGATGTCTAAAATACAATAATAATATACTAAACCAGCCTATACACGTGCTGGGCACAGCGTTTTCCCATATTAGGAAGGTTTGAGCATTGATATCCACGCTAACTCACTGCGTATCGGCTATTTCAGCATCCAGATTTTCTAATGATGTTTTCCTTCACCGTTTGTCAGTAGAGTCTTAGAATAGTTAAGAAAATATAGATCACGTTGAAAAAAGTCACATTGGTTCTTGCCTGCGCTGGGGATCGGAATTGCACCTCGTGCACACAAATCCATACACAAAACCGTAAGGCCACCACGACTTAGTATCTAAAAGTAGGCGCAGAATAGAAAGCAATAATATGGTGAGGCAATCTCAACAAAAAGCAGGTTACTTATAAAAACAATAAAGGGCCACGATAAATAGCTCTATCATAATCTTGTCTAGATTAATATAAAACTTCTCTACTTACATCCTACTTAATACATCCTAGACACAAATCCAACTCGAAATGATCGGAGTTCCACATTGCACTGCGGTTGCAACTCACTCGAACTCAAGTCACTTTAACCGAACACGTCGCACAGAGAGAGGTGTTTAATATTTAACTTGCAAACTGCACATGAGGGCAGCTCAAACATTGGAATGTGCTTACCGATTCTGTTCGCTCCTTGACAAGAAGTTTGACAATCTGCGAGTAGTTGAGCTGGTATGACAAGTATAAATCAATCGGTTTCTTGAATACTGAACAAGAGAAAATTATAAAATGACTAGAGTTACCCTGAGTGTAGGCTGTGTTTGCCTCCCGCGGTTTTTGCGTAATAGATTGCTATGTATTGCCATGCATTCACCAAATGCTGGAGACGTTGGACGGCGGTTCAATTTTTGTCAGTAAGAGTCTGACATTAACCTGTCCCTCCAGGTATTTGTATGATCTACACATGCTTGTTCTCCTGTATACCGCGATGCAGTGCCTTAAATATTTAGCACGGAACTTCAAAAGTTTCTGATATTATGATATCATAACAGTTTTCATGACAAAAGCTAGCAATAAACTGAAAAATAGCTCTTTCGCTAAACTATGATATCATTAAGACTTCATAAGCCTAACCCTTTTTTAAATGAGAGCCATTTTTATTTAACTTTCTCTATTAAGAACTGTGTTACATTAGTAATACTTTAAATAATATAGAGACATACTAACTGTAAGTTTGACTCCTGTAAACGCTATAAGCCGCCTTCGTAAGCAACGCTGAAGGCAACTGCCAGTGTTGACAGAAAACCTCAACCCTAACAATCATTTGATTCATGGAAGTCTTTAGTTTTCATTGCTTAACATAACAGTTATTTAAAACCTCTCATTTCTTGGATTTGCGGTTATTTTATCAAAGAACAATGCTATTGATATTTTTGCAAAGTTATGGTATATCTTTGGCATAAATAGCTACCGTTATTGAATAGCATAGCAATAGGACAACTTGGATTATATAGAAGGGTACTGTGGTTCAAATTGGTAAGAAGGAAGAGAAATTGAAAGAATCGGGTTGTTTTTAACCCCTAACGCAAAAAAGAGGGGTGTTATAAGTTTGACGTATTTATCTGTCTGTCTGTGGCATCATATATCCCGAACGGATGCAGTGATTTCAATTTAGTTTTGTTATTGGATGCAATTGCGTAGAATCAGGTGCAGGACCCACACTTTAACGTGCCTTCCGAAACAACAATTTTCAGCACCCTACATAATATATCACTACCAATTTAAATTCAGTTTAAGTATAGACCATTGGAAAAGGTTAATTTTAACGAGACAAGTACAAGTGACCTTTCTGCAATACGTTCTCGATAAGGTCAATATATCAGTCAAGGACAGTTATAAATATCAGCGATGTCACTAGCTATGTTTAGACACACCTTATATGTACTTATGGCATAAAATATTTAGCCCCATAGTATGAAAATGGAAATTGAATCGAAGAGAAATGTTGATATTAATATCCATAGCAGTACGTATTATAAAACAAAGTTCCGTACGTTTGCTTAGACTTAGATGCGTTTTTTTTTAAATAGATAAAATTAATAAAGAGGAAGATTTTGACTAGCCTGTTGGTCTAGTGATTAATGACCCTAACTGCTATAACGGAAATCCTGGGTTCGATTCCCACCCAGAGCAAATGTTTGTCTGATGAGCACGATCATTTGTTCTGGTGTCTGAATGTAATCTATGTATAATATGTATGTATTTAGAGACAGTAAGTCGCTAGGTCATTATTCAAACCCTAAAATAACTCTGTCAGTCAATCTGGCTTTTACTTAAAAAATGCTAACCAATTTTACGTAACCTTTATAATCACAATACACATTTCTAACAAGAATAGCGTACATAGCACTTTCCAAACACCACCCTAATCCCATTTATTTTAACTTCTATCCCTAGATACCCCTAATTCAATAACAATCAGTCTAGACTTAGATAAATGCTGATAGATACAAAGATAGTCGCTATTTCGGGACAAACTTAGCCCCTTTTCGATCTAATAGAACTGTCTGTGGTAATGGATATTTACGTATTTTTCCTCCAAATGTGTTGTTCGGCACAGATTGAAAATACTTTTTAGGATACAAACGAGACCATATATTAGGGAAATAGGGCTAAGACTAGACGTGATACCTGTCTGGTAAGTTTTGGCTAGACATAGTTCTATAGGTGTTGACGCTTTAATTGTGAGACCAGTCTTAGGTTATATGTCGAGAGAAGGGAAAAGAGATCACAGAGATTCGGGGAAAAAAAGGTATTAAAATTATTTTATTATACCAAAAAGTCGTGACGGCCTTGCGGTTTTACATTTGGATTTTTGTGCGCGTGGTGCAAGTTCAATCCCCAGCGCAGACAAGTACCAATGTGACTAAAAATTAACAATAATCTTCTTAAAGTTCTTTTTTACTTTATTGCACCAATAAGGTTTCCTAATCATAATTTCCTCGACCATCAGTATTGTCATTTTAAGACACCATAAACATATTAAATGTGTATGGTGTCTAAAATGTTTAAGGAAGCTTCTTTAAAGAAAAAACATACGCAAACGACTCCAGACCTTGAACCTCGAGTCTCAAAATTCGTAATACATTATAAAACAAAAATATTTACAAAAGCTCTATCATAATACATCAATCAACTAAAATAAAGTAATTAATTGATGACGGGGATTAGTTCCGGGCATTTTTCAAAGTATTCCGTTATGACACGACACGTTGCGTAAACAATGTGACGAACAATTTCTGCGTCGATTGATGGCAGTTATTAATTTTGTGTACATACGCCTTTTGCCGCAAAAGTTATAGGAGGGAGATATGTTGCTATGAAATAAGTGTAAGGCGTTGCTGCTTTTTGTGTTATTAGTACTGCTTAGTTCATAATGTGCTCTTATGTTGTATCAATTATCTTCATCATCATCTTTTAGATCTGAATTAACTACTTGGTGTAGGCATTCTCTCTTTTTTGCGACTACAATGTACAAGTCAGACACTACTTGTACACACAAGTTAACTCAATCAACTGTTTTAAATATATCTATATAAATCGAGCTAACATGGTTTTAGCCGTCTTGAAAATCAGCATTTGTTCAGTGCAAATAATTTTATATTTTTTTTCCTCCTGGATAATATTATACAGATTTAATGAAAGTTTAAAAGTCTTACCACTATCGATACTTATTATTTCAGTTTCGTACCCGACACCTTGATATTTAAAATCCTTTCAAATGTCTCATTCAACCAACCTCCGCCAATTAGCTCCGAGCTCTTTTGACTTGAGCGGCTTCCCAATATTGGCATACTTAACAAATTGCGTTTCAAAGATCCTGCCACCACCCACCCATAAAGTAAGTTAAAAGCAGTCGTGGAAACGGGACGGCATACTAATGATACTACACGACGTAGAGAAAGTAGAGCTTCGTCTCACTCTTACTACAGTCTTCAAGTGATAATAGCATGTCCCAGAAAGACAAATTCACGTAATATCGTGACATTGGATATTGATTTCCCGAAAACGGTAAATAGGTAGGTAATTAAATAACCTTGGCCAAAAGTATCAAGCTTCGAATGTAATGAATAAATTATCGAATGAAGAGCGGTGGCGGTATCAATATGATTTTGTCATGCGATTGGTCATTGGTAGTATTGATTGTAGAGATTCCCTTTTTGACATTTTATTTTTCGACTGACAATAGATTGGATGTTTGTGGAATAGAATAGTAAAAAAGAAGCAGAAACGATTACGAATCCACACACATAAGACGTTGCGTGCCATCAAAATACCAAAAAATATCGCATTTTAGGTAATGTTACTATAACTGGCTTGCTTGCGATAACTAATAGAAATTTTTGCAAGAAAAAAGCGGAGGCCTTTGCCCAGCAGTGGGATCTCAAAAAACATAAAAAATAACTGCAACTTAACAATTGTAGGTTATTTTTCCCTTACTTGTGCTACAAGTATAAATTTTAGATTTGAATGTTTGCAAAACACCCCGCGAAACAATAATTCAATTACTTAGAACAGGCGTCGCAAAAAAGACAAGTGAAAACCTACCTCTGGCAAAACCTAATGCAAGCATGAATATGATTATAGAAATGTCTTACATTTTTTGACACGTACGCGAAAATAGCGTCCTCCCGTGTGTTGAATTCCAAAACTTTCAGAGAGGTTTCAAGGGTGAAACAAGGCTTATAAATTACAATTTATTGCCCACTTAGGGGGAAGCGAAAAGGAGGTTTTTACACAAAGATTTGTAAATCCGTTTTTCCACTTTCCTTACTGATTATGGCTTGGCTAAATATTAAGGGACCGTTTAGGGAAATTTATGTGAACAATAATGCATAGTTTACCGCAGTAACCGGTAATTTGGGGGCCTTTGTACAAATATGCTACTTTTAGCGGTTTGTTGGAAGCTTAGTTTTTTTTTGGTGTAGCACCTGAGTTTGAATTGTAGTAATTTATATTTTTAGATCAGGCAATTGGACCTTCTAAAGATTTACCTAACTATAGTTATGTTGAATTCAATCTATTTTATACAAGACCAGTTTCTCTTCTTAGTATTATTTGCAGAAATATCTTATCTTTATAATTAGACTAGCGTTATTTATTTTTATAGGTAGTAAGATTGTACAACGAAGCAAATGGCTTCACCTTTTCTTTCCAACCATTTCTATCGCAAAAAAAAAAACTGTATCGAAAAAAACAACGCTTTAGTATCTACACATACTAACTATCGTGTGTAATTTTCAGTAACGTGTATCTAAACCCCATTTTAGTTACAACACAGCTAAGATAACACAAGCAAAATTCGATAGTCGAGACTATAACTCAGGGAGCCTACCATCACCTTTTACAAGTAGAGTCTTCCCGTTGTGGGAGAGAGACGCCGCTTTACGCCTTGTAGTGCTCTGTCACGCTTCCACAACTACAACTGTCTTACTCTAGGAGATAGTAGTAAGTTTTCAGGACCGGCTCGGCACGATCCGGGATCAATTATGAAGACAAACGGTAACTAGTGGAAGGGATTAGTTTACATGATCGTGGATATTACGGGATCGCTAAATCTACGGGAACTTATGCGATACTGTGTAAAGGATAGGTTTTATAATAGTACGGAGTAGTTTTTACAAAACCTTATACAAAACCTTCTTTTTGAACATTAATGTTTTTTAAATTTTACAATCAGTAGTGCAGTAACATTTAGGTAAGTGACGTTCCAAAATGTTTTTTTTTTTATTGTAGACAGAGAAACCTGATTGTCTAATTATTTTAATTCACAAAAATATTTTTAATTAAGAAAGATGGATGGATTGTGTGACAGATTATATGGCTGCAAAGAGTGTTGCTTGCGAGATGACGTCAGATAGGAACGTGTGGAAGAAGAAGACATGCTGCGCCGACCCCAAATGACAATTTGGATAAGAGCAGGGGAATGATGATGAAAGATATTTTAAAAACAAATTTTCAAAACGTACATTAGTGATCGATAAAATACCCATTCCACTCTAGAATTTGCAATATACTCGTATTTGTATAGGCAGACAACATTAATCGCTATGTCATACCCTTATCACTCCGGTGCGATCGCCATTGACAGTTGTAAACTTAGGTACTCTATCTAAATCTGATATTGAAGTACAGTCAGTGAAGAAGTCGGTCAACGCCATCGGATTGGACAAAATGCCAGTATTTTGAGTGGTAAATGGGAATATTGAAAATATGAGTTAACGGTTTTCGCAAGTTTTGCAGTAACGTTTTCCAGACTCTATAATTCATTTGATATTGATAGAAACAGCTTGACACTCGGTAGATTATGCGACTAGTTTGGCACCACGGGCTCAAACACATTCAATAAAAACCCAAGGAACGCTAGGAACTAAATGTTTTTTTTACTAAAACCCAATAACTTTTTATCAGATTTGAAATCTCTACATAGTATGAAACAAAGTCGCTGTTACTGTCTGTCTGTGTGATTGCTTAATATTTTTTACTACGCTACGGATTTTGAAATTACACCAGTATTTCACCTGTGCGAAGCTGGGGCAAGCCACTAGTATTAACTAAACTAAAAATGAGTCCTTTAATCCTTTTTCTTTCCATTTTCGTCAAGCCAAAACACATCTACAACTATTAGTAAATCTCGAATGGATCCACAAGCTTCCCTTATAACGTAACTCTTTTGTTTCTGTGATCCTTTCACCACGTCTTAATCTAAGACGTAAGTTTGTGTTTGTAGAAGAAGACGCCCTACGCCTTGTAATGCTCCATCTCACTTACACAACAGAAGACCTTTATAATGGTTTTTTTTTTATGATAATAAGCAGACATTAAAGAAACACGTACTATTAGATATTCGTTACAGCATAAAATCTGTTTTTATGAAAATATTTAAGTATGGAAATTTATGCTCTAACATTTTGGAAACAGAGCAACTAAAATCAAATTTACATAAATATCTTGAAGAGTGATGATGCTTAGTTATAATATTAAGGTAATTTCACATCGACCACCTTTTAAAGTAATATTATCTCACCAAAAGCATTACAAGTAAAATAACCAAGTCTGTCTACGCAATTCTTCTAACATAAAAAGTTTTTAGATCGCATAGAAGCCAAGTACCTGAACCGTCAAGCAAAGACTCCCGCGTTTGACCACTGCTTTTCAGTTGGTCACTATTTTCAAAACCTTTTAAAATTTTTCTTTACTATTTTCAAAACAACTCCCGTACCAAGGCGTTAATTTTTGTATCGCAAGTGCGATTTCTATACATTCAATTTACATACACAAAGACACCCAGACTTAGAACAAGCATGTGTCGCACAAATATGTACGAGTCCTATGCGGGGATCGAACACGCGACTCGTCGCGCACGCTGGTAATTGGCGTGGTGACCTCTACCACTGAGCAATCCGTGCAGTAAACCTTCTAAATCAATATTTCCTACAGTTCAGTTTAATCATCTTAAAGTTGCATAAGCTGACTAATTGCTAACCTATATAACTTTTACCAATAAGCCAACTGGTACCCATTGAATGAACGTCATAAAATGTGATTGGGAAAAGTCACAATTTACTACGTCAGCCGGCCACCAATAACTAAGGTTAGCAGATTTTTTGGGAAAAATATACCAGACTAGAGTTACGTAAACGCGGATAAAGAGATTGTTCAATAAATAATTTGCGACTTTTACTAGCGAAAAAGTTTTTTAATTTTCTTTATAAGCATTGAGTAAGCCAAAAATCTACGTTTTTTGAGTAAAAAATCAACGTATTAACGACGAAAGTGTTCATAAAGGATCTAAATCTAATCAATACTTTTATATCCAATTAACAGAGTATTATTTATTCAAACATGAAGTATGTGAAACTTTCTTTTTAAGTCGGTTATAATATAGGAGAAATCTGACATGACAATGGCTAGTACACATAAGTCATTTAAACGTCACCACAGCCTGTCCGCTTTGCAACCACAAGCAAATTAGTCTAACCAGAATAGGTAGGAACCATTTTGTGGTCAGCCAAATAATTTACATACGCCACAGACTTATAACTGTTTAAAGATAGAGATGGACTTTTAACCGATTTCAGAAAAAGAGGAGGTTATCGAGTTGTCAGAATCTTTTGTTTTTAATGTAAGAACTCTAACTCTGTATCGGTTCGAAAACATTTATTTTTTTATTTAAATGTTAAGATATGATAGGTGATCTTATGTTTATATCCGTAAAAATATTCTCGAGGACTATTTTATTTAAATATATACATTTTTATATTTTTAAGAAATCGTTTTAATATTTACATTTCCTTTGTTTCAGATGAAACACCCGACAATTTAAAATAAAGTGTAAACTAAAATACGTAACAATAGATATCTAAAAATATTTAAATAACACATTGACAATAATTCAGGCCAAATCATATTTAGCATCAATTAGAATCTATTTTAAAAATAAATAATATTCATATTTACATTTAATTTAAAATAAATAAAAGTTTAAATATTTAAAAATCGAACTAGTGATTGACATTGCTCGATAAAATATTATCGATAAAACCGAAACCAGATTTAACTCGAAATTTTTATCGATAATTTTTGTAAGATGAGTATCGATTCGAATTCGTCGGCCAAGCGGCTTAATCTTGAGAGGGCCACAAACTTTATGAGACAGTTCCGTGATCCAGACTCCAGGGAGCTGAAGAAACTGTCCGCGAACCAATTTATGGAAGTCTGGAGCCATTACGACAGGGATGGTAAGTTTTAGCTTCTTATTTAATAGCCTTTAGACATTTTATTTTAAGGAACAAGACTCGTAAAATGTAAAATAATGTATTGTGATTATGTATAAATTCCCCTAAAATCATTCAGTGCTAAAAATAAAGAAATTTGTCATAACTTTCTTCATTTTGAATTAAAAAAAAATTAAAACAACAATTATAAAACTTAGTTTTACGTCACAATTTCGTAATGCATATTATTATGGAACAAAAGAGGTTTTATACTTATAAAATTGGATCACCTGAAGAAGTCTGTTTTAAGGTAAGGTAGAAGAAATGATTCCATTGGGTGTTGTAAAGCGCTTTTGCACGCTACGGGGCAGAAATGATAAAAAATAAATAGAAATGATATCATTTTTCATTTGATATACGATATCTTGAATAATCTAAATCTTTACCGTTCACCATTTTTTTTTAAACTCAGTCTAAACTCACTATATGTATTCCTAGAGACGCGATAAAACTTTTCAAATAAAATTTTCCTTTGAAAATGATTGTGAAAATATTCCCAATAATAAAGTCTATCCAATTCTTACGTAAAATTAGAACGGATATATCAATAAACAACCTTGAGCAAGTATTATTCAATCCTTGAAACAAAGTTATTCGCTACAAGGGAACGCACTTAAGAAATAAAACAAGAAAAACTAAGTTACTTGATATTGTAGGAGAGTAAAACTAATTTAGGATGTCTTGTTGATTTAGTTGTTACAAGCTCGACTGACGAGCAGCGAGGTCTCAGGTTCGACTCTCGAGGCAAGCCAAAAATTCTGCGTTTTTCTGACCAAAATACCCAATAGAGCCAGTCAGAAACAGACCGTATTCTTCTTCTTTTTCTTTTTTACGACTCTCGCATTAACGAATTTAATGCTTACATCGCGGGGGGTTTCACAATAAATTTACAGGCGCAAAAACACCTGGACTCAGAACAAGCATTTGTAGAACGCGCAAATTCTTGTCCTACGAGAGGATCGAACCCTCAACGCGTCGCGCACAGTGTTAATTGGCGTGGTCACCTATACCACTCGGCTATCCGTGCAGTCAAACCCACGTGCCTCGGAAAAGAAATAAAGACATTAGTTCTGAGTGTCATACATTGATCTTTGACAGTTGTTAAGTAATTAAAATTCTGGTAGACAGCTCTACCAAGGGCTCCTATTACTCACTAAAAATATGTTGTAGAATGCACGCCAGCAGTCGCACTATGTAAAATTCAGCTACCAATAAGTAGATGGTAAAGCAGAACTGTTGACATTGGTTAGAGCGAGACGCCACTACATATAGCGAACTTCGCCGTCTCGCTTTCACAACAGCTACAGTGCTCCAGTCCTAGTTTCAAAGCTTAGTAGGTACATGTTCAGAAACCAATATCCCATTCACAAAAAGATAATTCCTTTAGCTTTAAATCCCAAGGGCGTGATGTATATATAAGAAATGTCAGAAACCTTGAATCTTTTACGTTGCTATTATACCAGTGGCTGACTGAATAATATAGATATTTGTACCAAACTTTGTTTGAGTTCACTTTTATTATTTGTGACAGTTACCTTGAGTCTGGAGTTGCGTATGACATTGTGGTTAGGGATGGGACGTGTTTCTTTTTAGATTATATCGATATTTTTATTTAACTTTTTTTAAATTTAATGTCGATAGTGTTCACTATTTCTAAACTAGGTATAGCTTTAGTGCATCCTTGTGCTGTGTATAAAAATATGATTTTGTTTAGCCAAAAAACGTTGTATACGTAAAGAACATTGTGTATTTCTTTACCCTATGCCTAACAAAAACTTAAGTAACCACAATTATCACAAAACATAGCCATAGTAAAACAAGTTGCCGACAGCAAATATATTTATTTTCTTAAAAAAAAAATGTGTCACTCGAAGTTTTTCAAGGAATCTAACGATACCATGGAATAAAACTGCATCAGACATTAAAAAAACTCTCATACATACCTACGTTCGCCTTGACAACAATACACTCCTTGTTCAGACAGTTGCGTAACAAAGGAACGTCTAATAATACCGTTCCATTTTACGGAGAATACCAAAAACATTTACACAACTTTAAGTTGTTCGTTTAAACTTTCTTAAGTATAGATACTTGTTAACATCAGCCCAGTTGAATACACAACTTTGTTTTCAAAATACTTATTCAAATTAATTAAGACTGGCAGTAATTTGGGTATTATACAGTCTACTTTTAACTCGTTTTGAAGAAAGTTGTTTTATAAAATACCTCTTTCATGTAGGCTTAATTAGCGTGCTTTTTTAGCGTTTGTTAAAAAGTGTTTTAATATTTTCCGTTTATAATATTCCACGACTTTTACACAGCGCCATCTAGTCTCAAACTAAGCAAAGCTTGTATTATGAGTACTAGACAACTGATGAACATAATAAATAAATTACACCCAGACACAACAAATGATCGTGCTCATCAAACAAACATTTGTCCTGGCTGGGAATCGAAATCACGACCTCCTGTGTAGCAGTCAGGGCTACTAAACCACTAGA
This sequence comes from Chrysodeixis includens, assembly GCA_941860345.1. Taxonomy (NCBI): domain Eukaryota; kingdom Metazoa; phylum Arthropoda; class Insecta; order Lepidoptera; family Noctuidae; genus Chrysodeixis; species Chrysodeixis includens. Next base: position 2,087,784 of record OW796112.1, on the reverse strand, counting down.
CCAACAGGCCAGAAACATTTTAGCATCCATATTCATTCAGGATACCTACATCCTGAATGTACCTATTTAAATGTAGGGCTGGAATAAATGAAAGATAGGTCTTTTATTAATTCCGGCCCTACATTTATATTCGTTGTGAAAGCCCTAGGAATTAAGGTTAGTAACACAATTGTCTGAAGCTTGGATACCTGTCTCTGAGTGGACACTTCAATTTGCACAAATAGAAACACTCAAGCTGGCTGACATTATATTGTGTGACACCTTCAACTGTTTGAAGCCATGTATTGTAGGTTAAACGTACGTTTTTTGCGAATATACTAACGGTATTTTTATCTAAAAAGGTTTTTTTATACCACTATATTAATATTTTGTCTAAAAACAGCAAATAAGTCCTTCAGATGGTTTTCCAGAAAAAAGCAGATAAGTTTTTTTTTATTTGTCGCGTAAAAAAAATAAGTTGGTACAATGAGTTCAAATGAATGTCGTGTGAGGTCACTTAATTAGATTAAATAATAGGTATCGTACGTATTTTGGAAACCTATCTAGTTATATAAGATTTATGACTCACTCATCTTCAATTTACAGATTATCAATTTCTACAAAGCCTTTTTTTCGTACATAATGTACAAAAAAGCTTGTTATCAAAAGCTTTTCTATCAGGAAGTAATTCGTCAAATTTTCGACGCAGCTTTTGCCCTACATTAAGACACAGTACTTACAGTAGCTGAGAGGGGGGAAGAACATATTATATTTACAGTAGCTAATAATTGTAAAAACGATATCAAAACCATTCAAAATGAAGTGATATAATTAATTTTGCAACTGCAAAAACAACAGCAATAAAAACTTAAAAATAAACTGCTATTATCATATTGATCAGCTAGATACTGATTGGTTGAATTGAAAAACCTCTTCTTTTTTTAAGTCTGGTAAATATGTGCATATTACAAGGTAATCATAATTATTACTTGCCATAATCGGTTATCGTGAGATAATCAGTACACCTAAAAATATTGCAAGAGTGCGTTCTGCCCCTGCCGGGGCTGCGGGATGTTTAGGAGGAAAAGAGTGGGTTTTAGTCAGTAAAAGTCTGACACTCCCTCCCGCTGCGCCCACAGAGAGTGGGGGCATTCGATGAATTACCCTAAAAAAAAGGAGGTCATAGGCCTACTGGTAAGTTAAAATCTGACACCAGGTTATATACACAACGATACAAAAAAAAAAGATCTATTGGTTCCGCGTACCTTTAATTAAAAATACGATACATACATACACGTTTAATAGATAATCACAATATTACCCGTATCGTCCCAATAAGCCAGCTAAAGAAACCCACGGCATTTTCCTCGTAAAAGAAATCTCGTGTATTCACAGCAGTCTGTCGCGATGGCTCCAATTTGCCGTCAGACACGGGGGCACTTAGCGTCTCGAGTTCTAATTACGTTACTCACGGGAACTCAATTATATGTACAGTCCTTAGTATTTAATGGAATGCACTTAGTCTTGATGTAATTGTTGACTGGCCTGTTGGTCTAGTGGTTAGTCCTGATTGTTATACCAGAAGTCGTGGGTTCGATTCCCAACCAGGACAAATGTTTGTGTGATGAGCAGGATCATTTGTTCTGTGTCTGGGTGTAATTTATTTAGAATATGTATGTATTTAGAAGTACATAAGTTTGTTTATTAGTTGTCTAGTACTCATAATACAAGCTTTGCTTTGTTTGAGACTAGATGGCGTTGTGTGAAAGTTGTGGAATATTATATTTTGTGTAACGAAATTAGTTTTAATTAAGAATCTTTTAAAACAGTATATGTATTGAAAGCAACCACATCAAAATCCATTACGTGGTTATAAAGATCAACGAATACATAGAGCCAAACAGACGCGGGAAGTGACTTTGTTTTAGACCATATGAATTCAAATCAGAATCTAAGACCTTATAAAATATTAACGCTAAGCCCTAATCCCCTAAAATTTAAAACAAGTCCCTTTACAAAACTAATCAACACTCAACAATTCATCAAACTTTATTAACATTGCATTTAAATTAGTGTCATTAATGAACAAGCTTACAAGCGGGCTAATATTTGCGTTCACCAGTGTTGTTTTCATTAGAATTAGCTCCAGATTTTGCAGCACGTGGAGTAGCAACTGTCAGCTCGCGTTTGGGCCGACATTGTTTATGCTCGTAATACGTAGGGCTACCACGTACCTAAGTGAAAGAACAAAAAACAAAATTGTGAAATCAGAATATTGTCCTACTAATACTATAAAGGCGTTAGTGAGTATGGTTGGATGGACGTAAGCGATCACTGAAATTATTAAAACTGAGTAAAAATTTACCAGTTTGTTGAGTGAGTTGGAAGACTTTTTGAAACGAAATATCGTATTTATAAAATTGTTTTATACAGCTTCAGACATTCCAATGACTTACGAAAATCAGGTGCGTTAATAATCAAACATTAACAATGATTTAGGCTCTCGTATTAGGTGCGAACTGGTTTCTGAACGCGACTACTTTCCCAGGAGCAGACTGTGGGAGCGATCACCAGCTCCTTGCTGCTGTCCTAAGAATAAGGTTTAAAAAGTTAAAGAAACCAAGCAGAACACCAGACCTCCGAAAAGTAGACTACAGCAGCTTCAGACAAAGCTTCATAGACAAGGTCAAAAATCGTCCTGGAAACTCGGAAGACTCCTGGAGTGACATGAAGAAGGTCATAATAGAAGCAGCTAAGGAAAACGCACGTCATAATACCTTGACGAAAAACTTCTTTGCAAAAGACACAGAGAGCGTTATAACTGAAAGAAGGATGTTAAAGGAAAAAGGATTAATATCGGAAGAAGACCATCAGAGATATTCTGATCTAAGCGCCGAAATTCAACGCCGATGTCGGAGAGACAAAACCGACCAAATCAATAATCTCTGCGAAGAACTTGAGCGGAATTCCATGAAGCACCAGACCAAAGACCTTTTTCAGAAAGTTAAAGACCTCACCAGAACATGCACTTTCAAAACGTGTTCAGTAAAAACCAAAGAAGGATTGCTACTTACAGATGCAAAACAAGTATTAGGTCGCTGGAACCAATACTGTAGCCAACTCTACGACGACACTTCTGCTGATCTGACACCATTACCCTGGAACATACAGGAAAAGGAACCAGATATTTTACCAGCTGAAGTAGAAAGGGCGGTAAAAGCTCTGAAGCCTGGTAAATCTCCTGGCAAGGATGGAGTTCCAGCTGAGCTTATTAAAAACTGTGGCGATGAAGGCATAAAAATGTTGACCAACATCTGCAACGCTATCTGGAACACTGGGCAATGGCCGGAAGAATGGACTGAGTCGGTTTTTATCCCTCTTCATAAAAAGGGCTCCACCACGGAATGTAGCAACTACAGAACCATTGCATTAATATCGCATGCAAGTAAAGTTCTCTTGAACATAATAAATCATCGGCTCCGTCATTACCTTGACCGACAGATACCCGAAGAGCAAGCTGGTTTCGTTAAGGGTAAGGGAACTAGAGAGCAGGTTCTGAACATTCGTCAGATCATTGAAAAGAGCCGAGAGTTCAACAGCCCTGTAATGCTATGTTTCATAGACTACAGCAAGGCTTTTGACTGCGTGAGATGGGAAAGACTATGGACGGTGCTAAGAGAAATGGGAGTGCCTGAACATCTAATTCGCCTCATTCGTGACCTCTACATAAACAACCATTCCTTTGTAAAAATCGACACCGACTGGTCTGATGCGTTCGTCACAAAGAAAGGAGTCCGACAAGGTTGCATACTCTCCCCAGTTCTGTTCAATATCTATGGAGAGTACATAATTCGCAAAACAGTCGAGAACTGGGAGGGAGGTTTTCCGATAGGAGGGAAACGTATATGTAACCTCAGATATGCCGACGATACTGTCCTTGTAACAACATCCACGGAGGATATGCGACTACTTTTGCAGAAACTGGAGACTGAGAGTTTGGATTTGGGCCTAGCTATCAACAGAAGCAAAACTAAACTCATGATAGTAGATCGTGCTCAAAAGTTGACCGATGTTGATGGAATTGGTGTAGACGTCGTCCAAAATTACATCTACCTGGGCTCCCAAATATGCAATGATGGCAGCTGTGAGCCGGAAATAAGGAGACGTATCGGAATGGCCAAAGACGCTATGACCCGCCTAAAGGGGCTGTGGAAGAACAGGGGAATCACCATCACAACCAAGATGCGCCTGGTGAGGGCATTGATTTTCCCGATATTTTTATACGGAGTGGAAACATGGACCATCAAAGCAAGAGAAAGACAAAGGATTGATGCATTTGAAATGTGGTGCTGGAGGCGGATGCTGAGAATTCCCTGGACTGCCAAACGCACAAATGTATCAATCCTTTCCCAACTTAAATCGAGCAACGCCTCTCGGCAACGTGTTATCAACGTGTGTTGAGCTACTTTGGTCATGTGATGAGACGCGGAGATGACAGCCTCGAAAAACTGATCATTGTTGGGAACACGGAGGGAAAAAGATCCAGAGGCCGCTCACCTACAAGATGGTCCGACCAGCTCAAGGGCACGAAAGGAACCAAGTTCTGCGAAGTTGTGAGCATTGCCGCAGATAGGAGCCGATGGAGACAATTCGTACGTGCCAGACTGACCCACCGCGACCACGATCTTCAGACATGAAGGACCGACTTAAGAGAGAGATTAGGTGCGAAGGAAACCATTCCAACACATACAATCATAATAATATACCAATAACAATAAGCTAAAATAACTAATTTTCTCTACACTTGACAGTGAGAAAGGCTGCATAATGCCATATTGCTGGGTGATTTTGCTGATGTTAAATCATTATCAAATGCAATAAAACCATTTTCCATGTTTAAAAAATATTTTTATTTTTTTCTACCAACTGACATACAATGTAGTAACAACGACCAAGTATACGACAACTTAAGAAAGCCACCTTTATAGTCAAATAGAATACAGTCAGTAAACGAGTGATAGCCCTAAGCTTGAGCGACGTGAACGTTGACAAGTCGACGGGGCCTCGCAGACAATATATAATACATAACACAGAATATAACATAAGGTAAAGAGATGCAAGGATAAAGAGAAAGGTCTCGACATTTCTGGGATAATGTTGTTAGAAAACATACGTTTTCTTAAAACATACTTCCACACTTAGAATTTAATCCTTGTATCGCGAGAAGGTCATAGACATTTATTCATCTGCACCTAGACACCCATACTCAGATAAGTCTCTGTGGATCACATAACTTTTTGTCCTTCGCGGGGATCGAGCCCGCGACACGTCGCGTACAGTGGTAATTGGCGTAGTGACCTATACCACTCGGCTATCCGTGCAGACACAATATCCATATGACAATCATGTCTGGGCGAGCTAACTTTCATGAGTGTGAAGAACTGTAGCAACTTTGGCAACTGTAATAGTTTTTAGGACGTCGAAAATTTGCGCCAAAAATGGCAACATTCTTTGATAGCGTTAGCGTTTTTTAGCAACTCCAAGGGACAGTACACCTGAGTATTTGATATAAATACCAGCTTGATACCTCCACGCGTTACTAGGAAAAGGGGTCTTGACAGAGTGACAGATAGATAAAAACGACGAACGGACAACTAAGTGATCCTATGAGGGTTCTGTTTATTCCTTGTATATATCTTCTTCTTTCCTATCCATCCAAAGGTTGTCTGAATGAAATTGCTATTAGCGATAGGGCCACCATTGTACCCTTACTGTAAAATTTATAAAGAGTATTCGATTCTATTCCTTCCGAAGTACGAATCCTTAAAAAGTTGTTAAGTATTTGAAACAAAAAACTGTGTATCGCTCGCTTGCATTTCATTTGCTCACGGTTTATTCCCGATACTAATCCAACGCTTATAGCTGAAGCCTTGTTCATGGAGAGGCAATTTGTTCTCGAGGTAAGAACTCAAGGCTGTCTCCCCTCGCGCAGACAAGGATGCGACACGTCTGGTTATCGATATATCGATAATAATGGTCGGAGAGGTTAACGACGGATATATGGTTATGCAGTAACCAGATTAACTTGAAAATTATAAAAAAGCGATTATTTTTTTTTTTTTATAATTTGCTAGTTTAATCTAAACGTAATAGTTGTCAACTATTACAACTATTACTCACTATTAATACCTACGTGTAACATTACCTATGTCGATAAACTAATAAATAGCATAAAGTCTTAGTAGCAATATTATTGCAGGAGTGAAAGCAAGATTTGCCGCTCTACGCAATGATCGAGCTTATCACACAAACATTTGTCCTGGGTAGGAGTCGAACCCACGACCTCGAGTTCAGTCGAGGCCAGGAATCACTCAAAAAAAACAAATAAATCAAAAAGATTTTATTTCCACTTAAAGGCACTTAAAAAAACGTTAAAACTACAGATTATTGACACTAGGTGCACGGTCCCAAAATGACATTGCTATCGAGAAGAACCGACAAGAAATTTTAATAAATTACTATTTTAAATGAAAATTGTTACAATATTGTATACTTTCAAAGAAAATATTATATGCGTTAAAAACTGCAGAACATTTAATGGCGATGGGAATTAAGACAATACAAAAAAAAATCTACCACTAAAGTGATTCTAAAATGTGGAACATACTGGTCGTGATGCTGTTGTTTGGTATTTAAAAAGGTCAGAATATAAAAATTATAAATCTAAGCATACATAAGGACAAACAGACAGCGGGAAGCGACTTTGTATAATATAATAAATACTGATATTGCTAGATAAATAAGCAATTTTGTGCATTCGATTTACATATTATAGCGTTGACATTTCAAATCACTTAAAACTAGAAAATCGAACGTAGTGACAAACATTAATAATTAATTTCTTTAAATTTTAATGTATGAGGATGACATTCCTTGAATTTGATTTTGTTTAAAACATTTGAGCGGTACAATCATCGTTAGCAATGCAATGTTTTTACAAACCCTTCTTTTCCGTGGTAAAACGCTAATGACTTCAACCCACGCCGAGGACACGGTGTTAGGATATGTCGGACTCCCACTGACTAATATCTACAGACCCTGATTTAGCAAACGTCTTAAGTAAATAACTGTAGTATTACGACATCTGTGATATACTGAAATGAGGTATTTATTTATATTTGTTTGTTTGTTTTAGGTAATGGCTACATCGAGGGCAACGAGCTCGACGGATTTTTGAAGGAATTCGTGTCAAGCGCGAACTTCACAGATATTAGTCCTGATGTAAGTACATACAATATATATTGGTATTTATAATCTTTGATAAATATTAATGAACTTTCAACTTTCGATCCATATTATTAAAGACAATTTTCGAGTGTCACGATAGGCCCTGGTTCTAGTAAGTTACATGGACATTTTGTCCAGAACTCAGGTGGACTTTAATTTTGTTCGTAAAATATTGATCTCTTAGAACTCTGCCGTCGTCTCTGGCTACGTGGCTAAGCAGTAAATTTAAAAAAATATAATACTTAAATCACTTGGCGACTCTTTGGCGACGTCGCCAAACTGGAAGCGTAGCCACGAGCTTTCGCTCCCTACGTTGCTTCTGGTTACTTGGTTGCCTGGCGACGTGGCCGCTACAATTAACTAGTGTCAATTAGACGTCTGTTACTTGCCTATGCCAGAAGTAGCTGGTCTTGCGCCGCTAGCGATGCCGTGCCTTCATAATGAGACAGAGCTTTTAATCGACCTTATACTTAACATCATGACCTTTTATCAATGCTTACACGACAAAAAAATCGGATTCAATATTAATAAGACATTTATTCAGACCATAATACAGTATCCATAAAATGTTAGTAATACTTAACCTAGTGTTCGTTAGAAACAAAAAGAAAATAATAATATTATGTATGCACTCGTATCCAGTGGGCTAGCATAGGGTTGTCCCATTTGTCACACAAAACACTCAGGATGCTATGCATACTAGCGCGTATTCTACCCAGGATTCAGGCGCATCGCTTGAGGCAAATAGCATGAAGACCACCGACCCTAGCCTCGGAAAATATCCCAGAAGCGCTACAAAAACGCAGTAAGAAGTACCGCATCAATATTTGCGGCGTGGTGCAGGCAATAGTTTTTTCTTGATTTTCGTCGAAGAATTAGATTAAGAATAATATTATCGTCTGGAGTGACGATACGAAATCAAATATGGTACAGGGACATTGCCGTTTAAATTGAAAGACGAATTTATTTACTTTTTCGCTAATAATTACATATTAATATTATTAATTGTCACGGCATGCTAAGTCTATGAGAATGATTCCTGACTAGGTTTTGCCTGCCTGACTTATAGTTGCAAACAGTTACCCATCCCAACGCAGTCGGTTAAAAATTTGCGGTAAAATGACATGTGTTAATCCAGAGTGTCACCTAACTTGATACCAAATTTCATCAAAATTGATCCAACCGTTTGAGTGTGCAAGAGTAACAAACATCCATACTCACAAACTTTCATATTTATGATATAAGTATCAGGATCTAGCATGATTTTATTAAATTTTGGCCTCGACTGTTACCATTCACTTAATATTTAAATATCAAGAATCTTCGTGAGACAACCTTGGTGAGTGCACCTCAATCTCTTACAGAAGAAAAGGACTTTAAGCCTAGCAGTAGAACATTTATATACCATCTAAATTTTGCTCGATCAATAAGCAATATGACTAAAAAAATCTTATTTCAGTTCTTAGTTAGATTTCAAAAAAAAATTTGATACGTATTTTTATTTTTATTAAATCAATAAAAAAATACAAAGAAAAAACGCAACAAAGGTATGGAAAATGGTGAAACGTATGGAAGTGGGGACTACCAATACTCACTTGCCAGTAAAAAGTGTATTGGTATGGGACGTCACACGAGATTTCAACTTACCGTATCACCTTATTTTTTGGTTAACCTGATAAAAGAAAAAATACATATCCAATACTTTTTGAAAATCTGTCTGACGGACAAATCAGATTTTTTTTGTTAAACAACCAAACAACAAATTCAAATATCAACAACTTTTGAATTGAAAAATTCCTCTAATTACACCCACACTTGCAACAAGCATTTGTGGATTACACGCATACTTATCATAAGTTGGAAACAATAAATACAGTATTACTCGGCAGTTTCAAAAAAATAAATACCGACAGCTACGCGGCACGTAACAGCGATAGGACTTCAACTAAAGCATTTTAATAGCATCGGCAACACACCGTCTGTTCGTCACTGCGACACGCTCGCGATTGTAGGATGCCACGATCCGAAAGCGTAGGCATAACTCATGTTGTTGACCTCTTCATAATACATAATGAAGATATTATACTGTATATATAGTCATACTATGTCATAAGATGGATAGATTGTGTAAGGAAAGATATGAATGAAAAAGGGGTAAATGATAGTGTGACGCCTAATAGAGAAGAATGGAATAAAAAAACGTGTTGCGCCGACCCCAAGTAAAATAGGATAAGGGCAGGAAGATGATGATGATGATGTCAAACCTCTCCCTTAAACCACTCAACCTAATAATGTAAGAAGTAAGACAGGCATTTTTTGAATTTATAAATTAAACTTTATTTTATAATATTTACACTTATATTTATTTATTAAATTTGGACACTATTTAGACATCTTTGCCACCACTGTCGTACTATCGTCAATATCTTTTTCTTTAAAACAAAGATCACCAACTCTCGTACTGTTCATAGGACAGCCACCATTTAAAGAAGTTCCCGGACCACGCCCTGCATATAAGTCATCTTCATCATCAGCACTATTTTTTGCTTCACTTGTAATTTTATTCGTATTATTCTTATTTTTATCTTCCACAGAACGTTTTGGAGGTTTCACTTCAATATCATTTAAGGTATCCAGTTCGTAATCACAAATCCAATCATGATTATGGAAGCCGCTGATGTAGTTAGTCGAAAGCACATAGTGTAGAGTCACAAATATAACACACAGAGCGAGCAGCTTCATGACTGCGCCGGGTGGAACGCGGTACAAGTGTCTGGCAATAATAGCCAGCACAGTTCTTTATATTGCATTCGAAACAATTAATTTGCAAATTTTTTTAATGATTTTGACATTATATATTTTAACTAGATTATATGCGTTGTCCTTCCCCCGTGTCTATGAATATTGATTTCTGTAGAAATTCTGCATTAGAATTCAATGATGGAGCGTCGTATTTTTTACATTATCATTTTAAATAGATGTTAATACAACTATTTAAAATTATTTAAACCTCAGATTGTTGTATTTTCATCATGACAATGTTTAAAAATAAATATAAAAACCTACTCGAGCTTAAAAATAGCGAAAATACAGAATTTTGCTCAGATCAATTGTTATTTGTGCTCTTTCATGAACTGATGTTAATCGAGCATGCCAGCTAACTCCATATTTGTTACCACAATTCATTTATCAAATATCAGAATTGGTCGAGCCGTTTGAGCATAAAAGAGCTACCAACATTCAGTCAGACTTATTTACAAACTTTTGTGTTTAATATAATTATACTTATGTTATTATGTAGGATGTCCAAAAATAGTAACATTTCATGATCACCTTGTTTGTTGAATATTTGAATTATTTTGAACAAACGATAAATGAAATAAGACTAGCATCATCAATATAAGGAAATAATTAAAAATAATATAATTTGATTGCACGAGGTGTCGCAGGCTCGCATCTCCGCGCTTGACAAGAATTTTTACGATCCACAAATTGTTCTAAGTCTCAAAAATCATTATGAGCCTACGTATACATTTCCTCTGCTCCCTTAATTCATATAATATATCTAAGCTGCTGTATGTTATATACATATTTTGTGAATCAGTAGTTTCTTCTTCAATATTTATATAACGTGTATGTATAAATTATAAGAATCAACAAATACGTATTATAATATTAACTTCCTTATATGACTTTGTATCGTGATTTCACAATTCTCTTTATGCACCTACGTCTTGTCATCACTGCATCATCCCAAGGGTACGCCTTCGTAAATTACTCAGAATAAATAATGGAATTCGTAATTTCACGGCTTTCGCTGAAAATCAGCGCTGGAACTCTGTCTCGCACGGAGTCGCAGCATCAGGCTAAGCGTGAGCCGTATTGCGTGGTTGTGACGCATACTACCCCCTCATATATAATTGTTTTATTTTTGTTTAATATAGCTCCTTTTTTGTTTAATGTAGCATTTGCTCAAGATAATGTAATCGTATCTATGCGTTATCAATTACGCAATTAAATGTATTTCTTTATTTTCCTTCAGTAACTTTAAGCCTAGGTAGATGTGTAAAGGTCTCACTCATGCTGGGTATAACCTCTTCCATACACATAAGAATTGATCACCACGCTTGTATAATGCGGGTTGGTAGCAACAGTTTCCCTATTTCGAATCCAGAATGATATTGACTGGCCTCTTGGTCTAGTCGTTAGTGGCCCTGACTATACCAGAAGTCGTGGTTCGAATCCAACCCAGGACGAATGTCTTAATGATTGAGCCCGATCATTTGTTCTGTGTCTGGGTGTAATTTATCTATAGTATGTATGTAGCCCAAAATATACAAATATTTAAATGAATTTCATTCGCAGGAGGTTTACAAAACTTATTGATAACACAAATTCTGACCCTATGCAGGGATCGAACCTGCATAGTATAAATATACTAGACCGTGGCACTAAAACAACTGGGATATTTACTTGGGGACTAATGAAACAAGTTTACCTTGAAATTATTATTTTATATCACTTTTTATCATCAGGTATAACACATTGATCGCCTTGTCAGACTTTGTTGACCACACATTCTGCTACAAAATTCTGTCCTGGACCTTTCCCTACATAATAATCATCATCACCTTTATCATCAGTCACTCGGAAAGATGTTTCTAGAAACAAGTAAACGCCTTCTCTCGTAATATTACACGTCTTTTTTTTTTTTATTATACAAGATTTCCACCTCCTCTCGCGAACCATTATCAATATCTTCTCCTATACAATAATTACCAAATCTCGTTCTGTTCTCAGGACAGCCACCAGTGAGAGAATGCCTTGTCACTTTTTGAGCCATATTGTTCTTATTTTTATCTTCCACAGAACGTTTTGGAGTTTTCACTTCAATATCATTTGCGGTATCCAGTTTGTAATCACAAATCCAATCATGATTATTGAAGCCGCTGATGTAGTTAGTCGAAAGCACATGTTGTAGAGTCACAAATATAACACACAGAGCGAGCAGCTTCATGACTGCGCCGGGTGGAACGCGGTACAAGTTTCTGGCAATAATAGCCAGCACAGTTCTTTATATTGCATTCAAAACAATTAATTTGCAAATTTTTTTAATGATTTTGACATTATAAATTTTAACTAGATTATAATTATGCGTTGTCATTCCCCCGTGACTATGTATATTGATTTTTGTAGCTATGCATTAGATTTCAATGATGGAGCGTCGTATTTTTTACATTTTCAATTTTAAATAGATGGTAATACAAATATAAAAACCTACTCGAGTTTAAAAATAGCGAAAATACAGAATTTTGCTCAGACCAATTGTTTTTTGTGGTCTTTCTTCTTCTTTTTCGTATGGTTGTCGGACGACCAAGCCCACTAGCCAAGTTACATTTCTACAAACGTGGGGAAATGACATTCCGTTTTAAAAAATTACACGTTTGAACGTTTTCTATTGACGTTTACGATCGCTAACGATTGTAGAGACTTGGCTAGAGGGGCAGAGCTTTAGCCACCCGAGCTTTGACGAAGATAACGCACCCTTGAAAATTTCGCTGATATTTTTATGATGTTTTCACTCACCGTTATTTGTGCTTGCAACTCCCTCTATCTCTTGTCACACCCTATGTCATGCCAACTCTGGGACTTCCTCAAACGTTACCACCTCGACCCGACTCGTGTGATATATCCGCATCTCTCCCTCGACTTCCTCTTCTCCTCCCATTTTTCCTTTTACTCTATTATTTATGTACTTATCGTGACGTATGAAATAGCCAATCATTTTGCCTTTTCTAATTTTTTATGGTTAAGTATCTAGTTGTATTTTTACAAAGAATAAATTATTGTAATATTAACTTCCTTATACGACTTTGTATCGTGATTTCACAATTCTCTTTATGCACCTACGTCTTGTCATCACTGCATCACCCGGGTACGCCTTCGTGCATTACTAAGGATTAATAATGGAAATCATAATTTCATACTCTTTCAGTAACTTTAAGCCTAGGTAGAGGTGTAAAGGTCCCACTGCTAGGTATAACCTCTTCCATACAGGGAAGAATTGACCACCACGCTTGCATAATGTGGGTTGGTAGCTACAGATTCCCTATGTAGGAATCTATGTAGGAATGATATTGACTGGCCTCTTGGTCTAGTGGCTAGTGGCCCTGACTGCTATACCAGAGGTGGTGGTTCGAATCCCACCCAGGACAAATGTTTGTGGAATGAGCACGATTATTTGTTGTCTGGGTGCAATTTATCTGTAGCCCAAAATATACAAATATTTTAATCGATTTAATTTGCAGGAGGTTCACAAAAATCTTTTAATATTTTTATAACTAGTTCTATGGTTTACCCGAGTTTGTGGGGTATTTTATTATGATAACTATTATATAATATAAAATTTATTGATAGCACAAATTCTAGCCCTATGCGGGGATCTAACCTGCATAGTACAAACATACTAGACGGTATACTAGTGGTACTAAAACAACTGGGATATTTACTTGGGGACTAATGAAACAAGTTTACCTTGAAATTATTATTTTATATCACTTTTTATCATCAGGTATAACACATTGATCGCCTTGTCGGACTTCGTTGCCCACACATTCTGCTACAAAATTCTGTCCTGGACCTTTCCCTACATAATAATCATCATCACCTTTATCATCATCGGTCACTCGGAAAGATGTTTCTAGAAACAAGTAATCATCCTTGCCTTCACTCGTAATATTATTCGTATTGTTTTCTTTATCTCCATTTGAAATTCGATTCATTTTATTTTTATTCTTATCACCCACAGAACGTTTTGGAGTATCCACTTTAAAATCACTTAATGTATCCAATTCGTGGTCACAGATCCAATCATGGTTATAAAAACTACTGATGTAGTTAGTCGATGTAAATTGTAGAGTCACAAAAATAACACACAGAGTAAGCAGCTTCATGACTGCTAGTTGTGTCGCGGTTCAAATAACTGGATATAATTCCAAGCGTCGTACATATATATTACAAACCAAAAATATTAATTTGCCAATATTCAAGTTGATATATTCATTGCCAATTATAGATATTTGAGAATTAAAAACGTCAAAGGTCAAAGTTCAAGGATCACACCTCCTTAATGCATCTTAGATTAAAATTATCATATTGCATACTAATGTTAGGAAAAGTTGTTTTTTTGTTCGTTATGAATAAGCTATAAAACTACCGACCAGTTTTGAAATCGTTTTAATAATCTGAACCTGAATTTTTTGCAAGTGTCAAAGGTTACATAATGCCACTACGATCAGAACCTTTTGTAAAAAAGTTGCGATTTTTTTTTTCAGTTTGCAATGTGTGCGCTACAATAAAGAATTACAGTTATGAACAATATGTGTTATTGTATTATATCTATTAAGAACACCGCCATGGAGACAGGCTTCTTCATCTCTCACTATAAACTTAGAATGAGGAAACTTGTTCTAAAGATACAGCACTTACTGGCAACAAGACAGTTATAGACAGTCTTGCAACGTTTTTGTCGTCTATGGCGTAAAAAGTGGCGGCAGGCAAATAGTTTCGTTTTACTTGGAAGATAGTTACAAGACCATCTTAATACTGTTGTGCAACTGACTTGTTGCGAATGAGCACTGGTTCTATTATAATTGGAGATATTTTTTGTAAACATAATTACATTAATTTATTTATCCATTTATTTCAGGTATCAAGGCCAATATAAATATATACAATACTATACTACAATACAGTTTAAAAACACTATATTTTTTTGTTGTATTGTGGTACAACGGTTATTTAGTGATAACCGAAACCGCGGGAAAAACTATTGCTATATATTCATAATTTATTATTTGACTAGAGTAGCTACTAGACGTTCTCCTCTCTTTTTAATTATGAATATTAAATTTAAATTAGTATTCATAATTAAAAACGATTAAATATAATGTTCACTACTTTTATAAATGTTGCAAGATTTGTTTTCTAATATCATTCCCTTTTTACCTGAGTTTTAAAGATTAACCCTCCATAATCGTATTAGTTAATAATAAGTGAGACTAAAATTTAAATTTATCAGTTTTTTGTGTATTTCTTGTACTCTTTATTTATAAAAATATTCAGAATGATCTCATATTTATACACTCGATCAATTCAAATTCAAATTCAGACTTTTATTTAGCAAGATTCAATCGTGAAATGGTGAAATTTGTCAGTTAAGTCAAATTTGTCAGCCAACTATCGTTGGAACGTTTAAAAACAATGCACTAAGCAATGTAATCCGTGTTTCACAAGATTTAATTAAATTACGATTTTTTAAATAAATGTCAGCTTGTCATATTGTGACGATCAAATTTCATTCCCCTGCCCTTATCCCAATTATTATTATTTGGGGTCGGCGCAGCACGTTTTCTAGACGTGTTGCTTAAAGTTTTGGCTATGGTTTTATAGTCGGCCGCCTGCCTGACACTAACCCTCTTTGGGAATGCGATTGTTGGTTGTTTACCCGCCACCATTTGGGTGACCCAAGGTGCTTGGTACAGTGCACTGGGTCTTAAGGTCCATTAGTCGCCTTTTACGACACCCAGTGGAGGATATGGGGTGGTGCTATTCTTTATATCCGGACACCACACGGAAACGCGACGATCAAATTTGTACACCTCAAAAGGTAAAACATAGTGAGTCTGAAAAATATTGTAAAATTATCTTTTGTACACGTTTCCACAAATAAACTTTATCTTTAAAAGAAGAACACCCAGACCTAATAAAATAAATTCCACACCGTGGGACCGTGCACCGCGACCATTTGTAGGTGACCTTGTATCACATAGCTGTCGATTTTTATACATATTCTTTCCCCTTAGTGTAGATGCACACCAGAATATTGTATCAAGCATACATACATACATAAACTTCACGCCTCTTTCCCTTGGGGGTAGGCAGAGAACACATCTTCCCATTTGCTACGATCCTGGCATACCACTTTAGCTTTATCCACACTCATTATCAATCGCTCCGAAACCTGTTGTGTAGTTTGAAAGATTTAAACGGGCATACAGTCAGACTGCGATAGTGTTTTTTTTTGTACTATTTAGTGATACCTTTTGTTCTTTGGCGGTTTTGTTATTTTTTAGGGGGTATGTGGGGACTATTGAAACAATTTTACCTTTGCATTACTGTTTTATATTATTTTTTGTCGTCAGGTGTAGTACATGCTCCTCCTGGTCCATTCACTCCATTAGGACAGCCTGCCCCGAGGGCTGCTCCAGGACCACTCCCCTTATAAAAATCATCATCTTTATCACTAGCATCACTATCTTTTCCTCCATTTGTAATTTGATTCGTATTATTCTTATTTTTATCTTCCACAGAACGTTTTGGAGTTTTCACTTCAATATCATTTGCGGTATCCAGTTCGTAATCACAAATCCAATCATGATTATGGAAGCTGCTGATGTAGTTAGTCGAAAGCACATATTGTAGAGTCACAAATATAACACACAGAGCGAGCAGCTTCATGACTGCGTCGGGTGGATCGCGGTACAAGTGTCTAGAATAAATTTGGAACGGAGTAATATATATTAGATTGTAAGGCTGTTGTGCCACTGCCGACGATGAACGAGGAGGAACATAAAGTGGCGGGAAACGAGTGTGAAGACAGACTCTTTTTTGACGAATGTCTCCTCCTGTAGACATGTAACATTCCTCTGAGCGCTAACTGATAGGACAAATACAAGAACTGACAAGTCAGAAACGTAATGCCTTTCGTAAATTTACAGTTTTTCATTCATGTTTTATTAGGGTTCCGTACCAAAGGGTAAAACGGGCCCCTATTACTAAGCCTCAGCTGTCTGTCTGTCTCCAATCACGCACTTGGCCGGTTTTTAGTAATACGATGTACTTAGCGTTGTTTAGGCCCTATTACTGCCAAACGAACATCGCTGAACAAATAAATAATAAATAAATAAATAAATAATCCTCAACATTCACACAACGCCATCTAGTCTCAAATTAAGTATACGACAGTAACTTGTATTATGAGTAGTAGACAACTGATAAACATACTTATATATTTCTAAATACATACATAATATAGATAAATTACACCCAGACACAGAACAAATGATCGTGCTCATCACACAAACATTTGTCCTGGGTGGGAATCGAACCCACGACCTCCGGCTTAGCAGTCTGGGTCTCTAACCACTAGACCAACAGGCCTGTCAATATCATCTTAGATAGCTTATCGCTCAGCTGCAACCAGGAGGAACAATATTTTAGACGATAAACGGGACTTATTCGCGATATAAACATTATTTCTTTTCTCTCGACGTTTCGATCGAGTTGCACCGACCGTGGTCACGGGTGGACTGATCATCAGTCCAGAGAAAAGAAATAACGTTTTATATCGCGAATAAGTCCCGTTTGTCGTCTAAAATATGTGTACAGGTCGCGAAAGTTAATAAAAAAAAACAGGAGGAACAATTCCTCGCTAGTACAGCGGCAGCGGGAAGAGTTAGTGATCGTCATCATATCCTATTCTTTAGACGCAAGTCGCACCTAATGACTGGCCTGTTGACCTAGTGGTTAGTGACACTGGGTTCGATCGTTACCTAGGACAAATACTTGCGAGATGAGCACTATCATTTAATTTTGTCCTGTGTCTGGGTATATTTTATCTGTAATATTGTATGTAGGTACTTAGAAATATGTAAGTATGTTAATAAGTTGTCTAGTACTCATAATACATGCGCTGTTTAGTTTAAAACTAACACGCGTTGTGTGAAAGACGTGGAAAATATAGAATGTTATATAAAATATTGTTCGTTTCTTGAGCTAGCAACAGTTGAAAGTTAATCGCTACTCGCCGGCGGTGGGACAACTGCCTAAGAACGTGAGAAATGCTAATTTCCAAGTAATTTGGTATTTGGATAAAATTAACATAATCACAGTGACTCTAAATATAGGTTAGTTCCTTATAGATACAAAGGTAAATGTCAAAGAATCATGTTATTAACGTTTTATGATTTTTTGCGTTTCTTTCCTTTTTTCATTGTTATTTTAATATATCACGTAGTAGTTACATGACTTAAAACTATTTAATAAAATTAAACTAAAAAGCAGTGTAAAAAAATAAAGTAAAAAGTATTTAAAGTTATAAATATATTATGGTATATATGGTACTTTGGGCACCGGGCACACATTTAATTCACATGCACAAAGACACTCAGACTCAGAACAAACATTTGTGGACTGTACAAATTCTTATCCTACGCGGGGATCGAACCCGCATCACGTGGCGCACTGGTAATTGGCGTGGCAACCTATACCATTCGGTTATCCGTGCAATCAAATTATATATTATATTTATAGATGTGGAAAAATAAATAAAAAATATATAATTGTACAGGGAGGCAGGCATTAACTTCTATGCCTACCTGCAAACGGGTCTTAGAACCTTGAAACCTTCGACTGCCTGTTGGTCTAGTGGTTAATGGCCCTGACTGCTATACCAGAGATCGTGGGTTCGATTCCCACCCAGGGCTAATATTTGTGTGATGAGCATGATAATTTGTTATGTGTCTGGATGCAATTTATCTAATATATGTATGTATTAAGGAATATAAGTATGTCTATCGGTTGTCTTGTTTAAGACTACATGACATTATGTGACGTGACGTATGCAACCTGCCTTTAAAAGTTTAGAACCCAAAAAAAAACGGAATCGTGGTTCACGTTTGTTGGCATATTATACCGCTTAATTGATGCTCCTAACCTGTTACATATTATTTAAAACACCTCGCAAATTACATTGTTTATTATTAGCAAAACCTGTTTAACCTATTAAAGACCGTTCCGTATAACTTAAAGCACTTATGAGATGTTTTACTGTCGTAGAAGCGAGATGCCGCTATGCGCAGTATAACTCTGTCTCGTTTTAACAATGGCGACAGTCCTGCTTTAAAATCTTATAGTGTAGATTTGAAGGTCATTATCACAGATGAAATGTGACATTTGAAGTCGTTATGTACCGTTCTGGCGCTTCTATTTAAGTATATTTTTATTATATGATTTTCTGAATCAATCAAAAAGTTGTGATCTTTATCGGATCTTTTACCATTGTCGGTTTTTGAATGAATTAAAAAAATACGCAAACCCATTTAGAGATAGCGCAATGATTAATACTCAATCTTTTTTAATACAGGAAGAGGGCTTTGCCCAGCTGTGGGCATATAATATAACCCTTCACCAAAAAACGCGACGTAGCATAGCGGTTCTGGCTTAGTCAGTAATAGTGTGACCATACTACTTTTTAATACTTAAAAGAATTAAAAAAGACATTGGTGCGTGCCGGAACTTGAACCTAGAACCTTCGACTATGTATTCCAACGGTAACGTTACTAAGCTATGACTGCTTAGTTCAGCTTAAAATGTCAAGCAAGTAATATTTTGCGAATCTTGTGGGAGTTACATGTATAAGCCTCGTGATTTGAGGAAAACAAGCATCATTTGCTATCACTATACTTTTGGACGAATTTTTGAGCCCACATAAATTTGCACACTTATAACATGAGTAGTACTTATTTTATTTTAATAAATGTGAACATTGCACATATTACGTAAAATACATATTAGACAGTGAAGTTAGAAAACTAGGAAAGCATAATTTTCGTACGCTTTAGGTCTCTGTTTTTTTTTGGTAATCGAGATAATTTAAATCTTGATAATGTTATACACTACAGTAAGTTTATTACTACACTTAAATTTTATAGATTAGAAAGAAAAACAATAAAAATACAACAAATAATTTATTACTCAGCTTACTAAACAAGTATTTACTTAAAAATTACGATAAACTAAGATCGTCGACGCGAGTGAGCACGCGTCATAACAAATGCTCTTTGCTTCTTCATATGGCGAGGCGCGGCAGGTTGCCCAGCAGTGGGATCAGCAGAACGTGCTGGTATAAGACCATCATCCGGCATGACACACGTATTACCAATGCGCTCAAAAGGCACGAGACAATTCGTCCCTGCGTTAAAAGCGGAAGAAGGCATTGATCGCGAAGGCAAAGATTTTAAATAAACTCTTCTTGATCCACACACACACGTCACGTATACCAATAATACGCAAATAAATACAGACAGATATTTCATTTTGAATAGTTAAGATTATTTTAACGATATCTTTTAAACAATGATAATTTGTAACTACGGAAGGCTTTAAATAGCTATATATACCTTTGGTGAATCTAAAAAAATTGGTACTCTGCCTCCAATGTTTTTAGAGTTCCGTACCTTAAAAAAAAATGGGGAAACCTTATAAGAACACTTTGTTGTCTGTCTGCCGAGACCCTTTATTTTAGAAATACGTTAGCTTTACGAATTCCCAAAATAAAGAGTTAAAATACAACGAAGTTGAAACCTGAAACAAGGTCATACTTCTGAAACAAAAAAGATACAGCCGCTTATAACTGCAAAAAAACATAAATTTCCTTATAGAATACTTCCTGATAATTTCAAAATTTGTCACGTTATAATATTACCATGGACCAAAAATACAAAAAAAGAACATAAACATACATTTGGGATAATATCTTAAAAAGTATGGAGTCAAAAATGTAGGAAAAAACTGCATGATCTGATTCTTAATTTTACTAAAATACCCATTCATTATGAAACGTACGGAACCTTTGGTGGGAAAATGCGACTAATACTTGTCTTTTTACTAAGTAAACCGGTTTTCAAATTCAACACTACGTTTTACTTATTAACATGTGTATGAGATGGCAAATAGTAACTCAAAGTGATATAAAAACGTTTAAAATACAAGCATTAACCGCACACCGCATACCGAACTTATTCACATGGCAGACATTCAACTTGATGTGAAAAGGTAAAGTCCCGCGTAGGGTAAACTTGATTCGTAAATTAACATTCAAAAATAGTCTAGAAGAAAAATTTTGACTGGTCCTTTGGTCTACTGGTTAATAGTCCTGACTGCCTTACCAGAGGTCGTTGGTTCGATTCCCACCGAGGATAAATGTGTCTTTGATAAGCACGATCATTTGTTCTGTGTCTGGGTCTTATTTATCTATATTACGTGTGTATTTAGGAGTATGTAAGTATGTTTATCAGTTAAATAGTACAAGCATTGATTATTTTGAGACTAGATTTTTAGTTAATAATCATGTTACTTGCCAACTTTTATTGTTATTGATCAACGAAAGTACTCTTTAGTTTTTGATTACCAGTGAATAAACTGGTGTTTAATAAAAATCAAAATAAATATTTTTAAATATAAGTTTTACATTCTTTTTTCTTTGATATGACATGGCATTTATTATAATAATAATATTTTAACAATTATTACTGTATTATTTGTTAAATTTAAATTTCAAAGTATGTTTTCATTTGACATTCTTTTTTAAATTTATAATTGTATTCCATCTTCTAGCCAATGAACTGTTAATGTTATGTACGCCATTAATGTCACATGTATCAGGCCATAAATTAAATAGTTTATTTATTGAATGTTAAATTTTGTGATGTGGCAGTATCTGCTATTTTAAATATATAAATAAGCCGTGGTATCAGGTTGTATCGCGATAGGACTCTGACTTACTTACTTACTTACTCCGTTGGCTCAGCGACCCAAAATGAGGATAGGACTCTACAACAATCTATTAAAGAACTAGCGGTTCTTAGGAAATGCACTCTCTTATATTTAAGAAGGAAAGTAAATTGTAATTAAGACTATCAAACTACATGGCACCACGGCTCGGCTCATGAAATATGTCATCCATGCATTTGAGAAGTATTGTTTAAAAATTTAGCTGAAACCACTAAAAAAGTTTCTGCAGTTGGATATAAATTAGAATTCAAAACATTTAAAGCTCAGACCAATTGTTTTGATTTGCATAATCAATACATGCTTTATTTAATTTAAATTGTTATGTAGTAAATTGCTGATGTAAAGGAAACATTGAAAAAGCCGTAACTATTTTATTTACATCCTGTATGAAAAATACTCTTTATACGGAACCCTCAGTGTCGCGAATCAAACTCGTCCTTGACCGGTTTTTTATATAATTTCAAATTATTCGATTGACATCCTCACAAAACACGTTTGACTTTTGAAAATATTATTATAACTGACATAACCTCGACTCTAGACTCAACAAAGGTATATAAAGACCTCTGTGTGATATACACATCATTTCTTTAAAAGAATACAAAGATAAACATTATCAAAGAAAAAAAGATTAGTTTAAAATGAAGTATCTGTCTGTGTTGTTCCTCTGTGCGTTGTTGTTCAATGTGGTATATAGCGCTGTTATTGTGACTATACAGAAGGTTGAAGTCTACGAGGTGTTTGATTATACTGGGCCCTCGACGTTTGATCAGCCAGGACCATCCAAGTTTGATCCATCAAAACCTGCGCATGCCGCTATAACTGTGGTCACTTGTCCCAAGGGCATGGAAAGAGTCGGCAATATCTGTCAGCCGGAGCATTAAAGTGTAATATTAGACTGATTGTGCCGCTACTGGCGAAGACCACTCATACAGAACGAGCACTTCTCAGCATATGATCAGCGCGCTTGCTCTCGTCGGCTGGCGCTTTCAGATTCCCTGTTGGCATCCAGGTTTCCTCACGATGTGTACCTTCACCGGTTGCCAGTATTGTCTCAAGGGCGTGTCCTGATATGACGGCGCTACCGTGCGCGGCTGTAGCACGCGTATTACCGCGCCGTGTGTGGACGATAGCGATGTATGAAAGTCTCTCGCTACACAGGTGCCGTGCACGAACTTAATACAAATTAGTCGTCATGTGTTGTAGTTGCGCGTCAGTGTGGACATATCTTTAGAATAATTAACAAAACATGCTATCTTAAAGAAATTCGTATCTTTATTAAAATGTTCTAGACATTATTTTTTTGTTTTATTATTCTTATATCCCCTAGTTCACATTTAAGTTTTACGAGTGGATAGTTATATGCATTCTTCTTAGTAAGCTGTTAATAACTTAGATTTATAGACAGACATATCCCAAACACGAACCGGTCGGAATTTACATCTTGCCATGAACTTTAACTCATAACGATTTGTTTTTTCAAACACTGCAGGTTTGTTTGGATTTTATGAGTAAGGATTGTAGCATACTTGTCAACTCGGAAAACGATTGTCATCATGGCAACGATATTTTTTACACGACTCCCGCACTTTGTAATGTAATCATCCTCACAAAACACGTTTTACTACTAAAAATATGTTTATAACTGGTATAACCGACTCTTGGACTCAACAAAGGTATATAAAGGCATCTATATGATAAACAAATCATTTCTTTTAAAAATACGAAGATGAACATAACCAAAGTAAAAAAGATTTGTCCAAAATGAAGTATCTATCTGTGTTGTACCTCTTTGCGTTGTTGTTCAATGTGGTATATAGTGCTGTTATTGTGACTATACAGAAGGTTGAAGTCTACAAGTTGCTTGATCAAACAGGACAATCGACGTTTGATCAAACCAGGCCATCGTCACTTCAGCTAGAGGGGTCCACATTTGGCAGCAGTTTTCGTGGAGATACTTGTCCCGAGGGCTATGAAAGAATTGGTGTGAACTGTGAAATGATTGATAAGGATTAATATTAGACTGATTGAGACACTACTGACAAAGACCACTCAAACAGAACGAGCATTATCACAATATGGTGAACCCGCTTGCTCATGTCGACTAACGCTTCCAAATTCAATATTGTCTCACGATGTGAACCTTCGCCAATAGTCAGTGTTGTGTTAAGGGTGTGTATGTAATATGGCGGCGCTAGCGTCTGCGGCTGTAACACGCGTTTCACCGCGTCGTGTGCTGATGACAGCGGTGTGTGAAAGTCTCTCGCTAAACAGGTGCCGTGCACAAACTCTTTTCGAAGCATTCGTCATCTTTTAGACGCGCGTCTGTGTGGACATGCCTTTAGAATTATTAACAAAAAATGGAATGTTATAATATTAAGCCTTTAGTATCTTTATTTAATTATTTTAGATACTTTTCTTGTTTGATTTTTTCTTATATCTATTAGTTCATTCTTAAATTTAACGAGTCTTTACGTTACAGATACAAAATCAAGGTTTTCACAAATTAATATAATAATTAATTTGTGTCCATATTAGGTATATGACTGGCATCCTAACAAAACAAGTTTTGTTAATAGATGGTTAAAATAGAAATAACCTCGAATTTGGAATTGGCAGAAGTATATAAAGGCCTCTATGTTACAAACGAATCATTTCGTTCAAAGAATTCGAAGATTAATATTAGAAAAAAATACATTTGTCCAAAATGAAGTATCTGTCTGTGTTGTTCCTCTGTGCGTTGTCGTTCAATGTGATATATAGTGCTGTTACTGTGACTATACAGAAGGTAGAAGTCTACGAGGTGTTTGATCAAACTGGGCCTGCGACGTTTGATCATACAGGCCCATCTACGTTCGATCCAAGCAAAGATTTTAGTTCTGGTGGTTTTAGTGGAGACTCTTGTGGCGAGGGCATGGAAAGAATCGGCGATATCTGTCAGCCGGTTCAGTAAACAGTAATATTAGACTAATTATTGTGCCGCTACTGGCGAAGACCACTCATACAGAACGAGCACTTCTCAGCATATGATCAGCGCGCTTGCTCTCGTCGGCTGGCGCTTTCAGATTCCCCGTTGGCATCCAGGTTTCCTCACGATTATAACCTTTACCGATAACCTTACACCGATTAGGGTATGTCCTGATATGACGGCGCTGTTGTAACACGCGTTTCACTGCTCCGTTATGGATGACAGAGGCATGTGTAAGTCTTTCGCTGTATAGGTGCTGCACTTCCCAAATAAAATGTTCTAGATATTATTTTATTGTTTTATTTTTCTTACAAACACTAGTTTATATTTAAGTGTAACAGATTGCTAGCAATAAAGAGAAAGAAAAAATGTTTTTTTTTTGTTGAAAAAATTTTTTGCTCGTTAATCTGTAAATAAGTTAGATTTATAAGACAAACACATCCTAAGAACGAACTGGTTCTTTATTAACATTTAGCCATGAACTTTAGTACGTTTTAAGTAAACATCATTGTTTTCTCGTCAAAAGTTAAACTCTGCGTTCGCTGCGCTCTATCTCAAAACTGGTTAAAGGAGTAATATAAATATGTAGACAAAAATGTAAAAAAAAATAATTCTCTTCAATGTTTTAACAGACAAGGATGTCTCAAAATCTATAAAAAACGAGATATGTGCAATAAATGTGTAAAAGAAACGTTTTTTTGACCTTTGATCTTGAAATGTCTGTGGTTGCAGACATCTTACGATAGGTAAAATTAAGGTCAAAATTAAGGTTTATAAAAGTTTGTGTCAAGTCTTACTATTTCTCACTCCTAGATTTTTGCTCAAATTTTTACTATTTTTGTAAAAAAAAACGCTAAGGAATTGAATCACAGTGTCACAGACGTGTAATTTTCATACTCAAACCGACCCAGACAAGCAGTTGTAGATCATACAATAAGAAAAAAAAACTCCATTTCCTGTATTACCGGTATCGCTAGTTTTACCCGTTTTACTTGAGCTGCACCTAAAGTCATCGAAAAAAAAACGCTGGGGAGTTTGTTGCGCCGTTTCTTCTCCCGTTGCGAAAGCACAGGAAGCGGTGAAGGGTGGGCGATGGGGTGCTGTCTATTATATCTAATTTTGACGTTCGAAAAGTGCTAATTTGTGGTAACAAAAAACAATCATTTTTTCTTTCTCTTTATTGCTAGCAATTTGTTACACTTAAATATAAACTAGTGTTTGTAAGAAAAATAAAACAATTAAATAATATCTAGAACATTTTAATTAGGAAATGCAGCACCTATACAGCGAGAGACTTACACATGCCACTGTCATCCACAACGGAGCAGTGAAACGCGTGTTACAACAGCACCGTCATATCAGGACACACCCTAATCGGTGTAAGGTAATCGGTGAAGGTACACGTCGTGAGGAAACCTGGATGCCAACAGGGAATCTGAAAGCGCCAGCCGACGAGAGCAAGCGCGCTGATCATATGCTGAGAAGTGCTCGTTCTGTATAAGTGGTCTTCGCCGGTAGTGACACAATCAGTCTAATATTAATCCTTGTCAATCGGCTCGCAGTTCACACCAATCCTTTGAAAGCCCTTGGGACAAGAGTCTCCAGAAAAAAAGTAGCCATTTGTACCCTTGGGTGGTTCAGATGACGATAGCCCTGTTTGATCAAACGTCGAGGGCTCTGTTTGATCAAACACTTCGTGGACTTCAACCTTCTGTATAGTCACAATACCAGCACTGTATATCACATTGAACAACAACGCACAGAGGAACAACACAGACAGATACTTCATTTTGAGCAAATCTTTTTTTCTTTGATAATGTTTATGTTCGTATTTTTTGAATATATGATTCGTTTATCACAGAGATGCCTTTATATACCTTTGTTGAGTCTAAGAGTCGAGGTTATGCCAGTTTTAATCATATTTTTATAGTCAAACGTGTTTTGTGAGGATGTCAATCGAATACCTATTTTGAACACTAAATAAAAATGATGTCACTTTCTAAAAACTAACCTTGATTTAGCATCCATAATTTTGGTATCTTGATCGTAAAAAGTTCGTAAAACATATACTTCATTTTAAACAAATGTTTTTTCTAACATTAATCTTCGTATTCTTTGAAAGAAATGATTTGTTTATAACATAGAGGCCTTTATATGCCTCTGCCAAGTCTAGAATTCGAGGTTATTTCTGTTTTAACCATCTATTTGGATGTTTCAATATCAAAACCTGTTTTATTAGCATTCCAATCGAATACCTAATACGAACACAAATTATAAATCATGTAAATTTGTGAAAACCTTAATCTTGTATCTATAACGTGTAGCTACTCATTAAACTTAAAAATGAACTGGTTGATATAAGAAAAATAAAACACGAAAATAATATTTAAAACATTTTAATAAAGATACTAAATTCTTAATACTATAACATTGTATGTTTTGTTAATTATTCTAAAGGTATGTCCACACAGACACTCAACTAAAACACATGACGAATAATTTGTATTAAGTTCGTGCACGGGACTGATGTAGCGAGAGACTTTCACACGCCGCTGTCATCAACACACGACGCGGTGAAACACGTGTTACAGCCGCAGACGCTAGCGCCGCCATATTACATACACACCCTTAACACAACACTGACTATCGGTGAAGGCTCATATCGGAAGACACATGGAATCTGAAAGCGCCATCCAACGTGAGCAAGCGGGTTCATCATGTGCTGATAATGCTCGTTCTATTTGAGTGGTCTTTGTCAGTAGTGAGTCAATCAGTCTACCTAATATTAATCCTCATCAATCATTTCACAGTTCGAACCAATTCTCTCATAGCCCTCGGGACAAGTATCTCCAGATAAAGAGCTGAGATTTGCACCCTTGGAATACCCACCAAATACCAAATTTTTGTTTGGATCGAACGCCGATGGGACTGTTTCAAGTATCTCGTAAACTTCCACCTTCTGTATAGTCACAATAACAGCGCTATATACCACATTGAACAACAACGCACAGAGGAACAATACACACAGACAATTCATTTTAAGCAAATCTTATTTTTTCTGCGATAATGTTTATCTTCGATTTTTTTAAAGAAATGATGCGTATATCACAAAGAGGCCTATTATATACCTTTGTTGAGTCTAAGAGTCGAGGTTATGCCAGTTTTAATAATATTTTAACAGTCAAACGTGTTTTGTGAGGATGTCAATCGAATATCTAATTTAAACACTAACCTTGATTTAGTATCCATAATTTTGGTATCTTGATTGTAAAAGTTTGAAAAACATCATTAGGGAATAAGAAATTTGGATTCCAAATATTGGAATTTGAAGTCACCAATCCGTTGAATGATATAGTTAGGTACGAATTACAACGTCATACCAAGTTGCCCAGACCCACACTGTGAACTAAATTAACAATGTATCTAAAATGTTGTTGCTTTAATGTAAAAACTGTGATAATGTGATGTTTGTGTTTTAGAATTAAATATCACAGCTTTTCTGTCTTGGAAGGCACGTAAAATGTGGGAGCTTGATCTCTCTCCGGTCGTACCGGATTGCCGTCCCATCAGGCTATGAGAGTAAAGGAATGTTTGCGCACACGCCTGTGCACTATAATATGTTCGGCGTAGTTGGCCGGTGTTTTATTAATACTAGTCGACGTGGCCTAAATCGGTCAGGATATAATTACCGTAAACCAAACAGCGCTGTGTAGATCTTAAATTATTTGTTTTGCAAATAATATCATAATTGATAGTCAGATGAATTCGACGACACAAGTAAATCTAAACAAAGCAATAGTGTTGATAAAATTACTCTTTATGTGCTAAAATTCATGGATAGAATCTGCTAGATCGGTATCTAATGAATTTCACTCGGTTACATCTTAACTAGCAAAAAAGTAAAGGAAAATGCATTTAAATATCACCCCGTAAAACTTAAATGTAAACTAGTTTATAAGAAAAATAAAACAAGACAAAATATTTCGAACATTTTAATAAATAAACATATTCTAAAGGTATGTCCACACAGACGCGCGTCCAAAAGACGACGAATGCTTCGAAAAGAGTTTGTGCACGGCACCTGTGTAGCGAGAGACTTTCATACATCGCTATCATCCACACACGGCGCGGTAACACGCGTGCTACAGCCGCGCACGGTAGCGTCGCCATATCAGGACACGCCCTTGAGACAACACTGGTAATCGGTGAAGGTACACATCGTGAGGAAACCTGGATGCCAACAGGGAATCTGAAAGCGCCAGCCGACGAGAGCAAGCGCGCTGATCATATGCTGAGAAGTGCTCGTTCTGTATGAGTGGTCTTCGCCAGTAGCGGCACAATCAGTCTAATATTACATTTTAGTGAACCCGTTGACAGATATTGGCGATTCTTGCCATGCCCTTACCACAAGAGTCTCCAGAAAGGCTACCAGAAAAGCCACCAGCTTTACCTTCTTCGTTTGGATCGGACTCCAATGGGTCTGTATCATCTAACGTCGCGTTCCCTGTATAATCAAACACCTCGTAAACTTCCACCTTCTGTAGAGTCACAATAACAGCACAATGAGTACAGCCATATGTCACAATAACACCACTATATACCACATTGAACAACAACGCACAGAGGAACAACACAGATAGATACTTCATTTTAAACAAATCTTATTTTTTCTGCGATAATGTTTATCTTCGATTTTTTTAAAGAAATGATTTGTTCATCACAAAGATGCCTATATATACCATTGTTGAGTCTAAGAGTCGAGGTTATGCCAGTTTTTAATAATATTTTAACAGTCAAACGTGTTTTGTGAGGATGTCAATCGAATATCTAATTTAAACACTAACCTTGATTTAGTATCCATAATTTTGGAATCTTGATCGTAAAAAGTTTGAAAAACATCATTAGGTAATTAGAAAATTTGGATTCTACATGTTGGAATTTGAATACGCTATTTCGCTGCATAATATAGTTAAGTACGAATACAACGTCATAATAATGTAATTACCACCAACAGGTCAACAACTTAACAAAAAAGAACGCTTTGAGAAAACTTAGATTCCAAAATTGATTCTGGGATTTTCAACCCGCAGTGAGCTATCGTGGCGATACTAGCCGACATAATTATCTTTCTACTCATATTCGTCAGTCTTACCATAAACAAAACAGCGCTGTGTACATTAAGATTTGAATTTCCTGTTTACCTATGTTTTGCAAATATTATAATACCTAATGATAGTACGATAAAACATGATTCGACGATAGGTACAAGTAAATCTAAACGAATCAATAGTGTTTATAAAGTTACTTTTTATGTGCTAAAGTTTATGGCTAAAATAGAATAGACACAAATTCATACCAAGTTTGTGTTTACGATGTGTGTTGCTGAAATGAGACCGTCTAATAAACTTAACTAAAATACAGCCAACTGGCAAAAACATAAAATATAATGTAAAATGTAAAAACAGAAAATGCATTTAAATAGTAAGTCGTTAAAAAAAAAACTAGTCTAAAAGAAAAAACAAGACAAAAATATGTAGAGCATTTTAATAAATATATCTATATTCTAAAGGTACGTCCACACAGACGCACGTCCAAAAGATGACGAATCCTTCGAAAAGAGTTTGTGCACGGCACCTGTGTAGCGAGAGACTTTCATACATCGCTATCGTCCACACACGGCGCGGTAATACGCGTGCTACAGCCGCGCACGGTAGCGCCGTCATATCAGGACACGCCCTTGAGACAACACTGGTAATCGGTGAAGATACAGATCGTGAGGAATCCTGGATGACAACAGGGAATCTGAAAGCGCCAGCCGACGAGAGCAAGCGCGCTGATCATATGCTGAGAAGTGCTCGTTCTGTATGAGTGGTCTTCGCCAGTAGCGGCACAATTACTCTAATATTACATTTTACTGAACCCCCTGACAGATATTGCCGACTCTTTCCAGGCCCCTACCACAAGAGTCTCCAGAAAAGACACCAGTTTTACTATATTTTTTTGGTTCGAACGCCGATGGGCCTGTATGAGCAAACGTCGCGGGCCCTGTATAATCAAACACCTCGTAAACTTCCACCTTCTGTATAGTCACAATAACAGCACTATATACCACATTGAACAACAACGCACAGAGGAACAACACAGACAGATACTTCATTTTAAACAAATGTTTTTTCTAATATTAATCTTCGTATTCTTTGAACGAAATGATTAGTTTATAACATAGAGGCCTTTATATACCTCTGCCAAGTCTAGAATTCGAGGTTATTTCTGTTTTAACCATCTATTTGGGTGTTTCAATATCAAAACCTGTTTTGTTAGGATTATAAATCATGTCAATTTGTGAAAACCTTAATCTTGTATCTATAATGTATAGCTACTCATTAAACTTAAAAAATGAACTGGTGGATATAAGAAAAATAAAACAAGAAAATAATATCTAAAACATTTTAATAAAGACATCAAATTCTCAATATTATAACATTGTATGTTTTGTTAATTATTCTAAAGGTATGTCCACACAGACACGCGACTAAAACACTTGACGAATAATTTGTGTTAAGTTCGTGCACGGCACTTATGTAGCGAAAGACTGTCACACGACGTGGTAAAACGATTGCTACAGCCGCAGGCGGTAGCGCCGTCATATCAGGACACACCCTTAAGGCAGCACTGACTTACGGTGAAGGCTCACATCGTGAAACTACATGGAATTTGAAAGCGCTAGCCGACGTGAGCAAGCGGGTTCATCATGAGCGGATAATGGGTGGTCTTCGCCAGTAGTGCCACAATCAGTCTAATATTAAAACTAATTAATCGGCTCACAGATCATCGCGATTCTTTCATAGCCCGTGGGACAAGAGTCTCCATTAAAGTAGCCACTTGCACTGTTGTTAGTATCAAACGTAAATGGTCCTGTTAGATCAAACGTAAAGGGCCCTGTCTGATTAAACGTCGAGGGTCCTGTTTGATCAAACGTCAAGGGCCCTGTTTGATTTAACACCTCGTGGACTTCAACCTTCTGTGTACTCACAATAACAGCACTATATACCACATTGAACAACAACGCACAGAGGAACAACACAGACAGATACTTCATTTTGGAGAAATGCTATTTGTTTGATAATGTTTATCTTCGTATTTTTTTAACAGAAATGATTTGATTATCACAGAGATGCCTTTATATACGTTTTTTTTTGAGTCTAAGAGTCGAGGTTATGCCAGTTTTAATCTTACTTTTAACAGTCAAACGTGTTTTCTGAGGATGTCAATCGAATACCTATTTTGAACACTATGTAAAAATGATGTCACTTTGTTAAAAGTAACCTTGATTTAGCATCCATAATTTTGGTATCTTGATCGTAAAAGTTCGTAAAACATAAAAAATTGAATTCCAAATATTGGAATTTGAAGTCACCAATCCGTTGCATACTACATTTAGATGCGAATACAACGTCATACTAATGAAATCGCCAACAACAGGTCAACAACTTAACTATTCAAAGACACGTGAGACGCATGGAGAAAGACAAAGCTTTGAGGAAACTTGGATTTCGAATATCAGAATCTTGGATTGCCAACCCGCAGTGAGCTAGCGTGGTGATCAATGCTCAAAGCTTAACTATATAGGAAGAGGGCTGTGTCCAGCTGTGGGACATTTATAGGCTGGCATTATCTAATAAACTCATACAAAAACATGTCGGTGGTCCCATTTGGCACTGCAGAGAGAGTGCACACACTCTAGTCTTTCTGTTTTCCTCTATTTGAGAAGTTGAGCAGACCTAAAGTAGTGGCGACGAAAGGCTAATACCGAAATTAACACTGAATCTCAAGTTTTGTTGTTTTTAAATAAAAACCTGTTGTTAGATAGTGGTAAGACCGCAGGACCGCCAAGTCAAAGGTCTACATTTTTCGAACGTTGCGTGCGTTTTAGAATCAAATATCACAGCGTCCGTGTCTTGGAAGGCACGTAAAATGTGAGTCCTGCGCTGGATCTATCTTCCGTCGTGTCGAAATGCCGTCTCATCGGGCTACGACAGTAAAGGAACAAAGAATCCACCTGTGTTTGCGTATACGCTTGTGCATTATAATATGTCCCACGTAGCTGGCTGGTGTCATAGTAACACTAGCCGACATAATTATCATTCTATTCGTCAGCCTTACCATTAACAAAGCAGCGCTGTGTACATTAATATTTGAATTTCCTGTTTACCTATATTTTGCAAATATTGTAATAATGATAGTAGATAAAAGACGATTTGACGATACAAGTAAATCCAATCAAAGTAGTAGTGTTTATAAAGTTACTATATACGTCTTAAAGTTCATGGCTAAAATAGGCTAGATGCAAATACAAACCTAGTTCGTGTTTAAGAAATATCTAATGAATTTAACTTATTTACAGCTTAACTAGCAAAACATAAAAGGAAAATGCATTCAAATAGCAATTCGTTGAACTTAAATATAAACTAGTCTATAAGAAAAATAAAACAAGACAAAATATTTCGAACATTTTAATTAATATACAATATTCTAAAGGTATATTCACACAGACGCGCGTCCAAAAGACGACGAATGCTTCGAAAAGAGTTTGTGCACGGCACCTGAGTAGCGAGAGACTTTCATACATCGCTATCGTCCACACACGGCGCGGTAATAAGCGTGCTACAGCCGCGCACGGTAGCGCCGTCATATCAGGACACGCCCTTGAGACAATACTGGCAACCGGTGAAGGTACACATCGTGAGGAAACCTGGATGCCAACAGGAAATCTGAAAGCGCCAGCCGACGAGAGCAAGCGCGCTGATCATATGCTGAGAAGTGCTCGTTCTGTATGAGTGGGCTTCGCCAGTAGCGACACAGTTAGTCTAATATTACATTTTACTGAATCCCTTGACAGATATTGCCGACTCTTTCCAGGCCCCTACCACAAGAGTCTCCAGAAAAGACACCAGTTTTACTATTTTTGTTTGGTTCGAACGCCGATGGGCCAGTGTGAGCAAACGTCGCGGGCCCTGTATAATCAAACACCTCGTAGACTTCCACCTTCTGTATAGTCACAATAACAGCACTATATACCACATTGAACAACAACGCACAGAGGAACAACACAGACAGATACTTCATTTTAAACAAATGTTTTTTCTAATATTAATCTTCGTATTCTTTAAACGAAATGATTTGTTTATAACATAGAGGCCTTTATATACCTCTGCCAAGTCTAGAATTCGAGGTTATTTCATTTTTTAACCATCTAGGTATTTGGGTGTTTCAATATCAAAACTTGTTTTGTTAGGATTATAAATCATGTCAATTTGTGAAAACCTTAATCTTGTATCTATAATGTACGGCTCATTCTACTCATTAAACTTAAAAAATGAACTGGTGGATATAAGAAAAATAAAACAAGAAAATAATATCTAAAACATTTTAATAAAGACATCAAACTCTCAATATTATAACATTGTATGTTTTGTTAATTATTCTAAAGGTATGTCCACACAGACACGCAACTAAAACACTTGACGAATAATTTGTATTAAGTTCGTGCACGGCACTTATGTAGCGAGAGACTGTCACACGACGCGGTAAAACGAGTGCTACAGCCGTAGGCGCTGACGCCGTCATATCAGGACACACCCTTAAGGCAGCACTGACTTACGGTGAAGGCTCACATCGTGAAACAACATGGAATTTGAAAGCGCTAGCCGACGTGAGCAAGCGGGTTCATCATGTGCGGATAATGGGTGGTCTTCGCCAGTAGTGCCACAATCAGTCTAATATTAACACTAATTAATCGGCTCACAGATCATCGCGATTCTTTCATAGCCCGTGGGACAAGAGTCTCCATTAAAGTAGCCACTTGCACTATTGTTAGTATCAAACGTCAATGGTCCTGTTAGATCAAACGTAAAGGGCCCTGTCTGATTAAACGTCGAGGGTCCTGTTGGATCAAACGTCAAGGGCCCTGTTTGATTTAACACCTCGTGAACTTCAACCTTCTGTGTACTCACAGTAACAGCACTATATACCACATTGAACAACAACGCACAGAGGAACAACACAGACAGATACTTCATTTTGGAGAAATGCTATTTCTTCGACAATGTTTATCTTCGTATTTTTTTAACAGAAATGATTTGATTATCACAAAGATGCCTTTATATACGTTTTTTTTGAGTCTAAGAGTCGAGGTTAAGCCAGTTTTAATCATACTTTTAACAGTCAAACGTGTTTTGTGAGGATGTCAATTGAATACCTATTTTGAACACTAAATAAAAATGATGTCACTTTGTTAAAACTAACCTTGATTTAGTATCCATAATTTTGGTAGCTTGATCGTAAAAAGTTCGTAAAACATAAAAAATTGAATTCCAAATATTGGAATTTGAAGTCACCAATCCGCTGCATACTACATTTAGATGCGAATACAACGTCATACTAATGTAATCGCCAACAACAGGTCAACAACTTAACTATTCAAAGACACGTGAGACGCATGGAGACAGACAACACTTTGAAGAAACTTGGATTCGAAATATCAGAATCTTGGATTGCCAACCCGCACTGAGCTGGCGTGGTGATCAACGCTCAAAGCTTCACTATATAGGAAGAGGGCTGTGTCCAGCTGTGAGACATTTATAGGCTGACATTATTTAACAAACTCATACAAACATAATATGTCGGTGGTACCACTCGGCACTGCGGAGAGAGTGCATACATTCTAGTCTTTCTGTTTTCCTCTATTTGAGAAGTTGAGCAGACCTAAAGTAGTGGCGACGAAAGGCTAATACCGAAATTAACACTGAATCTCAAGTTTTGTTGTTTTAAATAAAAACCTGTTGTTAGATAGTGGTAAGACCGCAGGACCGCCAAGTCAAAGGTCTACATTTTTCGAACGTTGCGTGCGTTTTAGAATCAAATATCACAGCGTCCGTGTCTTGGAAGGCACGTAAAATGTGAGTCCTGCGCTGGATCTATCTCCCGTCGTGTCGAAATGCCGTCTCATCGGGCTACGACAGTAAAGGAACAAAGAGTCCACCTGTGTTTGCACACACGCTTGTGCATTATAATATGTCCCGCGTAGCTGGCTGGTGTCATAGTAACACTAGCCGACATAATTATCATTCTATTCGTCAGCCTTACCATTAACAAAGCAGCGCTGTGTACATTAATATTTGAATTTCCTGTTTACCTATATTTTGCAAATATTGTAATAATGATAGTAGATAAAAGACGATTTGACGATACAAGTAAATCCAAACAAAGTAGTAGTGTTTATAAAGTTACTATATATGTCTTAAAGTTCATGGCTAAAATAGAATAGACACAAATTCATACCAAGTTTGTGTTTACGATGTGTGTTGCTGAAATGAGACCGTCTAATAAACTTAACTAAAATACAGCCAACTGGCAAAAACATAAAATATAATGTAAAATGTAAAAACAGAAAATGCATTTAAATAGTAAGTCGTTAAAAAAAAACTAGTCTAAAAGAAAAAACAAGACAAAAATATGTAGAGCATTTTAATAAATATATCTATATTCTAAAGGTAAGTCCACACAGACGCACGTCCAAAAGATGACGAATGCTTCGAAAAGAGTTTGTGCACGGCACCTGTGTAGCGAGAGACTTTCATACATCGCTATCGTCCACACACGGCGCGGTAAAACGCGTGCTACAGCCGCGCACGGTAGCGCCGTCATATCAGGACACGCCCTTGAGACAACACTGGCAATCGGTGAAGGTACAGATCGTGAGGAAACCTGGATGCCAACAGGGAATCTGAAAGCGCCAGCCGACGAGAGCAAGCGCGCTGATCATATGCTGAGAAGTGCTCGTTCTGTATGAGTGGTCTTCGCCAGTAGCGGCACAATCAGTCTAATATTACATTTTAGTGAACCCGCTGACAGATATTGCCGATTCTTTCCAGGCCCTTGCCACAAAAGTCTCCAGAAAGGCTACCAGCCTGGAAATCAGCATTATCTTCTTCGTTTGGATCGAACTCCGATGGGCCTGTGTGAGCAAACGTCGCGGGCCCTGTATAATCAAACACTTCGTAAACTTCCACCTTCTGTATAGTCACAATAACAGCACTATATACCACATTGAACAACAACGCACAGAGTATCAACACAGACAGATACTTCATTTTGAGCAAATCGTTTTTTCTTTGATAATGTTTATCTTCGTATTTTTTAAAAGGAATGATTTGTTTATCGCAGAGATGCCTTTATATACCTTTATTGAGTCTAAGGGTCGAGGTTAAGCCAGTTCTACTCATATTTTTAATATTCAAACTTGTTTTCTGAGGAAGGCAATCGAAAACCTGTTTTGAATACTATATAAAAATTATGTTACTTTGTTAAAATTAACCTTGGTATAGTATCCATAATTTTGGTATCTTGAAAGTAAAAAGTTCGTAAAACATATCATTACGTATTCAGAAAATTTGAATTCCAAATATTGGAATTTGAACTCGCCGATCCACTACATATTATAGTTAGGTACGAATTACAACGTCATACTAATGTAATCGCCAACAACAGGTCAACAACTTAACTATTCAAAGACACGTGAGACGCACGGAGAAAGACATTGCTTTGAGGAAACTTGGATTCCAAATATCAAAATCTTGGAATGTCTACACTTCTCGAAGGTTGTGTGCGTTTCAGAATTAAATATGACAGCTTCCGTGTCTTTGAAGGCACGTAAAATGGGGGTCCTGCGCTTGATCTATCTCCTGTCGTGTCGGAATGCCGTCTAATCGGGCTATGACAGTAAAGGAACAGAGAGTGCACCTGTGTTTGTGCTGCTATGTCCCGCGTGGCTGGCTGGTGTCATAGTAACACGAGCCGACATAATTATCATTTTACTCATATTCATCAGCCCTACCATAAACAATACAGCGCTGTGTACATCAAGATTTTAATTTCCTGTTTACCTATGTTTTGCAAATAATATAACAACGATTGTATGATAAAAGTCGATTCGACGATACAAGTAAATCTAAAAAAAGCAATAGTATTAATAATGTTACTTTTTATGTGCAAAAGTTCATGACTAAAATAGGCTCGACGCAAATACATACCAAGTTTGTGTTTAAGATGTGTGCTGCTAAAATGAGACCATCTAATAAATTTAACTTATTTACAGTTAACTGGCAAAAACATAAAATATAAAGAAGATCAATTTCAAAAGCAAGTTCATAAACTTAAATAAAACTTGTCTATAAGAAAAATAAAACAAACCAAAAATAACAAAATCATTTTATTAAATTATATAATATATTCTAATAGTATGTCCACACAGACGCGCGTCCAAAAGATGAAAAATGCTTCGAACAAAGTTTGTGCACGGCACCTGTGTAGCGAGAGACTTTCATACATCGCTATCGTCCACACACGGCGCGGTGAAACGCGTGCTGTAGCCGCGCACGGTAGCGCCGTCATATCAGGACACGCCCTTGAGACAACACTGGCAATCGGTGAAGGTACACATCGTGAGGAAACCTGGATGCCAACAGGGAATCTGAAAGCGCCAGCCGACGAGAGCAAGAGCGCTGATCATATGCTGAGAAGTCCTCGTTCTGTATGAGTGGTCTTCGCCAGTAGCGGCACAGTTAGTCTAATATTACATTTTACTGAACCCACTGACAGATATTGCCGATTCTTTCCAAGCCCTTACCACAAAAGTCTCCAGAAAAGCCACCAGAAAGGCCACCAAAACCAAAATGTTTGTTTGGATCGAACGCCGATGGGCCTGTGTGAGCAAACGTTGAGGGCCCTGTATAATCAAACACCTCGTATACTTCCACCTTCTGTATAGTCACAATAACAGCACTATATACCACATTGAACAACAATGCACAGAGGAACAACACAGACATATACTTCATTTTAAACAAATGGTTTTCTAATATTAATCTTCGTATTCTTTGAACGAAATGATTTGTTTATATCATAGAGGTCTTTATATACCTCTGCCAAGTCTGAAATTCGAGGTTATTTCATTTTTAACCATCTATTTGGGTGTTTCAATATCAAAACCTGTTTTATTAGGATTTCAATCGTTTACCTAGTATGAACACAAGTTAATTATTACCTTAATTTGTGGAAACCTTGATTTTGTATCTATGACGTGTAGCCACTGATTAAACTTAAAAAATGAACTGGCGAATATAAAAAAAAATAAAACAAGAAAATAACATCTAAAATATTTTAATAAAGATACTAAATTCTTAATATTATAACATTGCATGTTTTGTCAATTATTATAAAGGTATGTCCACACAGACGCGCAACTGAAACACATGACGAATAATTTGTTTTAAGTTCGTGCACAGCGCCAATGTAGCGAGAGACGTTCACATTCCATGTCATATCAGGACACACCCTTAAGACAAAGACTAACGGTGAAGGTTCACATCTTGAGGGAACATCGAGAGACAACACTGGTCTATGGTTCTAGTCGTAAGGGACCCTGACTGCTAAACTGGAGTAATTCCATATTACTTTTCTCCCGACGTTTCGGCCGAGTTGCACAGATTGTGGTCGCGGGTGAAATTACATCGCAAATAAGATCCGTTAATTGTCTAAAATATGTGTTTAAGTCGCGAAAGTTTATTGCTATACCAGAGGTCGCGGGTTCGATCCACACCTAGGACAAATGTTTGTGTGATAAGCACTGTATCTGTATGTAGTATCTGGGTGTATTTTTTCAAAAATATCTATGTATTTGGAAATATATAGGTATGTATAACGGTTGTCTAGTACTCATAACACAAGGTACTTAGTATGCTTAACTTGAGACTAGATAGCGTTGTGTGAATGTTGAGGAATATTTATTTACTTATTTATAACATTGAATGTGACAGCGCCAGCTGACGTGAGCACGCGGGATCACCATGATAATAATGCTCGTTCTGTTTGAGTGGTCTTCGCCAGCAGTGCCACAATCAGTCTAATATTAATCCTTATCAATCGGCTGACAGATCGCACCAATTCTTTCAAAGCCCGTGGTACAAATGTCTCCAACAAAGTAGTCACTTGCAGGTTGCAAGTAACTACTTTGCTGGCGTCTGTTTGGGTCAAACGACGAGGGCCCTGTTTGATTAAACGACGATGGTACTGTTTGATCAAACGACGTTGACACTATTTGATTAAACGTTGATGGGCCTGTTTGATTAAACGTCGAGGGCCCTGTTTGGTTTAACACCTCGGAGACTTCAACTTTCTGTATAGTCACAATAACAGCACTATATACCACATTGAACAACAACGCACAGAGGAACAACACAGACAGATACTGCATTTTGAACAAATGTTTTTTTCTGAGAATTATCTTCGTATTCTTTGAACGATATGATTCGATTTTAACATAGTTGCCTTTATATACCTGTGCCAAGTTTTAAATTCGAGGTTTTTTTTTGTTTTTTTACCATCAATTTTGGTGTTTTTATAGCAAAACCTGTTTTGTTAGGATGCCAATTAAATATACAATCTAAACAGGATGAAAAAATAATTGTTTGTAATTATATCAATTTGTGAAAACCTTGACTTTGTATAACTTATAGACTCGTTAAACTTTAAAGTGAACGAACTAGTGGATGTAAGATAAATAAAACAAGTAAATATTGTTTAGAACATTTTAATAAAAATACTTATTCCTATAATATGGCTTCTTTTCTCAATTATTCTAAAAGTATGTCCACACAGACGCCCTACTAAAACACGATGAATAAGTTGTATTAAGTTTGTGCACGGCACCTGTGTAGCGAGATACTTTCATATATCGCTATCGTCCACACACGGCGCGGTAAAACGCGTGCTACAGCCGCGCACGGTAGCGCCGCCATATCAGGACACGCCCTTGAGACAACACTGGCAATCGGTGAAGGTACACATCGTGAGGAAACCTGGATGCCAACAGGGAATCTGATCATATGCTGAGAAGTGCTCGTTCTGTATGAGTGGTCTTCGCCAGAAATAGCACCATTAGTCTAATATATTTTACTTTTTTGAAGCTGTGATAGCCTGGTGGTAAGACTATAGGACTGCCAAGCCAAAGGTCTCGAGTTCGATCCGCACTGGGCGCATTGACTTTTCGAATATTGTGTGCGGTGAATGCGCCTGCGCCTGATCTCTCTCCGGTCGTGTCGATTGTCGTCCCATCGGGTTATGAGAGTGATAGAACAGAGAGTGCACGTCCTGTGTAACTGGCTGGTGTCATAGTAACACTAGCCACCGTGACCGAAATCGGCTAGGAGACGTTATTATGTTATATTCTACTGAATCGGCTGACAGATCTCATTGATCCTGGCCATGCCTTTGGGACAACGGTCTCCAGAAAAAGATCCACCTAGGCCTTTTCCTGAATTAAACATCGATGGTCCAGTTTGATCAAACACTTCATGGACTTCAACTTTCTGTATAGTCACAATAACACCGCTATATACCACATTGAACAACAACGCACAGAGGAACAACACACACACATAATTCATTTTGAGCAAATCTATTTTTTGATAAATCTTCGTATTCTTTGAACCAAATGATGTGTATATCACATAGAGGTCTTTATATACCTTTGCTGAGTTTAATAGTCGAGGTTATGTTAGTTTTTAGCACATTTTCAATTGTCATACCTCATTAGATCTCAATCGAATAATTTGTGCATACATTAAAATGACGTCAGTTTGTTTAAACAAACCTTGATTTGTGTTAATTATTTTGGTATCTTGGTTGTATGAAGTTCGAAAGACATAGGTATAGATTGCTAGGAAACTGGGATTGTAAATAAAGGAATCCAAAAGCGCCAATCCGCAGCGCGCGCCAAGTGGTCACCACGCCAACTACCACTGTGCGCGACGTGTCGCAGGTTTGATTCCCGCGTAGGTTAAGAATTTGTGCGTCACAAATGCTTGTTCTGAGTCTGGGCGTGTTTGTGCGTTTGAATGGAATGTCTGTAAACCCCTCGCGATACAAGGAATAAATTCCATAGTGCGGGAGTCGTTTTGTAAAAAAAAAAGAATATATTTGGAAACTAGATTTCCTCGCGATGTTTTCCTCCTCCGTTTTCCAGTAGTTCCTAAGATATGTGATAACGTATATTCAACTTTGACAACGTCACTTTGGTATTTGCCTACCTGTGCCATATCCATGCACATTCATACAGAAAAACAAGTCCCATACAATATTGTATGAGTTTGTTTTCATACAATATTGTGTTCGTCATGTGCCGTTGCATCTCAGTCGTTGTAGCCACGGCCACAGTCCCAACATCGATCACTACCTACATAATGATAACAGTCAAAATGCGAATGTCGGTTGTAGCCATTGATGAACATTACCCAATTCTGACCCATTACCTAATTCTTCTATGTGGTAAATCCATTATTATAACTTTCCAACAACTATCGTTTTACTTTAGACAATATATACAAAAACTTGACAAATTATATATTAAAATCTTCCTCGAGAACCACGTTACACATTGGTGAAAACAACATGAAAATTGGTGCAGTAGTTTTTGGGTTTATCGCGAACAGACAGATCGACACAGCGGAGGACTTTGCTTTATAATATGTAGTTATTGTGTATAATTATATTGTGACACCAACCTTGATGTTCTTGTTTATCGGACAGAAACTATTCATATATAAAAACCTATAAAATGTCACAAACATCACATTAGGGTAGAAAACTTCGAATGTATGGAAATGACACACCTTTTCGAAAAGTGACATGACTTTAATTGGTCAGTTCAAAATCTAAACACTCTTTTTCACGCTTAATAATATGTACTGTTTAGTCGTTCACAATTTTTCGTCAATTAGGAACTAACAATTAGGTACTAACATATGCAGGTAGCCTACATTTTGACTTTTTGATAAGATTATCAAGTCACTTTAGCATCAGCATTAAGCATACTGCAACTTATCTATCGATTAACATATTTATAGACTAATCTTTTTTATTAATACTCATTAATATTGATTGATCGTCTAATTATTACACTCAATTAAGATAAATTGGGACAGAAAGGAAGGAAAGTTTTGAAAAATGTTTTAATAAATTTTAAACTTAGGTATAGCGACAGGAAATGTTATTTCCATACATTGGAACGACTTCTATTAACATCACAAATTGTAATAATGTTACTTATGTAGGAAGAAGGAATGAGTCACAATTACAGCTTCCAAAAATTATAATAAGTCTTGAACTTCACAAATTATAATTAAAACTTAATTTATTCCACTTATTCAAGAATTAATAACAATAGCGTCGAACATGAGTCATTGTAAACATAGAGAATATACCGGTTGAGCAAGGTTATTTGATCAAGGCATCTTTGCAAAAAAAAAACTTGTTAGTCGACTTAATATTGATATTATATCGTAACATAACATTATTCTGTCTATTGCACGTTATTGCTTTTTTTATATAAATATTCCTCAAAATTAGCACAACGCCATCTAGTGTCAAATTAAGTATACGAGAGTAACTTGTTTTATGAGTACTAGGCAAATGATACACATAATTGATTCAAAATACATACATGTTACAAATAAATTACACCCAGACAAACAACAAATGATCGTGCTTATCACACGAACATTAATTGTCCTGGGTGGAAATCGCTAGCACTACCTCCGGATAGCAGTCAGGTCCATTAACCACTAGACTAACAGGCCAGTCAAAATTATTTACTATACGAAGTCTAAAGTAGATTATCTGCTAAAAACAGCGAACAAAATCATGCAGCGTATTCTATAACATCCATGCATTTAATTCTTAAAAAAACTTGTAAATGTATAAAAAAGTAACGACTACAAATTGATTACTTTTTCATTGGTTTCTTTTCTTAGTTTAGTTCTGGCTTTTTCAACAGTGATTGCGCCTATCACACTTATAATTGTTCCTGTTTTAACAATATTCAAGAACAACACTGTGAAGAAAGTCACACTATGATGAGTACATGCTGTCATAATTTGCTTGAAAGTGACGCAGACAGAATAATTGTAGAATGAATTGCAATATACAGTTCTCTTTTGACACGTGGATGACATTAACATGAGGACTCCGGTGTACATATTCGCAACAATAATCAACACAAGTGTCTGTCAAAGTTGTTCATATATGACGCGATAGAACCAAATACTTGCACAAAAATGGCACTACAAAACTCGGTCCAGTTTTTACAGTTTTATAATATCCCCAGTATCACATGGCGTTATTTCTTTGTCTTCTTAATATCACGTCAACTCAAAACTGAAAAATATTCCAACATTACATGTTTTTATTTGAAGTTGAAATCAGTTTCTTCACACAAACACAATTTGTACTACCCTGCTGCAAATTGACATATCAGTCCGAGCCTATAAGTTCCGTTCGCGCAAAGGCTTACAAAATTGTCCGGGGCACGTTTGACAACTGAATGAGACCCATCACTCACTTTGTCTGCACAACCACTTTCAAATTTAACCTCATCAAGCGTTTCACCATTATCTTCTAAATTATCTTCTATTTCCACTGTCTCCAATTCTCGTTCTTCAAATCCATAATGGTCAGTGGCTATTACTTTTAAAGTTACTATTATTAATAATAATAAACACCTCATGTCTATTTGATATTGTATCTTAATACTGAATGGCTAATATTTGAAATTTCCAAACAAGTTTGGTAGGTAATCGACGGTCAGGCCGGTGAGGATTTCGTGATGTCATCTGTATGAATAATTTGACCGTTTGGATATCATTTCAGGAAGCAAAGATTACTCCTATGTACATGTTAAAAGCCTATGTACTAACTCAGGGTGTCAGCAATTTTCATACTAAATTTAATTAAAATTGAAGCTGGTTCGAACTTGAAGAGGTAAATAGCATACACAATGGCATTAAAATTTGAAACGGTTTTGAAATTCTTCTCCTATACCTTATAACCTTCAATGTTTTGAGCTGTAACGACTAGACTCGACTAGTCTCACATAATTTTTTAAAAAAGAAACGTCTTTCCTACACACTTGAAGTACTCTTCATTTTCTTTTCTTATGCGATGTTGTTTTGTTTCAGTCATCTTTCATAAAACTTCTCTTAAAATAAATAAATAGTCTTCG
This sequence comes from Chrysodeixis includens, assembly GCA_941860345.1. NCBI lineage: Eukaryota > Metazoa > Arthropoda > Insecta > Lepidoptera > Noctuidae > Chrysodeixis > Chrysodeixis includens. The sequence goes on along the minus strand of OW796112.1, from coordinate 2,042,800 downwards.
AGGTAACCCAGTATTTAAATCAACAACTGATACGCATTGTCAGTCAGTCCTGCAGTCAGTTCAGCAAACAACCTTATCGCAAGAACAACCGGTGTGAGTTGTGACGTCATCATGGTCTATGACCTTATAATTATTGTATTTTCTGAAGTTGCTTTATTTTTTAAAGATTTGAACGTTTTTATTTTGTTTCCTGTGTTGTTTGGATATGAGAGCAATTAATCAAAGTTATCTTACATTAGAATAGAAAACTGCCAGTGCCAATGGTGTACCGTTTCGATAAACCACATCGAAAAGGAAAGCAATTCTCATACATTTGAAGTTTTATAATTTTGAGACTACGCGAATGTGATTTAACATAACCTGGTAACTTTGATTAGTCATCAGTTTCGAGTACGAAATAACCCTAAGCCGTGTAAGATGAAGTATTAGCTTCTCCCTCTAAAGGAAAAAAAAATCTTTTCTTGACGAATCTGTTGGTTTAGAGGTTAGTGACCCTGACTGCTATACCGGTCGTGGATTTGATTCCCACCCAGGGCAGATGTTTGTGTGATTAGCACGATCATTTGATCAGTGTCTGGGTGTAATTTATCTATAATATGTATTATTTTGAAATAAATATGTAAGTTTATCGGTTGTCTAATACTCATAACACAAGCTACTTAGAATGCTTGATTTGAGACTGGATAGCGTTGTGTGATAACAGAATATTTTTATTTATTATGATATTTCTTAGTCCACATTTGGTGTGACCGAACGTTTGACAGAAGATATATTATTATATCGACGGGTCCTACGTATACTGGTGTAACCAGCAAAACACCAAAATACGTTTTTTTGCACCAAAAGCCTTAAAATTACCTTAACTTCATATCCTGTAAAAATTATATTATTTTATTCAGTAATTTCAGAGATACAAACCTGTAAACTAACATAAGTGACATGATTTTCGGCCACACGACTATCTACACTGATGTAAGTCACTTACACCAGTGTAGGTAGTCGCGTGCGCCGCGTCACGTACGCGCAAGTGCCATTTACTCCAGTATACGCGCTGCGACGGAGTTAGGAGCACGTTAACACTGGTATAACTGCGTTAACTGCTAACATATTGTTCTGTATCAAAACCTTTTCGTGCCCTGTTTTTAGGGGTTGTGTTACTTTTTTACATATTTAACAAGTTTTGTTTGCTTTGAGTAAGTAGTGGTGAGAATTCACAACAATTAAGGGCTCACGAGGTCAATTTTTAATAAATTTATGCGTTAAAAATTAACAAACAAATTACTAAGTTGACAGTACTAATAGTTCTACAAAAGGGTTTCATTAATGTTCACTTAATGCAAGATGCAGATTGTACTGCTTGTAGATTTGTTTGAGCCGCCTGCATTAATTTTTTACGTATAAATTATATAATGTAGACGCACGGTGTACTGCATACTCTTCACACTAAATTATAGAGTTTGTTTTTCCCTGTTTGGTTACTGGTTGTTTTTTTACAGTCGGGTTTTTTTGTTTTTTTATTATTATTTTATTCTTTCAATAAATTTTACACTTACATCAGTAGGAATACAAAGTAGTAGTATACGAAGTCACATGTGACTTTGTTTTATTTTCTTGATATTGTTATCTGCCGTAACCTACATTATTTTAATAATAATATCTATTTACTAATAAAATAAATATCGATACTACTTTCAATACATTTTTTGCAGCAATTAACGTAAGGAGTTACCAAATTTTGCTACTTGGTAACTGACGAGACAATTTTTTTTTATGTACCCAAGTACATCATTTTTAAAGGTGTAGAAATATTCCAGAGGTAAACAATATAACAATATTCGCAACCCCAGTTTATTTTGGTAAAGTTGTAGTATTGAAAAAACAATTAAGTTCAATCAAAACTTAAGTATAGTAATACAAAAGACATTCAAATTAAACTTATAAAGGACTTAGTGGTCGCCCGCAACTTCGACCGCACGAATATCGGTTATAACTGCAAAACATTGCCCTCCTCTGACGCAGTCGGTTAAAAAGTCTAGGTTTTAATCCAGGTTGTCAGCTAAGTCCATACGAAATTTCTTCAAAATTGGTTAAATCGTTTGAGCGTCAAAGAGTAACAAACATCCAATCCATACTTATGCAACTTTCGCGTTAACTATATTAGCAGGATATTTTCAAATGTATAAAATGCATATTTAAACAAGTATGACGAGTGTGGTGATGTGATGAGGCATTCGTATGAAGGGTGTCCTACACAAATCACCATTTAATACAAGTTGTAAAAATGTAATGAATTTTCCATCATCTGATTTAGACTTTAAGGTCTCATTGCCCTGTTTTTAGGGGTTGTGTTACTTTTTTATACATTTAACAAGTTATGTACACAACTATACACTTAATAGAAGCACATAGTTCGAAAAGAGTTTCACAAAGGTTATACTAATTTCTTTAAAATACCTTTTCTAGCGGATCTGCAAAGGGAGAAATAAATTAGAAACATCAACGTACAAAAACTAGTGGACGTAACTGAACAGACGTAACGTAACTGAAAAAAAAAATAGTGGAAATGCTATTTATAAGAATAATGACATAAAATTCAAGGCAAGCTAGTCTTAAAAATAAAAAAAAAACAATTAGGTATTATCGTAAGAAAACCTCTTTAAAAATCAAACCCTTTTTTTACTTAAAATAAGAAGATTACATTTTTTTGTTTTATTATTTTTAAGATTGCAAGGCCAATGATTTTATTTTTCATTATTAGGAATGCTACTATCTAATAATAAAGTGTTATTTTGTATTTTAGATGTTTTTATTTAACTTTTTGCCACATTAATTTAAATATTCACAGTTAATAATAATACAGCAAACTGTTGCAAGTAGCTTTCCAGTACTGAGTAAACTGTTATAAGTGTTAAAAAGTCGATAAAAGTAGATATTATTTTTTATATTATAACCTCATATTGGTCAATTACACGGAAATACTATGTTTAAAGAGTAAAATCCTTCAGATTTCCTTTATTTTAAGTATAAACAAGTACACTGTATACTGGTATAAGTGGCCACTTGTATCAGTTTACAGGTTCTACCGTAGTAAAAAAAACAAGCTACATCAATGCAAGTTAACCTATTTTCCAAAGTATAAAAAAAGAAGAAAAACCAATAATGCAGTCTTATTCCTTAAGTATTAAAATATAACATACTAAAATTTCAAGTGTTTTTATTGATTTTCGACAAAGTTACAAGCTTTAGAACCTTTAAACCGCTCTCTTGAAAAGTTGTGTTTTTGCACTTGTACTAGTCTACGTAGGACCCGTCGATATCAAGCTATCGAATTCCATCGCAAACTATCTTATCTATTATCTCTTGAAGTTCAACTGTTAGACAATTCATCAGTCAGATAATATCGGATGTCGACCTTGTGCATCTTTATGAACGAATTCACGATCGAATTTGAGTATTTTTGCCTTTACACTTCTCTTTATATCAGTCTAAAATAGCAATCAATAGATAGCAAACGAAATTAAATGCCGAAGATATTCGACGTAAACTACAATTGAAATTAAAAATTGTTATTTTAATATTTCGCTTGACCTACTGCTAGACAAAAGATTCCCTCTATTACTTTTAGCGACCCTGTACCTACGCATTTTCGTACCAAAGATACCGTCCAGTTCGTCGCCATCTCTGTGGAGCTCTGCCTTGGCTCGTACAGTTGTTGCAAGACGCCAATCCTTTTTTTTTTGTTGTCCGGGGTGAAACTCTAATGACTTCAACCCACGCCGAGGGCACGGCATGGGGATATGTCGGACTCGCACCGACCAAAGTCACTCCGGGTCCCTTCTATTACCAAAGCCATAGTCGCGGGATCGCTTGCGCATGCTCTGCGCGACTAGCAAAAGACGCCAATCCTGACCTCCACTAGTCCTTCAATAAGCTAATTTCAAAACGAAACCTTTTAAACCAAAAGTCTTTAATAAAAAGCCAAAATAAATACACAAAACATTTATTAACAAAACAAACTTAATCCTAAAATATTATGCATCTCAAAATGCGAATCTAGTGAGATTCTTCTTCAACGGCCATAAAACTCGACTTGATAGTAGTACCCGTATCCTCGGGCTGACTGCAGTCTGATGGTCGCGTTGTTCCCGCCAATTCCTCCGGCGACCAGGAAGGCGTTCGCGTACTGTGTGTAGCCGACCTCCAGCGCCCTGATGGCTGAGATGCGAGTGGTTCTATTCCCTCGGTAGGTAATGTCTTGCGTTTGGACGGCGTTTGGTATTGCGCCTTTTGAGAAGTAGTTCCTGAAAGTTGTTGGTTTGTTAGGGTTGGTCTTTGGAGTATTCCTTTTAAGAGTATTCCTAGTAGTATCCTTCAAAATACTTGGTTTAATTGATGATTAAACATCAATAATTAAACCAAGTATTTTAAAGGATATGTAACCTATTTCTTTTCTACTCTGGTATATTCACGAGGTCTTATTTCTACATAGCTAATAATAACTAATAATATAATAATAATATATTTATAATTTTAACTGTACAACGCATTGGTTGTAACTGTAATGTTGTGCATGTATATTTAAATAAATAAATAGCGTCGTCTTTTGAAGACAATATTATTAAAATAATTCTTAACAAAACAAACAACATCACTTGACGTTAATTTGTCAAGGTTTAAAACGACTTTAAATATGCATAACAACATCTAAAAAGAGATGTTTCTGGCTAGACATAATTTCAAGAATGTCTGTCAATTTGAACACGGTCAACCATCGCTAACCTATTAAGGTGTTTCATGGTGATAAAATTTCTAAAGGCTCTCATTTAAATTATATGAACTATGCATGCATCAATAAACAAATAAAGTTCAACTTAAAAATAGTAGTACCTACCTGTATAGTAATCTGTCTCCTGCACTGGCTGATCCAAGGACGAGGTTGGACCTTGCAAACCTTTGCTGGACCACTGCAGCATCATTGCTCAGTGACAGTACTGCCAGCACTGTGATCAAGAGAATGCTCTTCATCTAAAAAAAAAGCAAAAGGGTTAGATATGCCTATTATGCTAGCCCGCGACGTCGTTTTGCGGAAAAAAATAGTGATGAAAAGTAGATATTGGCTGATTCCCAGACCTATTGAATGCATATACAAAATTTCATAAGAATCGGTACAGCGTTTTGGAGGAGTACGGTAACTAACATTGCGACACGGATATTTTATACATAAAATTATTCAGTTTCCTTAATTGCGTTATAACCATCAGATTACTAGGGACATCATCATCATCTGCCTGTCCTTATTCCATTTTACTTCTATTCGGTGCAACACTTTTTTTTTTCATTCTTCCCTATCAGATGTCACAGTATAATTTACTTCTTTTTCATTCATATCATTCCTTATACAATCCATCTATCTTTTTTTCCAACATGCTAAGAAATTTGTTGCCAGTAGCTGAACAAATATAATAATTTTAAATCGTAAATTCGAACCTTGCGTATCGTAAAATTACACAGTATTAATAAAAATAACCTATCGGCCAAGAAAAAGCCTATTATCGCAAATAAAAGATAAAATAATAGAGAGATGTCTTCAAGTAGATATATTATTATGCTAAAAAAAACTTAAAAACACTTCTTTATCTTCTGTCTAAACATACACAAACATATCCTATTCGTTTATGTTTTAAAACAAAACAAAACTCTTTTCAAATGTCATCACAATACACAAAAATTAAATTAAGACTTACGTTTATATAATATTGAGATAGAACCGTTGAAACCAGAGCTAAGGTAATACTAATGCAACTACTTTCCTCCCAGCATATATACTTAAAATGTATGATAAGAATGATAAGACTTGTTTGACTCACTATAGCGTGATCCCCAACTGTTTCGAGAACACATCTTTGAGATAACAGAGTAAAATCAATAAGTTAGGCAATTAAGGAAAATTGTGCAGGTAAATGCGATGTATTTCTACTATAAAGACTATTGAATAAAGTATTTTTACAGCTTTGATAGTAATACTTGCTTTGCCCGCGATTTTGTACGCTTTAGTAATAATCACGCAAAAACAAAATAACAAAAAACTATTTTAAGAGATATATAACGGTTTACTCACGCGTATTTATCGGGATAGCCCGACTAGTTTCGGACCCAACCGGAGACCTTAATCATGAGCTGACGCGGCGGTGGGGTCGCGAGTCGAACCCAATTTAGTAAAATAAATTGGGGATCGAATTATATTGGTCGATTCTCATAACAAACTAATACTCACGCAAAATTTCTTTAAAATCGGTTTCGGAGTGTTCGTTAACTAGCACTGTGACTCAAGAATTAAATATTTACGAAGAAGACTAACGACCCTAGCCTTTAAAATACTGATATATTTTACATCTAAAACTCTCTTTTGAAACATTAAAAACCGCATCGAAATTCGTTGCGCAGTTTTAAAGATTTAAGCTTACAAAGAAACGGACAGCTGCTAGAAGCGACTTTTTATTCTATGTATTGATGAGAGCTCAAATTCAATTCACTTATTTAAACTAGGTTAATAAAATGCTCAGAAGAGATCCCTTTAAATTGTTATCAGAGAAGGACCATTGTAACAATGGCCCTTCTCTGAGAACAATTTAAATTGCACAGAGGGTTTCTGGGTTGTTCTTTCTAAGAGGTAACAGCAACCCTCACTTTGTGCGGATGATGACCAACGGGGTGGTTTTAGTGAGGCGAAAATCATACTAAGGCCGGGCGCCTTTTAAAGATCCCTCCGCAACAAAATATATACTAGTAACACTTTTTAAACATCAAATTTATACTAGACAGCACCCTGAGAAACTATCACTACCACTTAATCTTATATACCTACCGTTGTAGAAGAGAATCGCTCAATACTTTGTAGTGCGCTGTTACACTTCCACAACTGCAATAATATTATTTTAAGACGTGGTGGCAGGCACTGTAATTCACCCACCGTGCATTATTTTCTAAGGATTGTAATTGTTGAGTAAAATAGCGCAACAAATTTCAAAAACAAATGAATTGTATCAGCACAATACAATAGGAGAAACCTAATTAGTTTTATTTCAAACCGATAGCAGATTGACTGCACGGGTAGCCGAGTGGTATATCATTACGGTACATTACGGTCATTACGCCAATTACCACGGTAGACGACGTGTCGCGGTCGGTTCGATCCCCGCGTAGGACAATAATTTGTGCGTTCTACAAATACTTGTTCTGATTCTGGGTGTCTCTGTGCATGTGAATTGAATGTCTGTGAAACACCGCGCAATACAAGTATTATATTTTTAGTGACATTCTTAGGATATCGAACCCATAACCTCCGGTATAGCAGTTAGGGCCACTAACCACTAGACCAACAAGCCTAAAGTGGATTTTCTAGTCCAAAGTAGATTTTCCACAAAACTATGCAAAGATAAGCTAACCGTATAGGTCATTACGCCGTTGACCGCTGTGTGCAACGTGCCGCAAGTTCGATCCCCGCATAGAACAAACATTTTTGTAATCCATAATTGAAATAAATTGTCTAAGTGGCTTTTTTCATTTGTTTTAAATCCTTTAAGAGTAGAGAGCAATATGGCAGATCAATTAAATAGGAGTAGATTCAAAATAAACTTAGTTACCTAATGCTCTCCATTAATTAGTTTAATTTCTATTTATTTGTAATTTTACCTTATTTAATTTTCTCTACTCATCGTACAATCAGATGATTAAAAGTATTAAAAGGATTTATAGATTAAAGTTCGGCTTATTATAATTAGCTCCAGTCATGATGTCATACCCGTTACCTATTGAGGAAAAACCGTTTCGATTTGTTATCTGTTTAAATTGTAAACAATATCATGAATGTGGTAATCCATTTCTTGCAATTTTAAAGGAAATTGTAATGTGTGAGTTTGTATCGCATACACAGGGTATATTGTTACCTATATAATATTGATTGGACGGATAACCGAGTGGTAAAAAATCACAACGCCTATTACTTACTACTGCGCGACGCGTTGCGGGTTCGATCTCCACGAGGATTTTCGCGACCAACAAATGCTTGTTCTAAGTCTGGGTGTCTTTGTGCATGTGACTTTAATGTCTGTCAAACCCTTCGCGCTTCAAGGATTAAATTCCTTACGGCAGAAATCGTTTAAAGGAAATAACAAAACCAGCATTTTGCCGACACGAAAGGAGGAAACTAGATTCAATATTTAACAGTTGTGTTTCTCATTCATACGTATTTTCCTGAATGAGATAATATGATAAAGTTTCTCATTTATTACATACATTGATAAACTGTGACTTACATAATATGACTAATACAGATACTTTTAGTGCAGTCTTAAAATAAAACGGGAAAGCTAAATCCGTCATAAATAATGTCTTGATAGTATATTATATGTTGCAGATATGAATTGAAACTGCTAACTAATGTTTTGTGAGTCAACAAGAATCATAATTATCATTAAGTACATTATTAGCCTCACCTACATTTCGTGCTATTGATAAAGCATTGTTCAAAGTATCATTTACATTTTCATAGCTCTAGGAAGCATGACACATCAATTTACAATCACGAGCAAAAACCTACACTCGATTAAACAATTGAAGTTTAAGTCCTAATTAAATGATTTATAAAATCGTTCATTTTCTTATAGGAAATCTACTGCAATTTTTTGGTCGTGTATATATGTTTTTTCTCTTGACTTTTAATACTCTTGGTCAGCAACAAAGGCTAATTAAAACAATCAGGTTTTCTATACTCAATCAATATCAATAAGTTTGTTGAAACATTAAGTAACAAAACATTATAATATAAAAATATTCCACGACTTTTCACACAACGCCATCTAGTCTCAAACTAAGCAGAGCTTTTATTAAGAGTACTAGACAACTGATAAACATACTTATACAGGGTGACTTCGAAGTCGTGGGCAATATTTTAATCTAAGACACTATTAATGACACTAATTGCGTTAGGGCTACTTTTACGCAAAAATAAAATAAAAAAAGAATTGTGGAGTGTGGGGCTTGGGCCGTGAGGCGGCCCCGTACCCACTAAAACCCCCGGGTTTTCGGTGTGCGCCATCGAACCCACGACCTCTGGCATAGCAGTCAAAGCCACTAACCACTAGATCTACTCTATATCTTTTAAACTCTATCTTTCTCAGGGTTGCAGCATTAAAATGAGCAACAGCCGTATTGCGTGTTTGCGACCCACATTCTTCCCTTAATGTCTCAATTTTGTACAATTTATCCTTTATTTATCAATGTATCACACGTATGTTATTTCATCTACATTTTCATTTTTACATCAACTTTAAGGTAGCAAAAAGTTTGCGCCAACATTTAAGTATCTCAAACTTTGATGTCTACACGTTCCGTTTACGCAAACGTATGTTAGTGCAAACTAAGATTAGAGCTTGTGGACCCTGCATAAAACACGCGCCGCATACTTACTTTGTGGATAAAATAGACTAAAAGATGAAATGGAATGGACGAAAGGTTGAATGGAAATGGATAAAGTGGACTTAGAACGAATCACACTGTTACAATAATGCAATTGTGTGACTCATTATTAAAAAACCGGATTTCTTATTAAAAACCCCGTATGATACCGATCAATTAATATTATCTGTTAATACCGGATATCTGCAGTCTATAATGACAGACAAAGACGATTTAATTACATGTCATTCCGCTAATCGTTATTATTTGTATGACATTAGCGGAATGATCGGACAACGCGATAATGATAATTGAAAATGTACTGATTTTAACTTGGGTTCTCATAAGTGCTGTGTTGATCATTTAATCATACTATGTTTAAATCAAATCTCCTATGTCTAACTCAGTGACTAAGTTTTTGGAAATGTACGACAGTGTAAAAGAATTTTTCCAATGCAGTAAAACAAATCTTCATGTCATTTAGAGGAGGAATAAAGATTTTGTCACCACGCTTAGGTAGAATCTTACGGTTTGACCATTCTAGACATTAAGAAACAAAAATAAAGAATAAAAATAAAAACATATAAAGTAAAATCTTTTATTCACTTACGCATAATAAATAATACCGAAAAGCACCTCTTTTCAAAAGATTCTTATACAAAACATAATACAATTTCGTCCTAAAGTTCCTTAATTACATTTTTTGGTTTCAATTCTTATCGGCCCCAGAATTCGACCTGGTAGTAGTATCCCCAGCCACGTGCTGACTGCAGTCTGATGGTGGCAGTGTTCCATCCGAGGCCGCCGGCGAGGAGGAAGGCGTTGGCGTACTGGGTGTAGCCCACCTCGAGGGCTCTGATCGCGTTGATACGAATGTTGGCGTTGGACCCACGGAAGGTTATGTCTTGGTACTGGACGGCGTTAGGGATAGCTCCCTTTGAGTAGTAACCCCTGGAAGCGGAATGTTTATTAGTGTTTGTCGAAGAACTAAATTTTCGTATAAACTTCCTGAGATAAGTGGAAGATGAGCCTGGTGTTCCGTCGTTGTTTGATTTGATGAAGTCTTTAAGCGACTATTGTGATGTCTTTATATGTTATTTTTGTAGTGGAATTCCTTAATCCATCTGCGTAAAGTAAACTACAAGTTAAACCTTACAAAATATCAAGTAGTCTACATGGGAACATTACACGCTATAATTGTGAAAATTATAAATACAACTGTGAGTTACAAAATCTGAGTCAGAAAATACAAATTTAGCCCAGATAGGCATCACCCAAGCATTAATTTACATTCTAGACAACATCTTTTGTTGTCAGTCATCATCATCATTTTCCTGCCCTTATCCCACTTGACTTGGGGTTGGTGCAGCATGTATCTTTTGTCCGTCAGGTCAGTAACCAAACTAAAGTCATAAACTTAATGTTCCAAGGTTTGTGAAGATCTTTACCTGTAAAGCAGTCTGTCAGCTGAGTTAATGTTGCCAAGGATGAGGTTGTAGCGAGGAGACACCTTCTCGCTGGCCTTCTCCAAAGAGGCGGCATTTGTGAGGGCCACAGCGGCCAAGAACGCGACTAAGAAAACAGCCTTCATCTGAAAATAGAAATAAAACAATTAGTTTGGGTCTACTGAGGTTCTATACCTCTAAAAGCTAGACTGAATTTAGAGCGGCGTTCTAATAAAAAATAAATAAAAAAGTTTATTGTCTTTCTCCCAAAACTGTTATAAAGGCCGTAATAGTTTTAAAGTAGGTACTAGAATGTTCTATAAAGCAATAGTTTAGAAGTAGTTACTCTAATAAAATAATAATTCTGCTTTTTTTACGAATATACATGCCAATACGATTAATGAAAGTCTTCTATTTATTAAAAAATAACCATTTCACGGCTTTGATGTACAATTTCTAAATAAAATCTTTGCATTTAAAATTACTTTTGTTTACATAATCACTAACAATTGTCACAGACTATTTTTAAACTATGTAGTTATACAACTTCGCAAAACTGACCCACTTTTATCTAATAAATTAAATTGTTCTTAAATTAATTAAAACTTACATTGATTTATTGATTTATTACACGATTGCTTCACTTCTAAACACCGTATGTTTAAGATATCAGCTGAAGAAAATATTATATACTTATTGATGCGAGATAAGATACCATTATCTCGCGAATAACAGTCACTTGTCACTTGTTTTCACATACTCAACGCCATACGTGACTCATTATTATCAACACTTATGTTAATTAAGGAAAATGATAATTATAATAGTTTTTTTTTTCTAGTAAAGATAGTAAATTGTCAAACTAAGGGATTTTGTTATCGACAATCTTTGGTATTTCCTATTTTTCTTTTGTTTTGTCTTTTTATCGGTTTACTGAATCGGATAATCGTTGTGGAAAATATATGGAGTAATTAAACAATGCGATTAATTATATGAATCGCAAATGATTTGATTCGATTTGTATATTTGTTCTTATTGCGGTTCTGTATCCAGAGGCTAAACCGGGACCCCATTAATAACAGTTTGCCGTCGTCTTTGCATCTGTCTGTCTATATGTCAGTCTGTCTGTCTGGTGGTCTGTCCGTCTGTCTATCTATCCGCACATATGTAATAAGACTAGTGTTATAGTAAGACAATTTAAATTTACACAATGATGTATTTCTGTCTATTTTATTTATGTATTTATTTATATTTAAGGTACACCAAAAGAATATACATCAAATATTATATTAAATATCATACTCTAAAGTAAAGTTGCCTCTATAACAACACGAAAAACATATTAAAATAAATATTTAAGGGAGATCCTTCTTGCACAAGTCCAACTCGCACTTGTTTATTTTAAAACCGCCTATATATTATGAAAAAAATGCATACATAATTAACAATGGCTTTAAACGCACCATTTACTTCAATAATTATAATCAAAACAGCGAAACTATTATTGTTTTTCTAGTCAGATATTATTCTTTTGATAGTCATAAACCTAGATATCAAATAATGGAATCTGATATCGCCAATCCGCAGTGACCTAGCGTGGTGATTAATGCTCAAACCTTCCCTATATGGGAAGAGCCGCAGTGGGAAGTATATATATAGTATAGGCTGGTTTACATATTATATTATATACTGTATAAATTACCCATTACAACATGTTTTATATCTGGAAAGATTTCCGGGAAAAATATTAAAATGAACTTGTTGTTTTAAAAATAGTCTTATTTGTTAACTGTGGTTAACGAAAAAGAAATGGTAAAAATACAAATATACAACGTGGATTGGTAAAACTCGCTTACATTTTTAATAAACTGTATGATTTTGTAGCGTCCTCGAATTCGACCTAGAGTCTGGAAAATTTTATTATTATTACTAGCCTGAAGTGTCCCACTGTTGGGCAAAGGCCTCCGCACTAGAAAATGTAACATCCCATCAAATGAAAACTTCAAACTGTTAGAAACGACGCTCCTTTTCGACAAGTAACTTTGACTTGTCAGTTCAATACATTGGAGCAATTTATTCAGCATTAGCTCTCGGAAAAATGTGACTTATCTACAGGTTTTAAGTGCCAGTTGTAGAAGCGAGACAACACTCTACGTTAAGTGCGCTATCACGCTTTAACAGCTGCAATTACTTTAAAATGTGATGGCAGGTTCTCTGGGTAGGGGAATATTAGCTGCTTGTTCCTAGATAGGATACTAATACAATTACTAAGAAAGAAGGCCTTTCTAAAGCCAGAATCGCAAAAAGAACTAGCTGATAAAACATTGTCGAGGATTTTTAAATCGCTAAAGACAAGGAAGTTTGAAAGGAGAAAGAGGAGGCCTTTGCCCAGCAATGTGATCTTATTTAGGCTACATAAAAAAAAAGAATATCGAACCGTATCACTGTGGACAGTAATCGGTCATCGGCCAAGTGAGACGTACCAACTGTATAGCAACATTTATTAAATAGTATACAAGTATAAGTATAGGTTACTATTAAAGTTTATATCTGTATGTTCCGTCCGCATTGTATCGTTAAGTCAGAAATTTTCAAATTTAATAGTCATGCCAAACTGTGCAAACAGTTTTGTAGGGCTTTAAGTTCTATACATAGGGTAGAATACATGTAACATTTAACATGTGACTAGAGCTAATTATAATAAGCCGAACTTTTATCTACAAATCATTTTAAATATCTGATTGTACGATGAGTTAATAAATAAGGTAAAATAATAAATAAATAGAAAATAAACTAATGAATTGACCATAGTAACTGTGTTTATTTTTAATCTAGGTACTCTTATTTAATAGATCTGCGATATTCCTCTCTTCTCTTTAAGGATTCAAAACAAATGAAAAAAGCCACTTGGACAAATCATTTCATAAGATTATAAATATGTTTGTCCTATGCGAGGATCGAAGTCGTTAAGATAACAACGATCACATTTTCCGGGATAGAGGTGGCTCAAGACACAAAATGTAAACAGTCAAATGCTTTGACCACGTCCCTACATAAAAAAAATATCATCACTTTTTATTTTGACTTAAAATAATTGGATCCAAAATTAAGCAAGTATTTAATTTTGCTTGTCATAGGATGTTCTAATCTATTTACACAACGTAGTAAATGATTGAAATAATCTGAATGTAAGCACAAAGGTTATACTAAAACTAATACAAGAACAATAAAATGAGTAGGTTTAAAACAAAGTCGCGTCCCGCCGCCTGTGCATCCCTTTATACGCTTATTATATATCTTTAAACAACGAAATGGATTATGATGCAGCTTTTTTTAATAGTAGGATGTTTCAAGAGGCAATTGTGTTCAAAGTATATATTTATAATACATCAGTTTTGCACCCGTGGGAAGCGGGTCACTAGTTTGTTATTATATGCATTTTGCACTGATTTGTCAATTATTTATCATTTATTTACATCGATTAAAGTTGTTATTACAGGCTACTGGCACAATAATTTAGTTACCATTAAGTAAAGTGACTTTGTGTCGCCCTCATGAATTTCGCCAATGTGCAGTTAAACATCCAAATATCGTAAAACAGCTTTAATTACTGTAATGGCTTTAACCTCCGGTGTACAGTCACGAGCAAAAAATGTTTCACCAAATAGTTGCAGTAGATTTCTTATTCGAAATTCCTGAAGCTGTTATAGAATATTACTTATATTGTAAGCTAAAACATAAATGGTTTAATTCGTTAATTCAATTGTTTCGTCGTGTTACGTGTAACATCGTGTGTATTTGCTCGTGACTCTACGCTCTAGTATACTGGTACGGACTACCACCGTTTTAAAATATTTTTCCTTTATTCGCCAGGAATTTAGGGTTCCGTACCTTATAATACGAGGAGATAACAAGGTGAAGTTTAAACCTACCTAAATCTATGTTTTCATGAAGTTTACCAAAATTTAAACTTTTAAATTAACGTAAAAAAGATACTGCCGTTTATTCATCAATAAACGCATATTTCGACAATCTCAAGGAAATCAAAACCAGAGTGGTTTTTGTTAACCCAGAACTATACTATTTGGCACGTAACACTGTTATAGACCAAAAATACATCTCAAAACTATACAATTGCGATTAGATCCCAAAAAATAGGAGAAAACTCGGAAAAAAGTTCACGAATTGATTCCTAGATTATTTATAATGGGTACGGAATCATCGGTGTGCGAGTCCAACTTGCAATTACAAGGTCCATACCTACCGGTCTTCGAATTAATTCAGTACGGCTGACCGCACATTGGAGTCACGACAGTTTTAAGACAGACTTGCCTCACATAGACAAGTCTGCCTTATACCTGCGTTGACTAGACTGTTTTGTCGTTGATGTGCGCGCCCGCATAAATAAAAAAGGGTAGCCGACAAACGTTAGTCAGACGTCTGCTGCGATTTGGACAATTTTGTCTATGAGACGTTTTGTTTGAAGTGTGCGCACCTTCATATGTTTTGTATAGCAATGACTATTGCTATACAAAACTCTGTCAAAATCTGTTTACAAAAATCTGTTTGATGTGTCTTAAAACAATCTTGACTCCAATGTGCGGTCAGCCTACTTTACATTAAAAAAACTTATTAGTCTGTCAGATAGACTCCCTAAAAATATTGGACACGTGTTTTTCTTTTATCGCACGAATAAAAAAAGATAACGATACCTACAGTTAGTTGAAATCTCTTGTGACGTCACGTCACAATGCACTTTTAATAACGAATGATGTTGCTACCCCCCCCCCCACATCTTGATTCATTATGTCTTCGTATTCTTTATTGGTTTGATAAAAGATAACATTGCATTATTTTTTTTTTGGAAATCCATCTGACTAATGAGATTATTCTAGTCAAATATCCGAAAAGTGGAAAGAAAAAACGAAAGAAAAAAGTATTTGTCAGAGTGTTGTTTCAATGGGTGTTTTATACTAAATTGAGTCTTACACATTCTACCGAATCGGTGTACATATATTGGGCTTATTATCGGCTTATAATTAAACACTATTCTATCTGTATAACAATTTTCTAGTAGCGCCAACGATAACGTAACAGTTTTATAATCACGTGTTCGCCCATTCACAAATTAAGAACATACATACCTACATATAGCAACAATTAGGAGGAAAATTAGAGGTTATTCAACTGAATGAAGTTTCCTTATAGATACCTTTTTGCAGATATAACTTAATCTTATCAAATAATCGAGTATAAAACAGTATTATATTCCATAGATGTTTACATTCTCAAGTTAAACTTGAAACTGTGCTTTGTACGGGGAATACTACTAATATTATAAATGTAAGTATCAATTAAATTTTTAATATTTTTTAGCAAAGGCTTAGGGATTTGCCCAGCTGTGGGGTGAAAAGTGGGCAAGGTCAGTAACGAAAGTTTATGAACAAAATCAAATTTGCGAACTGCATTTTCTTTTTATAAATTTGATGATTAGAAACTTCAATATTCTAAGTTATTGTATTTCATTATCCGGGAGTAAATCTGTATCTGTTCATGGACTTAAGTTGTCAACTGTAACTTGCCTCTTCCAAAACTATATTTGGGTCATCTGCCAGTCTCACTGAATTAAGCTGAATAGCTTATTTTACATGGAGCGACTGTCTATCTGAACTCGAAAATAATTTTACATTTGTAAGGCAACAGGCAACACAATACTCTATATTATTATTGTATGACAATTTCGTATCTCAATCTAGAGCGGTTTTTAAATCGATATGTCAGTCTGGGCGCTTAACTTTAGTGTCGCCAACTTAGTTCGATAAAGCAGTCAAAGCCTCCTTGAGGCTAACTGTGGCTGACCTCATCCAAAAGGGAACAATCAAAGGAATACTATTGTGAGTGTAAAAGAGACGCCGCTCTACGTCATGTAGTGCTCTATCACGCTTCCACATCTGCAATAATATTACTTTAAGAGGTGACAATATCCCCTGGTTTTCAGTTACATTTGAAGTTGAACTACTGTCCCACAAAAGGGCCATACAAAACCTATACAAGTACAAAGTAAACATAAATCTTGAAACTAAATCAAGTGGCTGGGAAGTATTACCTATAAATACTTGACAATGACTCAAAATGAAGTTACGTGTCTCAACATCATTATCTAGTCTAGTTATCAGTCATGTAAAACTAATTAATAATTGTAAACAACCAAGTATCGTCTGATTGTGATTATTATCTTTAATAGAAGTCGAATTAATTTATTTCTGATTACCACTTTTTGTAGGGTACTGTGTTACCTAATAAAGGGTTGTAGAGGTCAGGCAGACAGTTGCTCTAAAATACTGCATTCAGTCGAATCCGATGATACAGGGCGCTGGTCTAAATATGCATGGGAAGACCTAAGTCTTTTTCCAAATACACCATTGCTTCTTTGGAGAAAGTCGTGAAGTTCCAACCATAGAAGCTGTATTTGAAATTAGATCTTGGTCTATTCGAACACCTTGAATGTCTCACTAAATAAATATGTACCATTTCAGATGAAGACCATTATCTTTCTCGCGGCCTTAGCCGTTCTGTCGCTGGCAAATGGCGCGGCTGTTGAGGAGAAAGCCTCACCCCGTTACAACCTTATCCTAGGCTCCACAACATCTAAGGACAAACTTCTTCACAGGTAATAATGAAGCTCTACGATTTTCAAATATATCGGTACCTACATAATGGGTAGTAGGATCACATTTTTAAAGTCCCTTTAAAACTGGTTTTTGGCCAAAAATACAATCACACACAAAATACTCACCTACTTTAGTTTAAGTTATGTTTTTGCATGCCACGATAAAGTGGCAGAATGTATTTGGATACTAAAACACTTTGTAACCACCTTACTGTTAACCTACATTCTTGCAAATAAATGAATATTATTATTATTATTAAAAAAATCACAAGCAATCACATACAAAATACAAATCTACACTTAATATATTTTGTTCGTTTGAAAACGAGTCTCAACTTCTGCCTTCTGCCTACACACACCTAAATAGTAAAATGGCATCTTACAGCCACAAAATACTCTCCAAAAACATTTCTTTACTCCAAAAGTTACCAATAACCTCCTATTCCAGAAACTACTACTCAAAAGGAGCCATCGCGAACGCAGTGCAATCTCAGGACATCATCTTCCGCGCCGGCAACTCCAGGGTCAAGATCAACGCCATTAGGGCCATGGAGGTCGGATACACACAGTATGCCAACGCCTTCCTGGTCTCCGGAGGCCTCGGCAGGAACAACGCCACCATCAGACTGCAGTCGGCCCGAGGCTATGGATACTACTACCAGGTCGAAATCTGGGGCAACTAAAAAATGTACCAAAGACTACGAGCTGAATTCTGACCCCCGCTTTTGTAATGCTGTTAAGTACTGTAAATAATGTGAATAAATTTTGTACTTTTTATTTGACTGTCTTTTTATGGATTATAGTTAACCCAGGCATACTTAAAGGTGAATCATGATAAATGATCCTGAAAAACCTTTCGTTTGTAAGGTTTATCGCGCTCTCTGAAATCTAGCTCACTGAAACTGTCTGACGCCAGACCACTAGACCATAGGCTCCGAGGTCACGCCTGTGCGTATCGTAAGTGCATCTTAAACTAAAGAAAAGTTAAAGAAGGTAAAAATACTAAACTTGAATTTATGGCTTGGACTTCCTTCGACCGTTATATACCTACGTGACTAGCTACCGTTACCTAAATGGTGTAGGCGAAGAATCTTCCTTTAACAGAACAACGATATTAAAACTTTTTCCATTCATCCTTAAAAAAAACAATTACCTAAATTCAATCCACTAAACGCCTACGTTTATATTACAAGCAAACAATCAATACATAATATCTACTTATTAACATAAATTTACTAAAGACATATCTAACTCAACCTTACTAGCGCCATCTATATTTATTTCAAAGAGTTCGACAATCTTTGGTGATTAACCGAGACAAGATAATATAATCATAACATTGATAGGTGTTGTTTATTGCTTTTGAATGATAAGATAGTTCTAAAACTTTTTTCTAGAACTCAAAATTATAGGCTAAAGAATTTAATCTCATTATAATAATATTATCTATCGCAGACTGTGGTTTGACATATAAACACACCCATTTCTTAGTTATAGTATAATACATAAGACAACCAATTATCTTTTACCCGATTACTGTATCTTTATACCGTATCCTTACATTTGAATTATGTAATTCAAAGAAAAGCATTAAAGTTTTTTAATGCCTCACTATAGGCCAAGTTCTCAAATACACCAAACTGCCCCAAAAGTTCCCCATTCGGACTATTTGACTTAAAACATATCTGCAAACTCTAGCAAACTGACATTTTTACAATCGTTAGCGATCATTAACGTTAATAGAAAACGCTCAAATGTATGGGGATAACAGGTGTAAGTCACGTGATTTATCGAAACAGAAAGTCATTTCCATACATTTGACAGAAATGTTACTTGGCTAGAGGGCCAGACCCACTTCACACCATTGTAATGCCATAAGAAGAGATCGATGTTATAGCGCCACCTCGTTTTTGACTTCCATCTTTAAGAATCAAATTTAAATAAACAAAACTATTTTAACAAAAAAAACATTTATTATTAAATTTACATAAAAGATGAAAGAAGCCAAAGCAGATCTAAATATTTAAACAATGATACTTAAATTTATGCGATGAATGTGTGAATCTTGTAAATTGGCATAAATTGACGGTCATTAACTTTGGTACTAAAAGTGACTAATCATCGACGGTAATGTAAAACAATTACTAATTCGCGGTTTAAGCACCGCCATCATTACCAAAACAATCTAGCGACGATGAATCATTAAAAATAAATGATCTTAAATGCAACTTAGTTCTAGGACCTAGGACCTAGATCCGTCTACCCCAAATCTCGACATTATATTTGTATCCCCTTCCCGTGGCTGTCTGCATCCGGATCTTTACGAAGTTCTTTCCGATGCCTCCGGATAGGACCCTAGCGGTCGCGTACTGTGTGGTCCCGACCTCTACCACTCTGATACACGTGATCCTGATGTTGGAAGCTCCGTTGTAGGTCAGCTCCTGCCATTGAACTGTATTGGGCTTGGCTGATCTAGTGTATGTGTTCCTGTCAACAAATATTGATCATATTAGGTACTGTTTTTTTTTCCACAACATTCACTGTCATCTAGTCTCAAGTTGAGTATTAGATAGTAACTTGTGTTATGAGTACTAGACAACTGATAAACATACTAATATATTTCGAACGTAATAATTTTAGATACTTAAATTACACCCAGACACAGAACAAATGTTCGTGCTCATCACATACACTTGTCCTGGATGGGCATCGAACTCATGACCTCCGGTATAGCAGTCAGGGCCATTAACCCCGTTTCTTCTTCCTAAAAGCACCGGGTTCCTTTACTTGAAATTAAATCGTGAATTAAAAGAGATAGTAATAATAATAATTAGAATTCCTTACCTATGTAAAAGTAGGTTCCCATTTCCAATGGAGCCAAGAATGAGGCTGTAACGTCCAGACACGGGCTCTTCCAGATATTCATCGCTGGTGACGAAGACCGGTGCCTCCTCAGCGCTTTCTTCACTGCTTGTGGAGACTACTGCCAATACAGTTAAGAAAACGATGATGAACTTCATCTGAAATTGAAGGAATGCGGTTATTATTTGTCTTTTTCTTCTTAGTTTCTTTTTAATTAATGGTTGGTAGCTGCGGAAGATGCGATCTCAAAATTTTACCTTAAT
Organism: Chrysodeixis includens; assembly: GCA_941860345.1. Classification (NCBI taxonomy): domain Eukaryota; kingdom Metazoa; phylum Arthropoda; class Insecta; order Lepidoptera; family Noctuidae; genus Chrysodeixis; species Chrysodeixis includens. The sequence continues at coordinate 2,022,104 of OW796112.1, read as the reverse complement.
GTCACTATATTTTGAAGATTATTGGAGTGAAATCATGAAAAAATATCTAACTAAAATTTGTATGATTTCACAAGAACTAACTATAATTTATTAATTGAAATATTAGTAAATTATTCAAATATGGTAAAAACAAACACTTTTAATACTTACATTGATGATTCAATAAATTTGTTTAGATCACAACAGATTGTTGAAAGCACTGGATTACTATTTGCATACAGCCAGTTTACCTTTCAATATATACTCAAATACTTTTGATAAGATTATTTATTAATAGTATCACTGACCCAGAAAAGGCTTTTGTTTTGTAAACAGATTAAAAAACCTCATTTATGAATGAATGTGATAAGACTGATAATATACAGTACGTTTTAGAAACACTACTTGTATATTTAATAGTTATAGACCCGCTACAAACGGCCTTTTTTATGAGTGGCCTTTTTTAACTTATGAACTGGGGCTACGTACGGGGGTTGACGAGGGGGTGTGCCGGACTTTTACCGGCTAAAACCACTGGAGCATCCTCATCTGCCTATGGCCGGAGGTACAGGGTCCGCTTTCACATTCACCGCGCCCCCGTCAGTGCTATAGAGAGTCTAGACAAAGTTTGTACGAAATTTCAAGTATTTGTAATGACATTAGTTTTTTGACAAATGACGAGTCTCTAATTTCTTAAATACATTGGATTGTGCAAGTTCTGTAATACTTTCACGTAATGGTTTCACGAATATTCAAGCCACATAAACTCGTAGTCACCTAGACACTAAGCAAGCGAACCCGAATCCATTATCGAACCCGCGACACATCGCGCCTGTGGGTTTGGTGACCTCTACTACTCGGCTATCCGTGCAAAAAAATAAAAATATTGGAATGAACAAAATAAACTTTTGGCAGATATACGCTGATTTTAAGTTTCGGTCTGCGGGCTAAATCTGCTGAATATCATCCAGTTATTATACCGATTTATTTCTCCTCTTTTTTTTTGTTTACAACCTTTTTAGTTTTAACAGTAACGGTACGTTCACACGGCGGGCGTCGAGAGTTTCTCCACCGAATCGGTTTTTTGCAGGATTCGGTTTAGTGGCAACAGTATTTGAATGAATGAGTTCACACATGCATTCGGTTTCAAGACACGACAAAAACCGAATGCATGTGTGACGCCGTGTGAACGTACCGGTAGTCCTAATTTAATACGATATCAAACTGTTTTATAATATGTAGTGATAAAACACTCTGTATAGAGACTTACATTAATTACATAAATTGATTTCACCTACTACTCTAGTACGATTTTAATATCTAATCGATAAGGGAAATAACAAACCATTTGGGGTCAGCAAACAAATGCTTCGACACCTGTGCTTCTATCGAATAATTGTTTATTAACTAGGTTGTCTAGATTACCTATAATAAGGGGCATTCCCTTTCCTACATTTGTTTTATTTAGGTCAAAATATGTAGTTAGTTAGATAGTTTTTATATGTTTAAAGTCGAATAAGTTGTTTCGTATTTTTTGCTCCGTATGTTGAAATCAAAATATCCGTAATTTATATTAGTTTTTGAAGTTCCACTAGTTGTTACCCGTTCATTCGCCCGCGCGAATGTTGGTTATAGCTGCAAAAACTTTACCCCACTTTGACGCAGTCGATTAAAAAGTGGCCTATATGTTAATTCAGGATGTTAGCTAACTCCATACCAAATTGAGCCTAGCCAATTGATCGTGAAAGATTAACAAACATCCATCCATCCACCCGCACTCAAACACTTTAGCGTTACAATATTACTATATTTTCCCGCGGTTCCGCCTACATGGATATCGATAATGGCTGCGACCTTTGATTTATCCTATGTATGTATTTTTCATAACGCATTTTTTACAAATTTCTACCATTCAATCTGTGGACGATGCATAGACATGGTATGGGGATAGAGTATTAAATTAATAAAATGTGTAAGGGCAATATATAAGCAGTGCGAGTATATGCTTCATGAAAGTGTATGGTATGTTTCAATCAAGAGATTTGCCTCTTATCTATCTCTTGAATATTTAACAGTAAATTTTTCTGCAACTAAATATGAGTCAATAATTTGACTCGCAACCCCAGCACGACAGTTTATGATTGGGTCCGACAGTAGTCGGGCTATCCCGATAAATGCGCATGAGTAAACAGGGAGTTCATAGCTTAACCTATTATCAGCCTTCACTCTCAGTTTTCTAGCAGTCGAATAGCCTTCTAATAGTTTTAAATACCTCGCACTTGAATACATTCATCAATGTGCATGCAATTGCGAGGTAGGGGGGCGGGGTGATTGGAATCAATACTTTGTTGGACAATACTTTGTGATCAAGTCTTAACCATTTACCATTTACCCAAGTTTTTCAGTAAATTTTTTTCTTAGAATTCGTTTTCAGTAAGCAAGGCAGGACTTGTTGGAAAGTATTTAAGAGTTATAAGGATCTTTTAGCACCCGGATGATATTCACATGAGTACGCAGGTGTGAGAATCAACTCAACTGTCTATTTAAAGTGTTGGTGTTTCATATAATTTTGATTATTATGGCCACGTGCCAAACGATCCTTACGAAAACATACCTAGTGGCAATATCTAGGTTAAACCACGACAACTAAGCGTGGAGTCATGTGCAAAGAAAAATAATTGACAGCAAGTTTTAATCGATTAATTAAAGTGTCTTTTAGATAATAGGCCCAGGTAATAACTTAATCTCATTCAGATTTCATTCTATGTTTTAGATTTCAAATTCAAAATTTAATTTTAACTGCTGGACTCTCCAAATTTTCTCGACTGGCCTATTGGTCTAGTGGTTAATGGCCCTGACTGCTATACCAGAGATCGTGGGTTCGATTACCACCTAGGACAAATGGTTTTGTACTGCGCATGATAATTTGCTCTGTGTATTTAAAAGTATATAAGTATGTATATCAGATGTCTAGTACCATAATACAAGCTCTGCTTAGTTTGAGACTAGATGGTGTTGTGTGAATTGTCGTGGAATATTATAATTTTTTTGTCTGGTCGTTTTAAGTATTATACTCGGTTTATGGCATTCATTTATGTAGTAAAGCCTGTTTGGTATCTTAGATCTTAGAAACATGCTATATCATTTGTTTATGGGCAGTAGGGGTTAGATTATGTCGGTTGCATCGTACTAGGAAATATACAGTTGGGAATTCCCAAAGTAAAAATATTTGTATCCATGTATGGGGCATTACCAATGTAGGTTTTTAAACTTCTTCTTTCTGAATATTAAAACATAAAATATTTAACAATAAATTAATTTATTTATAAAAACAAAATACATTTATGATTTTTTTCTATATCCTATTAAAGCACATTTTTTTAACTGTAAAATTTAAAGCCATGCACGTAAAATGTGAAATCGCAATTTCAACCCTTTACTGCAAACTTTTTCAACCCTTTTAGACAATTCCCCTCTAGACAAGTCTGCCCCATATCTCCACTTGGTAGTTGTATCCTCGTCCCCTGGCTGTCTGGAGCCTGATCTTGGCGTGGGTCTGTCCTATACCACCAGACAGCAGCCTGGCTGACGCGCCCTGGCTGGCGCCGAGCTCGACTGCTCTGATGGCTGTGATCCGGACATTGGAAGCAGCTCGTAAGGTTAATTCTTGCCACTGGACTGCGTTGGCTTGTGCCCGTCTAACGTAGTTGCTTCTGAAATCATTTTGCAGCTTGGTTAAAAGTACCTAATTTATTGCAGTGTTAATTAACAAACTTAAACCTGCTAATTTTAGCAGATTTCGTCGATTTTGTTCCACTCCCCAAAGAATAGAGAAAGTTCATGTGATCATAACCTGCTTTTCTAAGAGCTCTAACTAATTTTTGAAAACTTAATGTAAAAAGACATTTACCTGTGCAGCAGTCTGTTCCCATTGCCAATAGATCCAAGGATGAGGTTCTGGCGCACAGCGACTGGTTCCTCAACACCAGCTTCCTCCCTGGCCACAGAGCTCGGTCCCTTAATACCAAAAGCCTCCCAGTCCACAAAGTCTGGCTCCTCAACACCAGCATCCACGCTGAGCACAGCGACCGGCTCCTCCACTCCTGTGTCCTCGCTGCTCACGGAGACAGCCAGCACTGCCAACGCCGCTAGGAAGATGATGCTCTTCATCTGAAATAAGCAACAATGTTCATTTAACAATAGAACTGTTGTTTTCCATTTTTGTTTATAAGATCCCCTTCAAGACGCCCCTTCCCCTTACATATGCAATATATATATCACAAATCAATTGAAAAAAATATTGAATTTTAAATACTCACATTGAATATTTTGGAAATTGTTTTTCTGAAGTAGTTGCTTCCTCAGTAGAACTTTCTACTTAATATACAATGTTAGTGTCTTCAAGTCTATTTATACCAAAATGTATTTGATAAGAAGTTTAAAGGATGTTGATTCATACATTTTATCGATATTGACTAAATTATACAATATTGTACTGATTGCTTTAGTAACCTTGCTTAGGGAATTTCCTGGGATTTACTTGAAATTATACTTTACTTTGAAGTGACATGCGAATGTTGCTAACTATGGGACCTTCGATTGTATGAATAATCTTAACTTTATCATTTAACCCATAGCCTTTACCTACTGGGACAAATGTAGCCTCGTGATTCGTTAAATGATCTCTATTTTGTTTAAATACTTTATGCTTTTTGTGCCCTTTCACCCCCTCAAAGAAAACCTCATGTAAATCAGCTTACCGCGTCGTTCAAACGACTATAAAAACTGCAACTATCACATCAAATAGAAATGGCACACGTCTTGACCACCATTTCTGAAATTCAATCTATTGCCTATTATTATTATTATTTATTACTTTAGCCGTTAGTGTCCCACTGCAGGGCAAAGGCCTCTCTTCCCTCCTTCCAGCTATCCCGGTCTATGGCTAACTGGGGCCAGTGCCTAAGGTTCTATTATTCCAAGGAATAAACACTACATTCAACTGTACGGGTAGACTAAATATTGTTCCATTGCCACCCATCTTTTTTGTAAGATGAAATTATAATTACATCAGATCAATGGCCCCTTTTTTCATGGTAAATCATGAAATGCAAGTAAATATATGGTTATGAATATTATTATTATTTGTATCTCTTTTAATTCACGGGAATTCTTCAAGGGAAGAAACCCGGTCTTTTTAAAGGCATACACGGGGACACAGGTCCAACATGCAGAGGCCTTGTTGAGAACTTTAATCTAAAGTGATGGGGCAACTACCAAGGGCCATCCACCCCTGCTCTATGAAAGAACAGACATGGACGGCCCAAGGTAACTACAAAACTATTGTAAATTATGGATGAAACGAATTTGGGCTATGGATAGGATATGTTGGATATAAACTATGGATAACTATGGCACCTGCCTTTCATTACATGATAATGCAATTAAATTGGCAGGCGGTGACTCGCCGGCTCAGAGATGGGCCCCCTATTATACCGCCACGATAGGCAGCAGGTGGGCAACACCAGAGAGTAAAGGCTTGGGGTGTAGAGAGGTGCGACACCGATTTCGCCATCGCGGGTCATAGACCCGGAGCGGGTTCCCTCGTTATTACGCCATTAGACACTTCCCCCCCGAGCATATAGCTCTTGCGACCCCCCTCTAGCCAGCCAGTTAAGGCAAGAAAGAGCTAGGAGTCCTCATGAAGAGTGACCCCCTGGGGCATTCAGGTTCCGTTGTGTCGCCATTCACAAACAGCTCGCCACAAGCTGCCCTGCGGATGTATGCTCCTACATAGACCTTCAGATACATTTTTTATTCACAAGGTTTGAAAAAGCATACTTTATTATTATTATACTTAAAGTCTACAAATATGCCAGTTTAATACATTTTCTGCCCGAAACGTACAATTTGCTTATCATTCCACATTTGTGATTTCATTGAATACCTTTTAATCATTTGTTTACACCAGGTAACGATTTGACCTACTAATACTCTATTGTGTAATAAGAACGATAACAAATAATACCAACTGATCCCAAGCTAAGCAGAACTTAGAACTTGTGTTATGATAATCAGACAGCTCATAAACATATGTATATATTTCCAAATATATATACTTATTATAGATAAATCACACCCAGACACAGAACAAATGATCATGCTCATCACACAAACATTTGTCCTGGGTGGGAATCGAACCCACGACCTCCGGTTTAGCAGTCATGGTCACTAACCACTAGACCAACAGGCCCGTCAAAGCACCGTATTGAGTTAATCTGGCTAGTCCCATCCCTCTGTGTAAAAACTACATTGAACTAAATTCGTTGAGGTTTGAATCATCATACTTTGTAATTGCTAAGGTATAAGGAGTATGACATATATTTTTTCCCCCAGACTTACCCGTCAGCCAGTTATCTATAGTATGTATGTATCTAGAAGTATAAAAGTATGTTTATCAGTTGTCTAGTACTCATAACACACACGCTAATAAGTGTGCTTAACTTGAGACTACACGGCGTTGTGTGAATGTTGAGAAATATTTATTTATTATTATTTATATGCAACATTCACTTACTCATAAAGAAAACATTAAAGATAGATATTTATTCTTTAAGTAATATCACCGCATGCATTTTGTTAGTAAATAAAATCAGTAAATCGAATTAATATTTCATTTATTTATAAACAAAACTTAAGCTACTTAAAACTAAAATAATACTCAATTCTTTTCGTTCAAAATTTATAGCCATGAAGGTAAAATGCGAAGAAGTAATTTCAACCCTTTTCTGCGGGAAGTGTTTCAACAGACACGTCTAACCCAAATCTCCAGCAGATAGTTGTATCCTCGTCCCTTGGCTGTCTGGAGCCTGACCTTGGCGTGGGTCTGTCCTATACCACCAGACCGCAGCCTGGCTGACGCGCCTTGGCTGGGGCTTTGGTCTCTAGCTCTGATGGCCGTGATCCGAAAATGTGAAGACACTCGTAAGGTTATTTCTTGCCACTGAATAGTGTTCTTTTTAGCTTTTCTGGTGTATTTTTTGCTGAAATTAATTTTAAATTTAGTTTAAACGACTAAGTTACTTATTTTTGGATAGTAGAGCAAAATTATCAATTTCGTTCCACTGCGCAAAGAACAACGAAGTTCCATGTAGCTTACATCAAAAGTATCCTTTCCTTATAGACATTTAGACAAAAAAATATTAATAAAACTTTCTACAAAAAGATATTTACTTGAGTACCCGTTTGTTTCCACTCCCAATAGATCCAAGAATGAGGTTTTGACGTACAGCGTCTAGCTCCTCAATATCTGTATCCTCCCTGGCCATAGAGTCCAATTCCTCAAAGCCGACATCCTCCCTGGCCACAGAGCTCGGCCCCTTAATACCAAAAGCCTCCCAGTCCACAAAGTCTGGCTCCTCAACACCAGCATCCACGCTGAGCACAGCGAGCGGCTCCTCCACTCCTGTGTCCTCGCTGCTCACGGAGACAGCCAGCACTGCCAACGCCGCTAGGAAGATGATGCTCTTCATCTGAAATAAATAACAAAACCATTTAGTAATTAAACTAATGATTCCTATTTTTTATTTAATCCACTTCAAGCAGTAGGACAAAAAATTAAAATTAAATTAAGATATTATTTTAATTCTAAATTATACTCACATTGAATTTTTCGGAAATGATTTTTCTGAAGTAGTTGCTTCCTCAGTAGAACTTTCTACTTAATATACAATGTTACTGCCTTCAAGTCTATTTATACTAAACTGTATCTGATAAGAAATGATACTTACACTCTCTGACCTACAAAAAAAGCCTACTTTAATTGAGACCATATAGATTGGTTCTTAAATTTTATCAACATGGTCCAAATTATATAATTTTGTACTGATTGCATTCGTTACCTTGATTATGGAATTCCCTGGGATTTTTTTGAAATTATACTTTATTTTTTACGACTTAGTCGGCATTGCAGTTCCGCTACAGTTCTGTGTAAAACAAAAGTGTTCTAGCCTGTGGGAATATATTAAGGCAACAAAAATGATAATTTTCGAGTTTTCAAGTTTTCGCACATGCTCTGCTGGCACTGGGACGTGAGTTCTGGACTCGAATCGAATTGTGCATTTCAGTTCTGCTACAGATTTGTCTGGAACAAAAGTGTTCTAGCCTTTAAGAATATTTTAAGGCAATAAAAATGATATTTTCGATCTGCTACGAAAGTTAGCAGATCATTTTCTTTAAATTAACATTTTTTTGAATAAAAACGTCAGAACTATTTTTGAAAACTATCAGGAACTATAGAACTCAGCTGCATGCGAATTGAACTCTCTTTTCTTTTGATCTATTGGACATTGATCTGCTAAGTTGACTCACATGCAATACGGTAGCCAAGGCAGGTTTAGGTGGAACCAATTTAGTGTAGTACCTAATTTGTTTAATGATTTCCGTGTGGTGTCCGGATATAAAGAATAGCACCACTCCATATCCTCCACTGTCGTAAAAGGCGACTAATAGACCTTAAGACACAGTGCACTGTACCAAGCACCTTAGGTCACCCGAATGGTGGCGGGTAAACAACCAACAATCGCATTCCTAAAGAGGGTTAGTGTAAGGCAGGACTATAAAACCATAGCCAAAACTTTAAGCAACATGTCTAGAAGACGTATTGCGCCGACCCCAAGTGAAATGGGGTTAGGGCAGGAAGATGATGAATTTGTTTAATGATCTCTATTTTACTCTTACCCCGTACATTTTCTTTTTTGTGCCTATCGTCCCAAAAAAAAAAAAACCTTATTTAAATCAATCTACTTCTTTGTTTAATATAATAACCACCATTGCACCGATGGATATAAATCATATAAATGCAGTAAAGGATTGAATCATACAGTAACGCCTAATAGGGGAGAATTAAAGAAAAACGTATTTCGCCGACTTTAAGTAAAATAGGATAAGGACAGGAAGATGACAACGAAATAAAACTTACGAAAATATATAGATAGATACAGGATCTATGTAGATGTGTTCTTTGGTTCCCCAAAGCAGTTTAGAATGAAACTGAATTCTGAACTTACTACGAGTATCTTAATTGTTGTTATTTACTCGTCTATGTATTTAACTGATTATTAATTGTTTTTTTTTTATGTGAGCCGTTATAAGATAATTGCTATATTTTAAATGTTGTGTATGTGTGTATTAGTATCCTTTGATCCGTCAAGGCAATGATTTAACCTACTAACACTAGTCAATCTGACATGAATTATAAAAAATAATACCGTTAGGGGATTTCTCGTAATCAATCAATCGTTGACTAATTGCAACTGTGGCAGAACTAACATTAGGATGACATATTTTTCAATAAAATGGACTTCATTGTTCAATTATGGACTTGTTTTGGACCCAGTGCAGGTACCAATGGGACATATTAAAAGTTGTATGCACTTTCTAAACTATTCTAAGGTAGTTGCAACCTGGATATTATAAAATAATTGAACCTAGAATCGCCAGCCCACAGTGACCAAGAGTGGTGAACAATGCTCAATTCGTCACTGATGGACGGAAAGCTTGGCCCGGGACAAATAAGGACTTTTGCAAGCTGGCCCAGATGTTTTTATTTAAAATGAGATATCGTTCGCTTCCCGATAAGGGGTGAATAACTAGACAAAAAGGGAAAATGACATGAAAACAGAACATTTGACTGGATTAATTCATTTATTTATTACTTGTTAAACAAACCGTATATTAGCAAACCTAATGCCTGAGACATTCTTTAACAGTCAACCACGGTGGAGACAAAGAAGTAGGCGTATAATTCATTATGTTAATAAATATGGTCAATATTTTCTTCTCCAAAAGTAAACTCCTTAGATTGCTGTCAAATCTCTCACATGCTTAATTTCCAGTCGGCTTTAGACCAGCTTATCGGTCTAGTATATTCTTAGTCAGTTGTGTAACGTCACCATAACATTCAGGCGCCAGGCGCTTGTTGGTGTAGCAACCTCATTTTATTCTAAGCAATCTCTGTAACCTTCCTCCTGTTCCTTATTTCATCTTACTCATTCGGATCATTGATGAAGCAAATCTCATCTTCTGATTTACTCTGATCAACAGGTCTTTCCCTACATAGTAATGTTAAATAAAAGTGGGAAATAAAGTTTAAATTTCATTTATTTTTAGACAATTTCCATAAATATTTTTTTCCTACCATAATTAAAGCACAATTTACTAAGTACAAAATTTAAGTACAGAATGTAAAATCTAAAAGAGTTTCTTCAACCCTTTACAGCGGAAAGTATTTCATTCAACCCCTTTTTCTTTAAACGAGTCTGCCCCATATCTCCACTTGGTAGTTGTATCCTCGTCCCCTGGCTGTCTGGAGCCTGATCTTGGCGTGCGTCTGTCCTATACCACCAGACAGCAGCCTGGCTGACGCGCCCTGGCTGGCGCCGAGCTCGACTGCTCTGATGGCCGTGATCCGGACATTGGAAGCAGCTCGTAAGGTTAATTCTTGCCACTGGACTGCGTTGGCTTGTGCCCGTCTGACGTAGTTGTTTCTGAAATTATTTTAATTTTTTTGTTAATGAGCGGCTCAAAGGTAAAGGTAAAGAGGGAAGTAAAAGTAGAGGATTTTGTTTTACTGTTCAAAAAACAAAAAAAAATTAATAACAACCTTTTCCGAGGACACATTAAAAGAAAAAAATAATTTACCTGTGCAGCAGTCTGTTCCCGTTCCCAATAGATCCAAGAATGAGATTCTGGCGCACAGCGACTGGTTCCTCAAAGCCAACATCCTCCCATCGCACAAAGTCTGGCTCCTCAACACCAGCATCCTCCCTGGCCACAGAGCCCGGCTCCTCAACACCAGCATCCACGCTGAGCACAGCGACCGGCTCCTCCACTCCTGTGTCCTCGCTGCTCACGGAGACAGCCAGCACTGCCAACGCCGCTAGGAAGATGATGCTCTTCATCTGAAACAAAAGGACCAATTTCATTTAGTGATACCGTTGTAACTAATGGTCCATACCCAATTTTCTCAATTCATCCTAATTTCAGCCCCTTTAGGCAAAGTGTTGAAATTTCCAATAAATATATCACAAATAACAATGAAAAGTAATAGTAATAAGCTTAAAATATTTTATAACTACGGAATACTTACATTGAATATTGTGGAAATATTTTTCTCAAGTAGTTGCTTCCTCAGTAGAACTTTCTACTTAATATACAATGTTACTCCCTTCATGTCTATTTATACTAAATATACTTGATTAGAAATGATACTAACTATCTTTGACCTACAAACAAAAAAAAAACATTCGTAAAAAAGAAAGTTGATTCATACATTTTATCGGTACTATGAAACTTTTTACAGATTGTATAATAATGATAAGTGGGACCTTGATTAGGGAATTTCCTGAAATCTATCCTACTAATAAATCATAAACATAGTTTTTTTTTCTTTATTATTATTTATATTCGTTGTATAGTATTTATATTCGTTACATACACACTGTGTCTATATTTCTTCTTGTTTTCTCCTGTCGCAGGTCTGCTGGCAGCAATTTCTTAAAGAAATAAGCAGTACCTTTGTACCTATGTTTTTTTTTTTATAAATTCTTCCTATCCTCTATATAAATTGTGTGTACATAAATAAATAAATAAATAAACGCAAAATTTTGTAAGTACAGATGGATGAATGTTTGATGCTCTTTCACGCTCAAACGGCTGGACCAATTTTGGAGAAATTTTATATGTAGTTTGTTGAAACCCTGAATTTAACTCATCGGCTACTTTTTAACTGACCGCGATAGACGGGGGTATTGTTTTTGCAGCTGTAACGGACAGTCTCAGGCAGTTTGGAGAATTTCACTTTCCTTATTACGACTTAGTAGGTATGTATGCCAATATTTTACTACCTATCAGGCGTTAAGCATACATACATGAAATTATTTGATACCTCATGATTTTTAATATCTATTTTAAAACTCTAATATTTAATGTTATAAACACAACTATACGTATTTGCTTGTGCCAGTTCGACAGGAATTTCTGTGCATGCTCTATTTTTGTTACTATTCTGGCACATTCAGACACAAATGCACACGAAATATTTTTCTTTTGTCATATCCCGTCTTTTTATCATTCCATAATTCTTGTAAAGAATGTGGTCCTTCCGGCTTAGTTATATTAATTTGAGTTACAGTTTACATTAATATCATCGTTACGTTAACGTAAACTTGTTAGGATAAGCCTGAATATAACGATTACTTATTAATGTAAGTGCATTAAAAAATATGCTAAAATAGATACACTGAAAATATTAATTGCCTACCACACGAGTGCAGGATATAACATATGTAAACTTACATGGTTATACTATGAGCTGTCTTATTATGGTTCTTAAGATCTTTTTATAAACTTTAATTAACTAAAACTTTACATAATCATTACAGATCAAAGCATTGCACATATGCCACGTTCAAGTGGAATTGGCACTTACGTCGTATGACAATAAACCAATGGACGATAATTACCACATTTTTTTCTCTTTTCTGGGTGAAACGCTAGTGACTTCAACCCACGCCGAATAAAAACACCCCGAGCCCCTTATACTACCTAAACCAAAGTCACGGGACTGTCATGCTTTGCTCGATTCTGGCTGGACGATAATTATCACCTAATGATCCTTAACATACAACAGACTATGGTCCTGATTTCAGCTAGGCAGACCCAGGTAGAGATCGCGAGACCTGGACTCATTCTTATCCAACTAAGAGCCTACATTTACCTCTCAAAGTAATATTATTGCATATTTAAGAGATGTATTACGGTTTACTCACGCGTATTTATCGGGATAGCCCGACTAGTCTCGGACCCAACCATAGTCCTTAATCATGAGCTGACGCGGCGGCGGAGTCGCGAGTCGAACTGAGTACTAGTCGGGCTATCCCGATAAATACGAGTGAGTAAACTGTTATACTTACATCTCTTAAATATGAATCATTCTCACGAAAGTTATTATAAAAAATATTAAGTATTGCAGTTGCGAAAACGTGACAGCGCACTCTCTCTTTTTCCGCAATTGCACTTAAAGTAATGACACCCTCTGGTTATTCGTAACTTATAAGAGAGTCAAGTGAAAGAAAGGTAGAGAGGCTATTGGCTATTTTTCCGTTTAAAGTACACTTTTTTACTCATCACACGTTTCTTATTTTACAAAATATGTACCTATTGCCCATTAGTTAGGTCATACAAGGCAACGATTTGACCTATTCTTTCAACCATTGTAATTTGAACGTGATATAAGAAAGATAACACTAACATTTAAAAAGAGCGCAAATGTAGATACTGTAGTGACTTGTGTCGAATACAAACCAGCGGGGAATATTCGATTTCTATAAAGTCATTCACGTCCTGTTCTCGTATGCGTCAATTAAAAACTCATAGTCAAGTATAATTTATTTAAAATAGGCTACTAAGTAGCTCTTTTCGAACGTCTAGTTTATAACAAACAGTACCCATATCGCCCACCCTTCATAGCTTCAAATGCTTTAGCTGTGGAGAAGAAACGGCGCAACAAATTCCAAAACACAGCATGCTGTTTTACAGGTTATAATATGGTAGGTCAGGGAAAAAGTCTTTTCGCATTATAGAATGTATGAATCTGTAATAAAATCTTTCTCTCTCTAATAAAATTAGAATTTGGAATCATGTTTTTTAAATTTTAACTTTCAATTATACCAAAACCAGCCAGATACAAATACTATAGCCAAAAAGATTTTATTACGAGTTCATACATACTATAATGCGAAAAAACTTTTTCCCCGACCTAATATTATAATTATAAAGGGAAATAGGGAGAGTGCCAGATAAATCAATACTGGAGTTTAATACGAACTGTTATAAAGTAGAGCTAATAATTACTGAGACCAAGGTAAGCAGTCCACCCAACCACCGCAGGTGTATCCAGTTGATTCCATTTAACACATACTTATGACGATAGAAGTTGGCAACAAAAAGTGTCAACTCTTGCGCAGCCCTTTATATCGTTAAGAGACTTTTTACAGTCAATAAGTGATTTACTCATTACTACTGTGACAAGCCGTGCATTAGATACTGTATTCCAAATAAAAAGGATTATATGCCATTGTTTTCTACCAGCTAACAGAAAAAATATTGTGTCGTTTCGAATCTGGTATCCTAAGTGAAGAAGTGTAATGAGTAATGCTGATGTAAATTGAATTGAACTCGATATATAGTAGCGTTCACAAGAGCATCCCGCATGTGTAATGTATAGTCCTGCAGTGAGAAAACCGATCCGGTCCGAATCGTGCCAGGGGGGCATAATGGGCAACTTCTATCTTGCCTTTACTATTTTAGTATGTCGTCTTGGTGCATTTTGTCATATGTAAAAAAAACAGTTACACCAATTTATATTTTATTTACTAATAAATTGATATTTCAATATGACAATTTTGAAAAAAAGTGTTATTATTCCTAATGTAGGTAGTTAAAGCACAATTTATTTGGCGCAAAACTTAAAACGGTGAACGAAAAATGTGAAAGATTAATTTCAACTCTTTTCCTCTAGACACGTCTGCCCCAAACCTCCAACTGGTAGTTGTATCCGCGACCCCTGGCTGTCTGGAGCCTGACCACGGCAAAGGTCTGTCCTATACCACCACCCACTAGCCGGGCTGTAGGGTTCTGGTTGGCTCCGACCTGAAGTGCTCTGATAGCCCTGATCCGAACATTCGGAGCAGTCCGAATTAATATTTCTTGCCACTGGACCGCGTTGGCTTGCGCTCGTCTAGTGAAGAGGTGTCTGAAATTTAATAAAATGTTTTTAAGATCCTAGAGGCAGTTCGTTACTTCAGTCCCACAATTATAAACTATGAAACATAATGAAAGAATTTGATATATGAATTAAGAAATCTATCAAGAAGCTTGATAGCTTAGTGGAAAGACCGTAGGACTGCTAAGTCAAAGGTCTTGAGTTCAATCCCCACGGCGCGCATCGACTTTTCGAATGTTGTGTGCATTTAAGAAATAAATATCACTGATTCCGTGTTTCGGAAGGCACATAAAAATGAGGGTCCTGCGCCAGATCTCTCTTCTTTCGTGTCGGATTACCGTCCCATCGGGCTATGAGAGTAAAGGAATAGAGAGTGCACCTGTGTTTGCGTACACGCTTGTGCACTATAATACGTCCCGCGTAGCTGGCTGGTGTCATAGTAACACTGGCCGCCGTGGCCGAAATCGGTCCGGACATTATTATTATTGGTTCAGAAGACATACTTCATTTCACAGGCAGAAATCTTGTTATTTAGATCTCAAGGAACCTTATTACCTGTACAGCAGGGTGGTCGTACCACCAACCGATCCGAGAACGAGGTTCCGACGTGTAGCGACTGGTACCTCAAAGCCGACATCCTCCCTGGCCACAGAGCCTGACTCCTCAACACCAGCATCCACGCTGACCACAGCGACCGGCTCCTCCACTCCTGTGTCCTCGCTGCTCACGGAGACAGCCAGCACTGCCAACGCCGCTAGGAAGATGATGCTCTTCATCTGAAACAAAACGATAAAATTGACTCTCTTTTCTTTTACTTTTTAGGCCATTAGGTAAACCCAACAACAAATCTGCATACAGAATAAATACTAAAAAAATAATAGGAAAAACAGCTTTCTAAATTTTCGGACAGAATTAATACTTACATTGAATATTTTGGGAATATTTTTCTGCAGTAGTTTCTCAGTAGAAAGTACTGCTCAACATGCAATGCAACTGTCTCCCGGTGTATTTATACAGAAAAGATATTCGATAAGAAACGATACTAACTATCTTTGACCTATAAAAATCGAGCTTTTAAGTAAACAGGGATTTATATAATTTTATCAAAACAGTTAAATGACAATCATAATTTCCTTACTGATTTGCACGAGTGCGATGTAAATCTAACCTTGGAAAGAAGTGCTACTGAATTCCTACGAGATTATATATTTATCAATTTGACGCAATAAAATAATTCACAAAAACTGGTCAAAAGTGAGTCTCACCCTCTACACTGAGGGTTTTTGTACAAATAAGCCAAAGAAAACCAAATCTGCTAGATATTCTATATTACAAAATATAAGTTCCGAGTTTCGGCCCGCACGTTAAAATGAGAGGTCCTACGCCTGATCTCTCACCGGTCGAGTCGGATTGCCGTCCCATCAGGCTATGAGAGTAAATGAACAGAGAGTGCACCTGTGTTTGCGCACACGCTTGTGCACTATAATATGTCCTGCGTAGCTAGCTGGTATTATAGTAACACTGGCCGCCGTGGCCGAAATCGGTCTGGACATAGTTGTCTATAGTATAAGATGTTGCTTCTTACCAAATTTTAAGATTTTAAGTTCGAGGAAGTATCCAACGGTTCTTGATTCCCTTGCGAGAGCCGAAAATTTGTGGCACTAACAGCTGTATCTTTTGATTGCGTTGGCTTGAAACCTTAGAACTTTTTTTCATGGCCATAAGGGACAAAGACCTAAGTATTTACTATAAATTTTAAAATATACAAGAAATATTTCAAATACATTTGAGTGCATACTTTGATTCTTGAAATATTTATAAAGGAATTTACGGAATCCTTGGTACACGAGTCCAACTCACACAAACCCAAAATTATCAGTGAATCCTCTTATAGGTTTTATTTTCAGTGGGCTCGATAGAGCTCCAGTCAGCTTTCTCGGGCCATCTTCTGCTATTTAGCGTGTCGATCTGTCAGATATTAAGTCACTGTAGTTCTCTTAAGCAGTTTTATTATGGGATTGTGTGATCCAATTAATATGAGAGGAGAAAACAAAATCAAATCAAAGTAATTTATTCAAATTAGGCTACAGTGTAGCACTTTTCGAACATCAAACTAATAATAGACAGCACCCTATCGCCGAGCCTTCACTGCTTCCTGCGCTTTCGCTACGAGAGAAGAAACGGCGCAACAAACTCCCCAGCAGCACGCTTTCAGGAGTGACTCCGAGCCAAATACAATATGCCTCTAAATCGGGCAAGGCTGGAAACAGATCCTAAAACAGTTAGGGCAAAGCAACGCAGCATATTATTTCCAAACCA
This sequence comes from Chrysodeixis includens, assembly GCA_941860345.1. Classification (NCBI taxonomy): domain Eukaryota; kingdom Metazoa; phylum Arthropoda; class Insecta; order Lepidoptera; family Noctuidae; genus Chrysodeixis; species Chrysodeixis includens. The sequence goes on along the minus strand of OW796112.1, from coordinate 2,005,021 downwards.
AGCCATGAACCATACATACAGCTAGGATAGTGGCGTCATAAGGTTTTAAATGTTACAAATTTTCAATTACTTATAAACGGATCAAAAAAGGAAGGGACTCCATGAACGGCTACTGTCTTGCTTTTACTCTTTTTAGTAACATCATTGACCAAGTATTTGGCTATAAAACATAACACAAAATGAGTAACTCTTTTTATATTTGATTTATTGACAAATAAATATTACAATTTTGAATAAATTAACATTTTTTCTAACGTTATTAAACACAAAATTTAATGTCATGAAAATAAAAATGTGAAAGAGTAATTTCAACCCTTCACTGCGGTGTTTCCACCCTTTTTCTCTAGACACGTCTGCCCCAAATCTCCAACCGGTAATTGTATCCGCGACCAATGGCTGTCTGGAGCCTGACCCTGGCGTTGTTCTGTCCAACACCACCAGCCACTAGCCTGGCTGAAGAGTACTGGTTGGTGCCGATGTGAACTGCTCTGATGGCCGTGATCCGAATGTTCGCAGGAGTTCGAATGGTTATTTCTTGCCACTGGATTTTGTTGAATCGCGCCCGTCTGACATAGTAGTCTCTGAAATTAAAAAAAGAGAAAGATTGAGATCCCAAATGTAGTTCGCTACTCCTCTCCCACAATTATATACTATGAAGTACAAAAAAATATTTTCATTTCCTTCGTATGAGAGACATTAGTTCAGAAATCTGATCATGAACTTCCTTCTCAGGTAGAGAACATGTTACTTACATCCCAAGGAAATATCTCCACGTAAAAAACCAGTTTATTTACCTGTGCTGCAGGATGTTCCCATTCGCAACCGATCCGAGAACGAGGTTCCGATGTGTAGCGACTGGTACCTCAAAGCCGACATCCTCCCTGGCCACAGAGCCCGGCTCCTCAACACCAGCATCCACGCTGACCACAGCGACCGGCTCCTCCACTCCTGTGTCCTCGCTGCTCACGGAGACAGCCAGCACTGCCAACGCCGCTACGAAGATGATGCTCTTCATCTGAAACAAAACGACACTATTAATTATATTTTCTTTTAAATCTCACACTTTTTAGGTCATTGGATAAAACCAACAATAAATCTAAATCTATCATACATTATAAATATTAAAAAATGCAAAAAAATGGAAAGTATTTTTTTACATTTTCGGATCGAATTAATACTTACATTGAATATTTGTGTAAAGTAGTTAGTTTCTCAGTAGAACGTACTGCAATGCAACTGTCTCCCGGTGTATTTATGCAGGAAAGATATTCGATAAGAAACGATACTAACTATCTTTGACCTATAAAAATCGAGCTTTTAAGTAAACAGGGCTTATATAATTTTATCAAAACAGTTAAATGACAATCATAATTCCCTTACTGATTGAGTGCGATGTAAATCTAACCTTGGAAAGAAGTACTACTGAATTCCTATGAGATTATGTATTTATCAATTTAACGCAAAAAAATAATACATAAAACCGGTCAAAAACGAGTCTCACCCTCTACACTGAGGGTTTTTGTACAAATAAGCCAAAGAAAACCAAATCTGCTAGACATTCTATATTACAAAATATAAGTTCCGAGTTTCGGCAGGCACGTTCAAATGTGAACCATACATGCAGCTATGAGAGTGATGTCATAAGATTTAAATGTTACAAATAACCCACTTATTTGACACCATGGACACCTACTCTCTTGCTTTTACTCTTTTTAGTAACATCATTGACCAAGTATTTCGCTATAAACATAAAACAAAATGAGTAACTCTTTTTATATTTCATTTATTGACGAATAAATAAATCAATTTCGAATAAATTAACATTTTTCCTAAAGTTATTAAACACAAAATTTAAAGTCATGAAAATAAAAATGCGAAAGAGTAATTTCAACCCTTCACTGTGGTGTTTCAACCCTTTTCCCCTAGACACGTCTGCCCCAAATCTCCAACTGATAGTTGTATCCGCGACCAACGGCTGTCTGGAGCCTGACCCTGGCGTTGTTCTGTCCAACACCACCAGACAGTAGCCTGGCTGTAGGGTTCTGGTTGGCGCCGATCTGAACAGCTCTGATGGCCGTGATCCGAATGTTCGCAGCAGTTCGAATGGTTATTTCTTGCCACTGGACCGTGTTGGCTTGCGCCCGTCTGACATAGTTGTTTCTGAAATTAAAAAGAGAGAGGGATTAAGATCTCAAAGGCAGTTCGCTACTTTTCTCTCACAATTAGTTACTATGAAGTACAAAAAAAATATTTACACTTCCTTCGTATGAGTGACATTGGTTCAGAAGACAAAATCGCATCATGAACTTCCTTCTCAGGTAGAGTACATGATACATCCCAAGGAAATATCTTCACATAAAAAACCTGTTCATTTACCTGAGCTGCAGGATGTTCCCATTCCCAATCGATCCGAGAACGAGGTTCCGACGTGTAGCGACTGGTACCTCAAAGCCGACATCCTCCCTGGCCACAGAGCCCGGCTCCTCAACACCAGCATCCACGCTGACCACAGCGACCGGCTCCTCCACTCCTGTGTCCTCGCTGCTCACGGAGACAGCCAGCACTGCCAACGCCGCTACGAAGATGATGCTCTTCATCTGAAACAAAACGATAAAATTAATTCTCTTTTCTTTTACTTTTTAGGCCATTAGGTAAACCCTTAGGGTAAACGCAACAACAAATCTGTCATTCATAATAAATACTAAAAATGCAATAGGAAAATATGTTTTCCAAAATTTTCGGATTAATACTTACATTGATTATTTTCGGTATATTTGTGTGAAGTAGTTAGTTTCTCAGTAGAACGTACTGCTCAACATGCAATGCAACTGTCTCCCGGTGTATTTATACTGAAAATATATTCGATAAGAAACGATACTAACTATCTTTGACCTATAAAAAACGAGCTTTCAAGTAAACAAGGATTTATGAAATTTTATCAAAACAGTTAAATGACAATCGTAATTCCCTTACTGATTTGCACGAGTGCGATGTAAATCTAACCTTGGAAAAGAATTAGAATTAGGTTTGTTTATAGAAAACTATGATGTTCAAGTATTATGTCTAACTGAACACTGCTTGTGGCTGGTTGAAAGACTATGAGGTGGCGGGATTTAACAAATTTTATTATTCCATACATAGTGCGTTTGTAAGAAAGTGTGCTATTCGAGGAGGGTCACTTATTATTGTTTCTAATGAATTAAAATGTAAAGAACGTCTAGATATTGTCAACCTTTCTATCGAGCGCACTATCGAGCTGTCTTGTGTAGAATTAGAGCAATTTGTTTTAATTTGTGTGTATAGGCCGCCTTATTTGAATCGGTCATTCCGTAGCAAAAATAAAACATAATAGAAAACAGATTATAGTCTGTGGGGATTTTAACATAAATATTTTAGAATCATCTCCTGTGTCCATCAGACTTATAAATTTATTCAATCTTTTAATTTAAACAACCTTTTTTATGAGCCTACTAGGATTACGGCCTCTTCTGCGACTTCCTTAGATAATTATATTTAGTGATTGTAAAGCAAATAAACAAACAATTCTAACTGATGTTACTTCTGACCATTGTGGTCAACTTGCAACATTTCCACATTTAGTAACTCACAAATATTGTAATGTAGTCAGCAGGCCCTACACAGCTCATCAGTGTACCCGTTTTCAGAACAATAGTATGTCAAAGTTAAGGCCGTCTATTTTAAATTCTGCTATAATGACGGTTATGGAACGCTTTTGGATGTTGTAAAAAGTGAGTTTGAAGCTAATTTTAAGTGTAAAACCAAGCAGGTGAAATGCAGTTCTGCCTCATTTAAGCAATGGGCCACGGCTGATATTTACAAAAGTAGAACTAGGCTTTATGAGTTATATGGTATGAAAAAATATAAATTTGATGTAATTTTTTCAATTGACGCTGAAATCTTACTACGTGATAGTGTGTCTGGATGTGATGCTACTTTCGGTTTTGAACACGTGACTCCGTTTGATGTAGTAAACGCTTTTAAGTCACTCAGTCAAAAGAAAACCGAAGATTTCTGGGGCCTCTCCGTTAAACTTTTAGCACATATAATATACATTGTTGCACCATCTTTAGCCGTAATTTTCAATAAATGCGTAGACGCAGGGGTATTCCCTGACCTTATGAAGCATAGTAAAGTTATACCATTATTTAAGTCAGGTAATTAAAGAGATATTAGTAATTTTAGACCGATATCAATTTTACCCGCGTTCAGCAAGATTTATGAGAAATTGATATTGAAACAACTCTTAATAACATTTAATCTGAAGACCCTCCTTCATAGTGAGCAATATGGTATTACTAAGGGTCGCTCTACTACCGACGCCGGTGTAGCTTTACTCAGGCATGTTTATGATGCCTGGGAAAACTCGCAGAATGCTATTGGGGTGTTCTGTGACCTGTCCAAGGCATTTGACTGCGTCCATCATGATACGCTAATTTGTAAACTCAAACATTACGGTTTAAAAAGTAGATCACTGGATTTAATTTATTCATATTTAAGTGATAGGTATCAATGCGTTGATGTTAAAGGAAGTAAGTCCACTGGACTTCCTGTTAAACTAGGGGTACCGCAGGGCTCAATACTCGGTCCATTCTTGTTCCTAGTATATATTAATGACCTACCATTTTTTTTAAAGAAACTTGTAACGTAGTGCTTTTTGCCGATGACACTTCCCTAATTTTTTAAAGTGAATCGAAATAGAGATGATTTTAATGAAGTAAATAGTGCTCTCACTCGGGTGACACAATGGTTTTCGGCTAACAATTTAGTATTAAACGCCAAAAAAACCAAATGTGTTAAATTTGCAATGCCTAATGTAAGAAATCTTGCTCCAAATATTTTAATAAATGGTGAAGTGCTTGAGGCTGTATCTACCAGCTAGGCTCTAGAGATTCTCTTAGGGAACGGTTTAAAGAGATAGGCATTCTAATTGTTGCATTGCATTTTATTTTGGCCAATATATTATTTATTAGACAAAATTTACAATTGTATACAAAGAAAAGCGATACCTATTCATGGTATTCATACACGTAATAGACATAAATTATGTGACTCTTCACACCGATTACACAGGGTTCACAACTCATTTGTAGGACTCGGTATTCGTTTTTACTCAGATTAATAGAGTTACCTTTTAACTCATTAAAAAACAATCTTTGTAAAAAGGCATATTATACGGTAAACGATTATTTGAATGATAAAAATAGTTGGCCACTGTGTCATGCACAAGACGGCTCTGTAAGGATTACCTGACATGCATTATTTAGTTTAACTTTTATGTAATTTGAAAGGCATACTCTGTGTATGTAACATTGTGTTACCTATTTTGTTTTATTTTTAATACGATTATACGTATTGCTTAGCATCATTATTATTTTGGAATGTATAATTATATTAATTATAAAATTTAATTATGTACCTGGACCACTACAATTATAATGGCCAGGAATTGTGCAATGAATCAGTGCTTGGGTATAGATTTACTTTGTATTCATTTATTAAGCCGACAGCAGATTCGTCATGCTCCCTTAGTCGCCACTGCCTGCGGTGGCGTCTTGGGTCGGGTCACCTCCTTCCCTCAAATATGGCGAGGGAGGTGATGGCTGACCTTTGCGTCATACTCGTGAACGGGTGCTGCTTGCGGTGGCTGGTCGGTCTACTGACCTTGGGCTCAGTAGTTATTTTTTTTTCTGTAGTTTTTATCGACCTAAAACATTGATTTATTTGGCACGGTTCCTACCTTACAATAATATTATTATAATGTAAGAAAGATAGCGTGCTGCTGGGGAGTTTGTTGCGCCGTTTCTTCTCCCGTAGCGAAAGCACAGGAAGCGGTGAAGGGCGATGGGGTGCTGTCTAATATGATTTTGACGTTCGGAAAGTGCTACATTGTAGCCTAATTTGAATAAATGACTTTTCATTTTGATTTTTGACGTTAAAATGTGAACCATACATGCAGCTATGAGAGTGATCTCATAAGATTTAAATGTTACAAATAACCCACTTATTTGACACCATGGACACCTACTCTCTTGCTTTTACTCTTTTTAGTAACATCATTGACCAAGTATTTCGCTATAAACATAAAACAAAATGAGTAACTCTTTTTATATTTCATTTATTGACGAATAAATAAATCAATTTCGAATAAATTAACATTTTTCCTAAAGTTATTAAACACAAAATTTAAAGTCATGAAAATAAAAAATGCGAAAGAGTAATATCAACCCTTCACTGTGGTGTTTCAACCCTTTTTCCCTAGACACGTCTGCCCCAAATCTCCAACTGATAGTTGTATCCGCGACCAACGGCTGTCTGGAGCCTGACCCTGGCGTTGTTCTGTCCAACACCACCAGACAGTAGCCTGGCTGTAGGGTTCTGGTTGGCGCCGATCTGAACAGCTCTGATGGCCGTGATCCGAATGTTCGCAGCAGTTCGAATGGTTATTTCTTGCCACTGGACCGTGTTGGCTTGCGCCCGTCTGACATAGTTGTTTCTGAAATTAAAAAGAGAGAGGGATTAAGATCTCAAAGGCAGTTCGCTACTTTTCTCCCACAATTATATACTATGAAGTACAAAAAAAATATTTTCACTTCCTTCGTATGAGTGACATTGGTTCAGAAGACAAAATCGCGTCATGAACTTCCTTCTCAGGTAGAGTACATGATACATCCCAAGGAAATATCTTCACATAAAAAACCTGTTCATTTACCTGAGCTGCAGGATGTTCCCATTCCCAATCGATCCGAGAACGAGGTTCCGACGTGTAGCGACTGGTACCTCAAAGCCGACATCCTCCCTGGCCACAGAGCCCGGCTCCTCAACACCAGCATCCACGCTGACCACAGCGACCGGCTCCTCCACTCCTGTGTCCTCGCTGCTCACGGAGACAGCCAGCACTGCCAACGCCGCTACGAAGATGATGCTCTTCATCTGAAACAAAACGATAAAATTAATTCTCTTTTCTTTTACTTTTTAGGCCATTAGGTAAACCCTTAGGGTAAACGCAACAACAAATCTGTCATTCATAATAAATACTAAAAATGCAATAGGAAAATATGTTTTCCAAAATTTTCGGATTAATACTTACATTGATTATTTTCGGTATATTTGTGTGAAGTAGTTAGTTTCTCAGTAGAACGTACTGCTCAACATGCAATGCAACTGTCTCCCGGTGTATTTATACTGAAAATATATTCGATAAGAAACGATACTAACTATCTTTGACCTATAAAAAACGAGCTTTCAAGTAAACAAGGATTTATGAAATTTTATCAAAACAGTTAAATGACAATCGTAATTCCCTTACTGATTTGCACGAGTGCGATGTAAATCTAACCTTGGAAAAGAATTAGAATTAGGTTTGTTTATAGAAAACTATGATGTTCAAGTATTATGTCTAACTGAACACTGCTTGTGGCTGGTTGAAAGACTATGAGGTGGCGGGATTTAACAAATTTTATTATTCCATACATAGTGCGTTTGTAAGAAAGTGTGCTATTCGAGGAGGGTCACTTATTATTGTTTCTAATGAATTAAAATGTAAAGAACGTCTAGATATTGTCAACCTTTCTATCGAGCGCACTATCGAGCTGTCTTGTGTAGAATTAGAGCAATTTGTTTTAATTTGTGTGTATAGGCCGCCTTATTTGAATCGGTCATTCCGTAGCAAAAATAAAACATAATAGAAAACAGATTATAGTCTGTGGGGATTTTAACATAAATATTTTAGAATCATCTCCTGTGTCCATCAGACTTATAAATTTATTCAATCTTTTAATTTAAACAACCTTTTTTATGAGCCTACTAGGATTACGGCCTCTTCTGCGACTTCCTTAGATAATTATATTTAGTGATTGTAAAGCAAATAAACAAACAATTCTAACTGATGTTACTTCTGACCATTGTGGTCAACTTGCAACATTTCCACATTTAGTAACTCACAAATATTGTAATGTAGTCAGCAGGCCCTACACAGCTCATCAGTGTACCCGTTTTCAGAACAATAGTATGTCAAAGTTAAGGCCGTCTATTTTAAATTCTGCTATAATGACGGTTATGGAACGCTTTTGGATGTTGTAAAAAGTGAGTTTGAAGCTAATTTTAAGTGTAAAACCAAGCAGGTGAAATGCAGTTCTGCCTCATTTAAGCAATGGGCCACGGCTGATATTTACAAAAGTAGAACTAGGCTTTATGAGTTATATGGTATGAAAAAATATAAATTTGATGTAATTTTTTCAATTGACGCTGAAATCTTACTACGTGATAGTGTGTCTGGATGTGATGCTACTTTCGGTTTTGAACACGTGACTCCGTTTGATGTAGTAAACGCTTTTAAGTCACTCAGTCAAAAGAAAACCGAAGATTTCTGGGGCCTCTCCGTTAAACTTTTAGCACATATAATATACATTGTTGCACCATCTTTAGCCGTAATTTTCAATAAATGCGTAGACGCAGGGGTATTCCCTGACCTTATGAAGCATAGTAAAGTTATACCATTATTTAAGTCAGGTAATTAAAGAGATATTAGTAATTTTAGACCGATATCAATTTTACCCGCGTTCAGCAAGATTTATGAGAAATTGATATTGAAACAACTCTTAATAACATTTAATCTGAAGACCCTCCTTCATAGTGAGCAATATGGTATTACTAAGGGTCGCTCTACTACCGACGCCGGTGTAGCTTTACTCAGGCATGTTTATGATGCCTGGGAAAACTCGCAGAATGCTATTGGGGTGTTCTGTGACCTGTCCAAGGCATTTGACTGCGTCCATCATGATACGCTAATTTGTAAACTCAAACATTACGGTTTAAAAAGTAGATCACTGGATTTAATTTATTCATATTTAAGTGATAGGTATCAATGCGTTGATGTTAAAGGAAGTAAGTCCACTGGACTTCCTGTTAAACTAGGGGTACCGCAGGGCTCAATACTCGGTCCATTCTTGTTCCTAGTATATATTAATGACCTACCATTTTTTTTAAAGAAACTTGTAACGTAGTGCTTTTTGCCGATGACACTTCCCTAATTTTTTAAAGTGAATCGAAATAGAGATGATTTTAATGAAGTAAATAGTGCTCTCACTCGGGTGACACAATGGTTTTCGGCTAACAATTTAGTATTAAACGCCAAAAAAACCAAATGTGTTAAATTTGCAATGCCTAATGTAAGAAATCTTGCTCCAAATATTTTAATAAATGGTGAAGTGCTTGAGGCTGTATCTACCAGCTAGGCTCTAGAGATTCTCTTAGGGAACGGTTTAAAGAGATAGGCATTCTAATTGTTGCATTGCATTTTATTTTGGCCAATATATTATTTATTAGACAAAATTTACAATTGTATACAAAGAAAAGCGATACCTATTCATGGTATTCATACACGTAATAGACATAAATTATGTGCCTCTTCACACCGATTACACAGGGTTCACAACTCATTTGTAGGACTCGGTATTCGTTTTTACTCAGATTAATAGAGTTACCTTTTAACTCATTAAAAAACAATCTTTGTAAAAAGGCATATTATACGGTAAACGATTATTTGAATGATAAAAATAGTTGGCCACTGTGTCATGCACAAGACGGCTCTGTAAGGATTACCTGACATGCATTATTTAGTTTAACTTTTATGTAATTTGAAAGGCATACTCTGTGTATGTAACATTGTGTTACCTATTTTGTTTTATTTTTAATACGATTATACGTATTGCTTAGCATCATTATTATTTTGGAATGTATAATTATATTAATTATAAAATTTAATTATGTACCTGGACCACTACAATTATAATGGCCAGGAATTGTGCAATGAATCAGTGCTTGGGTATAGATTTACTTTGTATTCATTTATTAAGCCGACAGCAGATTCGTCATGCTCCCTTAGTCGCCACTGCCTGCGGTGGCGTCTTGGGTCGGGTCACCTCCTTCCCTCAAATATGGCGAGGGAGGTGATGGCTGACCTTTGCGTCATACTCGTGAACGGGTGCTGCTTGCGGTGGCTGGTCGGTCTACTGACCTTGGGCTCAGTAGTTATTTTTTTTTCTGTAGTTTTTATCGACCTAAAACATTGATTTATTTGGCACGGTTCCTACCTTACAATAATATTATTATAATGTAAGAAAGATAGCGTGCTGCTGGGGAGTTTGTTGCGCCGTTTCTTCTCCCGTAGCGAAAGCACAGGAAGCGGTGAAGGGCGATGGGGTGCTGTCTAATATGATTTTGACGTTCGGAAAGTGCTACATTGTAGCCTAATTTGAATAAATGACTTTTCATTTTGATTTTTGACGTTAAAATGTGAACCATACATGCAGCTATGAGAGTGATGTCATAAGATTTAAATGTTACAAATAACCCACTTATTTGACACCATGGACACCTACTCTCTTGCTTTTACTCTTTTTAGTAACATCATTGACCAAGTATTTCGCTATAAACATAAAACAAAATGAGTAACTCTTTTTATATTTCATTTATTGACGAATAAATAAATCAATTTCGAATAAATTAACATTTTTCCTAAAGTTATTAAACACAAAATTTAAAGTCATGAAAATAAAAAATGCGAAAGAGTAATATCAACCCTTCACTGTGGTGTTTCAACCCTTTTTCCCTAGACACGTCTGCCCCAAATCTCCAACTGATAGTTGTATCCGCGACCAACGGCTGTCTGGAGCCTGACCCTGGCGTTGTTCTGTCCAACACCACCAGACAGTAGCCTGGCTGTAGGGTTCTGGTTGGCGCCGATCTGAACAGCTCTGATGGCCGTGATCCGAATGTTCGCAGCAGTTCGAATGGTTATTTCTTGCCACTGGACCGTGTTGGCTTGCGCCCGTCTGACATAGTTGTTTCTGAAATTAAAAAGAGAGAGGGATTAAGATCTCAAAGGCAGTTCGCTACTTTTCTCCCACAATTATATACTATGAAGTACAAAAAAAATATTTTCACTTCCTTCGTATGAGTGACATTGGTTCAGAAGACAAAATCGCGTCATGAACTTCCTTCTCAGGTAGAGTACATGATACATCCCAAGGAAATATCTTCACATAAAAAACCTGTTCATTTACCTGAGCTGCAGGATGTTCCCATTCCCAATCGATCCGAGAACGAGGTTCCGACGTGTAGCGACTGGTACCTCAAAGCCGACATCCTCCCTGGCCACAGAGCCCGGCTCCTCAACACCAGCATCCACGCTGACCACAGCGACCGGCTCCTCCACTCCTGTGTCCTCGCTGCTCACGGAGACAGCCAGCACTGCCAACGCCGCTACGAAGATGATGCTCTTCATCTGAAACAAAACGATAAAATTAATTCTCTTTTCTTTTACTTTTTAGGCCATTAGGTAAACCCTTAGGGTAAACGCAACAACAAATCTGTCATTCATAATAAATACTAAAAATGCAATAGGAAAATATGTTTTCCAAAATTTTCGGATTAATACTTACATTGATTATTTTCGGTATATTTGTGTGAAGTAGTTAGTTTCTCAGTAGAACGTACTGCTCAACATGCAATGCAACTGTCTCCCGGTGTATTTATACTGAAAATATATTCGATAAGAAACGATACTAACTATCTTTGACCTATAAAAAACGAGCTTTCAAGTAAACAAGGATTTATGAAATTTTATCAAAACAGTTAAATGACAATCGTAATTCCCTTACTGATTTGCACGAGTGCGATGTAAATCTAACCTTGGAAAAGAATTAGAATTAGGTTTGTTTATAGAAAACTATGATGTTCAAGTATTATGTCTAACTGAACACTGCTTGTGGCTGGTTGAAAGACTATGAGGTGGCGGGATTTAACAAATTTTATTATTCCATACATAGTGCGTTTGTAAGAAAGTGTGCTATTCGAGGAGGGTCACTTATTATTGTTTCTAATGAATTAAAATGTAAAGAACGTCTAGATATTGTCAACCTTTCTATCGAGCGCACTATCGAGCTGTCTTGTGTAGAATTAGAGCAATTTGTTTTAATTTGTGTGTATAGGCCGCCTTATTTGAATCGGTCATTCCGTAGCAAAAATAAAACATAATAGAAAACAGATTATAGTCTGTGGGGATTTTAACATAAATATTTTAGAATCATCTCCTGTGTCCATCAGACTTATAAATTTATTCAATCTTTTAATTTAAACAACCTTTTTTATGAGCCTACTAGGATTACGGCCTCTTCTGCGACTTCCTTAGATAATTATATTTAGTGATTGTAAAGCAAATAAACAAACAATTCTAACTGATGTTACTTCTGACCATTGTGGTCAACTTGCAACATTTCCACATTTAGTAACTCACAAATATTGTAATGTAGTCAGCAGGCCCTACACAGCTCATCAGTGTACCCGTTTTCAGAACAATAGTATGTCAAAGTTAAGGCCGTCTATTTTAAATTCTGCTATAATGACGGTTATGGAACGCTTTTGGATGTTGTAAAAAGTGAGTTTGAAGCTAATTTTAAGTGTAAAACCAAGCAGGTGAAATGCAGTTCTGCCTCATTTAAGCAATGGGCCACGGCTGATATTTACAAAAGTAGAACTAGGCTTTATGAGTTATATGGTATGAAAAAATATAAATTTGATGTAATTTTTTCAATTGACGCTGAAATCTTACTACGTGATAGTGTGTCTGGATGTGATGCTACTTTCGGTTTTGAACACGTGACTCCGTTTGATGTAGTAAACGCTTTTAAGTCACTCAGTCAAAAGAAAACCGAAGATTTCTGGGGCCTCTCCGTTAAACTTTTAGCACATATAATATACATTGTTGCACCATCTTTAGCCGTAATTTTCAATAAATGCGTAGACGCAGGGGTATTCCCTGACCTTATGAAGCATAGTAAAGTTATACCATTATTTAAGTCAGGTAATTAAAGAGATATTAGTAATTTTAGACCGATATCAATTTTACCCGCGTTCAGCAAGATTTATGAGAAATTGATATTGAAACAACTCTTAATAACATTTAATCTGAAGACCCTCCTTCATAGTGAGCAATATGGTATTACTAAGGGTCGCTCTACTACCGACGCCGGTGTAGCTTTACTCAGGCATGTTTATGATGCCTGGGAAAACTCGCAGAATGCTATTGGGGTGTTCTGTGACCTGTCCAAGGCATTTGACTGCGTCCATCATGATACGCTAATTTGTAAACTCAAACATTACGGTTTAAAAAGTAGATCACTGGATTTAATTTATTCATATTTAAGTGATAGGTATCAATGCGTTGATGTTAAAGGAAGTAAGTCCACTGGACTTCCTGTTAAACTAGGGGTACCGCAGGGCTCAATACTCGGTCCATTCTTGTTCCTAGTATATATTAATGACCTACCATTTTTTTTAAAGAAACTTGTAACGTAGTGCTTTTTGCCGATGACACTTCCCTAATTTTTTAAAGTGAATCGAAATAGAGATGATTTTAATGAAGTAAATAGTGCTCTCACTCGGGTGACACAATGGTTTTCGGCTAACAATTTAGTATTAAACGCCAAAAAAACCAAATGTGTTAAATTTGCAATGCCTAATGTAAGAAATCTTGCTCCAAATATTTTAATAAATGGTGAAGTGCTTGAGGCTGTATCTACCAGCTAGGCTCTAGAGATTCTCTTAGGGAACGGTTTAAAGAGATAGGCATTCTAATTGTTGCATTGCATTTTATTTTGGCCAATATATTATTTATTAGACAAAATTTACAATTGTATACAAAGAAAAGCGATACCTATTCATGGTATTCATACACGTAATAGACATAAATTATGTGCCTCTTCACACCGATTACACAGGGTTCACAACTCATTTGTAGGACTCGGTATTCGTTTTTACTCAGATTAATAGAGTTACCTTTTAACTCATTAAAAAACAATCTTTGTAAAAAGGCATATTATACGGTAAACGATTATTTGAATGATAAAAATAGTTGGCCACTGTGTCATGCACAAGACGGCTCTGTAAGGATTACCTGACATGCATTATTTAGTTTAACTTTTATGTAATTTGAAAGGCATACTCTGTGTATGTAACATTGTGTTACCTATTTTGTTTTATTTTTAATACGATTATACGTATTGCTTAGCATCATTATTATTTTGGAATGTATAATTATATTAATTTTAAAATTTAATTATGTACCTGGACCACTATAATTATAATGGCCAGGAATTGTGCAATGAATCAGTGCTTGGGTATAGATTTACTTTGTATTCATTTATTAAGCCGACAGCAGATTCGTCATGCTCCCTTAGTCGCCACTGCCTGCGGTGGCGTCTTGGGTCGGGTCACCTCCTTCCCTCAAATATGGCGAGGGAGGTGATGGCTGACCTTTGCGTCATACTCGTGAACGGGTGCTGCTTGCGGTGGCTGGTCGGTCTACTGACCTTGGGCTCAGTAGTTATTTTTTTTTCTGTAGTTTTTATCGACCTAAAACATTGATTTATTTGGCACGGTTCCTACCTTACAATAATATTATTATAATGTAAGAAAGATAGCGTGCTGCTGGGGAGTTTGTTGCGCCGTTTCTTCTCCCGTAGCGAAAGCACAGGAAGCGGTGAAGGGCGATGGGGTGCTGTCTAATATGATTTTGACGTTCGGAAAGTGCTACATTGTAGCCTAATTTGAATAAATGACTTTTCATTTTGATTTTTGACGTTAAAATGTGAACCATACATGCAGCTATGAGAGTGATCTCATAAGATTTAAATGTTACAAATAACCCACTTATTTGACACCATGGACACCTACTCTCTTGCTTTTACTCTTTTTAGTAACATCATTGACCAAGTATTTCGCTATAAACATAAAACAAAATGAGTAACTCTTTTTATATTTCATTTATTGACGAATAAATAAATCAATTTCGAATAAATTAACATTTTTCCTAAAGTTATTAAACACAAAATTTAAAGTCATGAAAATAAAAAATGCGAAAGAGTAATATCAACCCTTCACTGTGGTGTTTCAACCCTTTTTCCCTAGACACGTCTGCCCCAAATCTCCAACTGATAGTTGTATCCGCGACCAACGGCTGTCTGGAGCCTGACCCTGGCGTTGTTCTGTCCAACACCACCAGACAGTAGCCTGGCTGTAGGGTTCTGGTTGGCGCCGATCTGAACAGCTCTGATGGCCGTGATCCGAATGTTCGCAGCAGTTCGAATGGTTATTTCTTGCCACTGGACCGTGTTGGCTTGCGCCCGTCTGACATAGTTGTTTCTGAAATTAAAAAGAGAGAGGGATTAAGATCTCAAAGGCAGTTCGCTACTTTTCTCCCACAATTATATACTATGAAGTACAAAAAAAATATTTTCACTTCCTTCGTATGAGTGACATTGGTTCAGAAGACAAAATCGCGTCATGAACTTCCTTCTCAGGTAGAGTACATGATACATCCCAAGGAAATATCTTCACATAAAAAACCTGTTCATTTACCTGAGCTGCAGGATGTTCCCATTCCCAATCGATCCGAGAACGAGGTTCCGACGTGTAGCGACTGGTACCTCAAAGCCGACATCCTCCCTGGCCACAGAGCCCGGCTCCTCAACACCAGCATCCACGCTGACCACAGCGACCGGCTCCTCCACTCCTGTGTCCTCGCTGCTCACGGAGACAGCCAGCACTGCCAACGCCGCTAGGAAGATGATGCTCTTCATCTGAAACAAAACGATAAAATTAATTCTCTTTTCTTTTACTTTTTAGGCCATTAGGTAAACCCTTAGGGTAAACGCAACAACAAATCTGTCATTCATAATAAATACTAAAAATGCAATAGGAAAATATGTTTTCCAAAATTTTCGGATTAATACTTACATTGATTATTTTCGGAATATTTGTGTGAAGTAGTTAGTTTCTCAGTAGAACGTACTGCTCAACATGCAATGCAACTGTCTCCCGGTGTATTTATACTGGAAATATATTCGATAAGAAACGATACTAACTATCTTTGACCTATAAAAAACGAGCTTTCAAGTAAACAAGGATTTATGAAATTTTATCAAAACAGTTAAATGACAATCGTAATTTCCTTACTGATTTGCTTAAGTGCGATTTAAATCTAACCTTGGTTAGGGATACTAATGAAATCCTTTGGGATTATGTCTTTATCGAATCCGGTTCCATTATTTTGGAAAGGTAATAAATAATACTCAAAAATGTATGATTGCATAACCAAAAGTAGAACAAGGTACAAGTTTATGTCATTGTATAACTGTACGTAAGATTAATCTCTAGAGTAAAATTAAAAGGTAAGTCGTTCGAAAAGAAAATAATAATCAGTAGAATTATAGAAAGTCGAAGACTAGAGGAAATAATCGCAATCGAAAATTTGGACATCTAGTGTCATTAGGAGTGAAGTAAGGAATTTAACTGTACCCAATATATTTAAATCTGTTTCTACTGTCCTGGTGGTTTTACGAAACTCACTCACCTCCCTGGAAATATTTTGGAAAATTCTTCAATTACTTGTTAGTTTGCCACGTAATTCAGTTTATGGAGTATTCTTCTTCGACATTTTATTAAAAGCTGGATGCTTGTCGTTGCCTACGGTTTTGTGTTGGATCGGGTTACCTAAGGAGGTGACCATAAACATCACCCTTATTTCATACATACATAAACGTCACGCCTCTTTCCCTTGGGGGTAGGCAGAGATCACATCTTTCCATTTGCTACGATCTTGGCATACCACTTTAGCTTCACCCCTACCCACCCTTGTCACCATATTTGAGGGAAGGTCCTCAAATATGGTGAGTGGGGTGATGGCTGAACCTTGCGTCATACTCGTGTATAAGTGCTGCTTGTGATGACGGGTCTACTGACCTTGGTCTCAACAATTAATAGTTTTAATTTTTGAACAGATTGAAACAATATCAAATTTTTTTTTTTTGTAGTACGGTTCCTACTTCCTTATATTATTAACTGTATCTTTTTATTACATTGTAATGTAAATTAAAAGACAGTGTGTTGATGGGTAACTTTTTGCGCCATTTCAGTCAGCTTAGCAAGAGCACAGGATAGCGTGAAGGGTGGGCGATAGGGTGTTACCTGTTCATCATCATCATCTTCCTGTCCTTATCCCATTTTACTTGGGGTTGGCGCAAAACGTTTTTTTCTTCCGTTCTCCCCTAACAGACGTCACACTATCATTTACTCCTTTTTCATTCGTATCGTTCCTTATACAATCCATCCATCCTTTCTTTGGAATGTTACCTGTTATATCTTCAAAAACCGTCACTTAGAGGCCCATATTGAGAATCGCTTTTTAACTATGACTTTGACTTTTATTGACCTACTTATGTTTGGCCCTGTAATATTACTAAACGATAACATTGCAGTTAGGGGATTTTTTGCTATCACTTTTGATTTTTTCATTGCAATAAAAAAGTCATACTCGTTCGCTATATGAAAGGTAGATTTTCTTAGTACCTATATTCTTTATTCTTATACAACATGTAACATATTAATCGCGCGTTATGAAAATAGTTGATTCTGAATCAAATTCCATCAACATACAGGTATGTTTTTTTTTAATTATCCTTTTTTTGTTAAGGTAATAATTTAATAAACAAACCTAATCCTTGATTGGTAGAAATTTAGTCCTTATTTTTTTTTATAAATGACTCCCGCACTAAAAAAACAACCCTTGTATTACGGGTTTCACAGACATTCAATTCACATGTACAGAATCTATGCATGTCTTATTTTTTTGAGCAGTTTGGAAATCATCTCAAAGCAATAAAGTCCACGTTAAACGCAGTACCGAAATGTTTTTTCAAAAATGTGGACCTTAATTTTAAAACTTTGTTTCAAAATATATAATAAGTTTTAAATGGAAGGACTGGGTGAGGTCTTTGCCCAGTAGTGGGGCACTACAGGTTAGTAAAAAAAACTACAAAGACGATTTTAATCATGTAATATATTAAACCAATAATACTGTTTTTAATAGTGACGATAATACACACCAGCCTGTAAAGTAAGACTGTGGAGCAAAACCCTATTCCTGTGTAAAAATTGGTTAAATATTTAACATCACGCTTTCTCCCTGCCGGATTTCAGATTCGATTTTTGTTTTTGCTGATATTTTAAGTGCACACAAAAAAGTACGATATGGGGTCAAATACACAAAAAAAATTAAGTTCTTTTTATAATAAAACATCTGTTTATTTTAATTATGACATAAGTTCATGTAAAAAACTTACATAATAAGTCAGTATTGAAATTAAACATTCAAATTTCACTACCTATTTAACCTATCTGCATATTAGTGCATATTCAATAAAATCAACCCATAATCCAAATTGCAAGCTACATTAAATAACAACAACTTCCCAAAGAAAATTCAGTTTTCCAAAAAAAAAATGGGAACCAAAGAAGTAGAGAGAGGAGGTGGAAATTTAAACATTTCGCCCTCAAATCTCCACTTTTAAGTAGTATCCGGATCGTAAGCAAGTCGAGAAAAGGGGTTAAATCAGATAATTGATTAAAAGAGTTGAAATCTAAACATTTCGTCCATAAATCTCAACTTTATAGTGGTATCCAGAACCGTATCGGGATTTTAGTCTGATTTCGGCGAAGTTCTGGTTGATCCCGCCCTTCAAAACCCTAGCTGTCGCCCACTGGGTCTGGCCCACCTCGCGGGCTTCGATCGCAGTGATCCGAATTTTCCTGTCTCGAAATGTAAAGTCTTCGTGTAACTCCTCTTTTGGTTTTGCATTCTGCTTATAGTATTTTCTGAAAAAAAATCAATAAATTCAAATTAATCGTTCTTTTTTTTTCTATCTGTTTTGCTCTTTAGCTACATGTACAGTCACGAGCAAATACAAGTATACACTACTTGCTACATAAATAAACATCATTGTCCTATCGCCACGTTTTAAAGTAATATAATTACAAGTGTCGGTGTATATTACTGCAGTTGCGGAAGCGAGATGGTAAACAGCACAACATCAGCTGTCTCGTTTTCACAACTGCTACAGTATTACTTTTAGAGGCGGTAGTAGGAAATTTAATCGTTGTGTTGAGGGAGGTGCCACATTTAATTCACATGGACAGAGACACCCAGACTCAGAACAAGCCTTTGTGGCTCGCACAAATTCTTGTCTTACGCAGGTATCGAAACCACGACACGACGCGTGGTA
Organism: Chrysodeixis includens; assembly: GCA_941860345.1. NCBI lineage: Eukaryota > Metazoa > Arthropoda > Insecta > Lepidoptera > Noctuidae > Chrysodeixis > Chrysodeixis includens. The sequence continues at coordinate 1,985,882 of OW796112.1, read as the reverse complement.
ACCCATACCATTCGGCTGTCCGTGCTGTCTAAGAAACTAAAGTTAACTGAAAGTACTTGGTGCATACTTAAAAACTACTCTGTCTTTAGCCCGTGTAAGCGAGACACCGCTCTACACCGTGTAGTGCTCTGTCTCGCTTCCACAACAGCTTTACTTTAAGACGGGCACTTACCTAAAAAGCAGTCTATCTCCGCTACCAATGTTCCCTTCAATAAGGTCGTATCTTCCTGAGACACCCTGGTCCTCAATGTTGTCTGCGTCACTGATCAGATCTCCATCAATGCTTGCTGCTTCTGAAGTCACGAAGACCGATATAGCAGCTAAGACGACTAGAAAAATAGGCCTCATCTGAAAAGAACATTCGAGAGATTATGAACTGAAAGTGATCTGTATTTTTTATAAATAACTTTATAAAGATAATTAAGTTAGATATAGAATAGAATATTCTTTACTGTAGGTACAATATAAAAACGCAGTAGTGAAATTAATTACATAGGAGAGATAAATTAAAATAAATATTCTTTATTCCAGGCATTTTAAACCCGTAAGATAGAATTACACACATATTAAAATTTAAAATAATAACAAGATAAAAAAAATAGCAGTCTTATAAAAAAGCAATTTCAATACTTACAATGTAAAATGTGATGTTTATTTTAACTAAGACGAAAATGTAATTATGAATTCTATTAAAAATCATAGAATTTATACTCGGAATATTCGAGATAAGCAATCTTTGACCCCAAAATGAAAGAAAAACAAAAGTTTAACACAAATATACAAAAACTATTTATAGAATCATAATTATATTTACAACAAGCGACACGCCCCAGCATTGCACGGATGAAATGCTGATGTATATACGACTAACTCACTCTATGTATTAAAATAAAAACCGCTGCAAAATCAGTTAAGTCGTTTTAAAGATTTAAGCGGGTCTATATACAGACAGCGACAGCGACTTTATTTTAAACTAATGTGTGTTCGGACCGATTTCGGCCACGGCGGCCAGTGTTACTATGACACCAGCCAGCTACGCATGACATATTATAGTGCACAAGCGTGTGCGCAAACACACAAAAACTATACCTATAACAAGTTATAGTATACTAAAACCTTCCTCGAGAACCGCTCTACACGTTAGCGAAAACAGCATGAATATTGGAGGCGTAGTTTTTGAGTTTTTCGCGAACAGACAGACACGACTGAGGACTTTGTTTTATTATAGATAGTGATATATCATACAAATTATGATTCTACCGGCCTTAATCTTACAATCAAAGGTTTTTCAAAGAATTCCCCTAACCATATTATTTGTTATCTCTCTTTACACGGTCAAGTAACAGTAGGTCGAATTTTAATCATTTGCTTTTCATCAAATGATAGATGATAACGCATAAAGATAAGTACCTACTCCTGTCGTACTTTGGTTTGCTGATAAATGTATGCGTAACAATAGAATAAAATTATAGATAGCTGCTATAGAACTATATCTATTATCTTGTAGGTTTGATTTCTGTCGGTCTACACTAAATTTAAAAGGAAGACTAATGCAGTTGTGGAAGGTAGACGCCGCGCGCCGTGTAGAGCGGCGTCTCTCTTCCACAACTGCATTCTAGCTTTAAGACATGGTGGTGGGCCCCCAAGACTGATGTATTGACGGGCCTGTTGGTCTAGTGGTTAGTGACCCTGACTGCTAAGCCGGAGGTCGTGGGTTCGATTCCCATCCAGGACAAATGTTTGTGTGATGAGCACGATCATTTGTTCTGTGTCTGGGTGTAATTTATCTATAATATGTATGTATTTAGAAATATATAAGTATGTTTATCAGTTGTCTAGTACTTAAACACAAGTTACTGCCGTATACTTAATTTGAGACTAGATGGCGTTGTGTGAAAGTTGAGGAATATTTATATTTATTTATTTATTTATTTGGCAATAAAAAACAAATCAATCGGTCAGATTGAAAAATTTGTATTGGGTGTGTTTATTCTTTTAAAGCGTAAATAAAAAATGGAGACCGCAGTGATTTGACGTCACGTCTCAATACACTTTTTACTGATATGTGACGTTACTAGCTCCCACTTACATGCGATTCACTATTTTAATGCGTTAAATCTTCGTACTTTAATATTAATTTGAAAAAAAAATACGTATCCAACGTCTTTTGGAAATCTATCTGACAGAATTCGATTTTTTGTATTCAAAGTTTATATTAACAAAGTCTAAGTATTTATTAGTGCATATCATTTGTTTTGGTAAAACCCCCGATAAATATTTTATGCTACGTAATCGCGTAGATTAGGCTACGCGGTTACGTAGCTACGTCAATCGTAGCTCGTAGCGCGTAGCCTCATCATATAAATGACACGTTTCGCGTTATTTGTCTGGCCATCGACAAAGTATCGGGTTCTATAGACAAACAGAGACAATATTTATTTAGGCTTTCACTCAGACATTAGTATTGAGGCCTACTGGGTTATGTGAGTATGTTACGCAACCTATAATATTAGAAAAACATATAGTATGACTGCACGGATAGCCGAGTGGCATAGGTCACCACGCCAATTACCACTGTACGCAGCGTGTTGCGGGTTCACTTCCCACGCAGGACAAGAATTTGTGCGTTCCACAAAAGCTTGTTCTGAATCTGGGTGTCTTTGTGCATGTGAGTTGAATGTCAGAATTAATAACTTAGTAGGTAAGACGTTTAAAAAAACAGGAAAAGGTATGAAAAAAAGTTACAAAGCATTTGTTTTATCAAACACCTGCTTTAACTTGCTACATTAAAACTGTCCACATTGCTGTAAACAAGATTTTTATCTCGTATCTGCATGCTACTTCACATTGTAATGTAAAATAAAAATGAAAATAGTTCATCGTATAATAACAGCACGTTCCTCTTTATTTTTCTGTAAAATCTCGGATGTTGCTCGAAAAATAAAATTGTTTTTCCACAACACGATATTCTTTGTAGGACCGCTTACGAAATAAATATGACGGTGAGACGAGCGGGATAGTTATAAGCGAAGCGTCCAGATGGTCTTCATCAGCCATGATAGTTATTTTGAATATCTTGTCGAAATAAAATCGTTACGTCAATTCATTATTCTTTATTTCGATTACCTTTTTGATTAATTTAACAAAGGTAACACGCGGAAGATTAGAAGAGATTATTTTGTGAAACGTGACCAGTTCTGTACTTCCGTCTGTTCGCAGTTGCGGTTCAATTGCGAAAAATTCTTCTTTTGGCAAAGCATAGATCACACCCAAGTAATCCAGTGACCATTGTCCCTACTTGACGTTTCACAAAACAATCTACTGTTAAGACTAACAGCTGTCATCGGAGTGACACCACACAGGTGCGAATACATGCCACCTCGCCGACAAACATATTATGTAACATGTCGTATAATGTTTACCTTGATACTTTCGTTCATAAACACTAAAACCACGACCAGTAATATGTCTATAAACACTCACCTTGAATAAGAGAAATAACAATCTGAAGGTTATGGGAGGTGAAACAAAGACAAACAAAACTTTATATCACGTAAACCTGTACATTTAGTACAAGGTTTTAAAATAATACTGTGGCGTGGAAGAGCGAGACGACGCTATGCACAATGTAGAATGTCATCTCTCTCCTACTTAAATAACAGTTTTGATTAAAAGTTTTATAGTACGGGTTGTCGTTGTGTGTTGTATCCAATGAAAATAAACATTGTTTACTTTAGAACTAAGACGTAACAATCCGGAACACATTATTTGGGAATTTCCACTTTTATTTAACTTATTTTGTTTCGACGTGAAATCGTGTGGAATTTTGGAATGGATTTGGTAGAAATGTCGCCGGTGTGTCTCATGCCATATCGCCACTTTCAGGTTTAGGTAATTTAGGATAGTAACAAGGTTAAACTACACAAAATTATCTGTAGGCTTACTTCCGACAAATAAGTACGATTAACTTGTACAACGCACAAATTCTTGTCCTACGCGGATATTGAACCCGTGACACATCGCGCACAGTGGCTACCATTCGGCTGCTATCCGTGCAGTCATAGTTTGACGGGTTTGAACATTCGCTTTATGTAACATGAATTCGAATACAGAAAATGTGGCTGCATTTTGATATTCCGTCCAGGCAGAAATAGGTACTCTTAATATGCCAAGTGGAGAGCAATGCGATGCAATATCGCTCAAACTATGCCAAAACTCAAGTTTGTTTCGTCATTTGAATCTTTTGCTTTGTGAATAGCAGAATTCCTTTTATTCAAACATACATTTTTTTTGAGTATATAAGTAACTCTTTCTGAATATCCGTCACTCTTTCATGGCTAAACCGCTATTGAAAAAAGTGACATGGGTTGGACATAGCTTGGATCTTAAAAAAGTTTGCTACCTACATTTTCATATCCAACATAAACGTGGGTGGAGCCGCGGAAAAGAACTAGTCTTGTATAAAATGAATGTACATAAATCTACTTAAAGCTGTCCCTAGCTGCTGTTTTATAACGTTTCCACGACTAAATTACACAACCATTTTAAGTTGACCCTCGCACAAATAACGGTATTTTCCACAATTTTACCTGTACCTAATAGTTAAAAAGTTCAGGCAAACCGGAGTATGTATGTGAAAGAACTATGCAGTTTTAATTAAGGATATTAAAATATAATCTTAACACAATATTAGGTGGGCCAATCAGCCACATAAATGGTGGTCACCATTTATGTGGCTGATGGGCCCACCCTGGGTGCCCACCCTGGCTGGGCGAAGGTCACCAAACTACGGGAGCCAACATAGATGGATACAGCCGCCGAGGTTGGCCCAAAAAGCGATGATTTGAACATACACCGCGAAGACTGGTTCGAGGTGGCGCAGGACAGAAAGACGTGGAAGAATTTGGGGGAGCCCTTTGCTCAGCTGTGGGACACAATAAGCTAGGAAAAAAGAACACAATATTTATTCTGACTTCAAAATTCACGCTTAATAAAAATATATTACATCTTTCTGCAATAACAACTGGAACTGCAGGCAAATACTAGTTACGAAAAATCCTCGATATATTCTGCAATTTGACAATACACCATCTGGCAACCGCAAGGTGTATGATTTGCCAACCTCTGGCAACCAGCCAAGGCTTACTGCTACAGTTCGCGATTCAACTTTATTGGATGGCAGCATCGTTGTCGATATTTTTATTACGTAATTCGTGTGTTATTGTTATTGCTAGTTTTATTGTTAGTTTTGTTAGTTTGTTTGTTTTCGCCTGTTTTAGGAGGTTATTTAGCGTGAATTTTGTAATTTATTTGCTGTGGTCGCGACTCCATGTGCGTGGAATTGAATGAAATAGTTAATCAGTTTAATTTCTAAATTAAAACATAACGTCAGATTATAACGTTTCAGGTACCTTATAAAATCAACCACCTGTAAAAAAAGTACCTCCCAAATTGGTCTTTTTAGAGCAGTTTTGTGAACGTTGCACAAAATACCACTTTACTATTTGTTATTTCTGTAGATATTAAACGTATAGACGTTTTAGACAAAATGATCCATTATAATAAAGAATATAATCAATACTGCTTGGTTTCAATGATTTTAACGAGATAGTACTACATTGTTTACAAATCTTCACGTGAATTTATAACACAATTTAAAATTACAATCAAATACATCTCATTCAACCTAAATTTCGAAACAATTTCATCTGATTTGTACACGAGCTAGCGATTAAAATAATTACCGTTTTATCCCATTATCTGTAATATAATCTATTTTTATTGTGGGTATTGAATGACGTTAATCTGAAAAATGTATACTATAATACATAATATTATCATTTGTAAAACAAACACTAACTTTTACAACGGATTACAACTACTAATACCTGTCTTTTGATATAATATATGGGCACGTTAACACGTAGGTAATTCGGTACCTAATTATGTCCTTGACCGATTTCGGTAGTCAGAATCACTAGACACCAGCCAACTGCAGGACATATTATAGTGCACAAGCGTGTGCGCAAACACAGGTGCACTCTCTATTCCTTTTTCTCTCATAGCCCGACGGGACGGCAACCAAACGACCGGAGAGAGATCAAACGCAAGGCCTACATTTTTACGTGACTCCCGAAATACGGAAGCTGTTATATTTATTTCTAAAACGCGTACAACATTTGAAAAGTCGTTGCGCACCTGGGTATCGTAAACTCAAGACCTTTGACTAACTGTCCTGCAGTCTAACCACTGGGCTATCATAGCTTAATATTGTAGTAGGAAGCCCACTTAAAATTGGTTCATTAAAACTGGTATAGGTAGTTTAAACGGTTACATCATCATCATCATCATTCCCCTGCCCTTATCCCAATTTTTACTTGGGGTCGGCGCAACACGTCTTTTAGACATGTTGCTTACAAAAAAGCAAAAACAAATCCTTATCACATTTTACTAAATATTGTTAATCTACTTAAATCTATTAAATTTATATCAATGAAGGAAGTACGCAGTTAAAAGAAAGCGTGATAATTTTATTATTGCAAGATTTACTCATTTATTTCTGATGCACTGATATCAGGTACTTTAGATAAAGTTAATAATATATGGGGTAATAAATGTGTCGCATGCTGTTGTAAAATTTTATTATACAAATCAGGGTTTTTGTGGTCCTGGCTAATGTGGTTTTTAGTATGATTAACAAATACCTAAGGAATATTAAAAGAACGAATAAGGCACATCTCGTGGTTGAGAAAAGAGGATCACGTCGTAAGGAAGGTGCTGGACATGAAAGTGGATGGATATAGGGGAAAAGGACGACCAAAAAAACCAAGGATGGATTGTTAGAAAGATGATATGGCTGCAAAGAGATGGCGTCAGATAGGAACGTGTGGAAGAAGAAGACATGCTGCGCCGACCCTAAATAATAATTGGGATATGGGCAGGGGAATGATGACGAATTTTGTTTAAATTGTCTCAGTTAACACTATAACTTATCTCCTCATTTAACATTTTATTTATTTTAGAATTTACATTGAAGATAAATTTATAGTAATAATGGGACTTAAACAACAGTCTAAAAATAGACTACCTAAGTTTAGTTTTAGGACTAAACTATTTAGCATTCAAATGAAATGCGCATAAAATAATCTCGTACCAAAATTCAAATCATAAAGCTTAAAATTCAAATTCATATTCCGTCACACAAATTCTGGGACTTAATACGAAACCTAGTCGGAACTGGGCGGCGGGTGCTCTAAGTTTTGAAATTGCTTCCCATTGAAATGGCAAGCAGAGACGAACAATGGGCGACCTAGCATAAACGGAAACAGTGGGAACAAAAACCTATATTATTTTACACAGTACAAAACCCCCTACCACTTAAACTCTACCTCTTAAAGTTAGATTATTACGGTTGTGGAAGTGAGATAGCGTTATACATTGAGGATAATGCTTTCTCTCTTCCATAATGCCAACAGCTCTACCTTAAGTGGTCGTAGTAGTAGGTATAAATCGACGATACAGTTTTATGCTTATGTTATTCTATTGGGTTTATTAATCTACGTCTACTGATGCAATCTGTCTGATTGTTAGATTTTTAAGTCGAACCTGCTGGATTATTTTTTATTGGACTTTGATCTCGGTCTAACCTTGTGTGTTCTTCAGTTTATTTATCTCATGCTTTCGATCCTTTAATTACTCTGCTAACCCTCTGGTTGCAGTATGTAGTAACTGTTAACTTAAGCGTATATTCTAACCTGCCGGGGCTGAAGGGATACTCGTAAGAGTTACCGCGACCCTGGTACTCAAAGGGCTCCAGGAGGATCATAGTGGGTTTTAGTCAGTAAGTCTGACACTCCCTCCCGCTGCACCTACAGCGGCCGGGGTCATTTGATGATTTCCCACGAAAAAAAAAAGAACAAGCGAATATTCTGACCAGATCTTGTTTTCCTTAAGATAATCTTAACTCAAAAAAGTTTCTTTGTTCTTTCACAGGCGGTGTCGGATGAAATGCTAGTCGAGCTGAAGGCTTGTTTCATGGAGGCCTATGACGACAACCAAGATGGGAAGATTGACATTCGAGAGGTAATTACTTGCCATACAGGATGTCTTATTAATACAAATTTAAAACTAAGGTAAATCGCTAAAATCGTGTACTAATCAAAATGTATGAAAGTGATATTGCTTTTCAATAAACCGTGTAGGTTATACGCACTAAAAGCCAGGGTCCCTTTACCTTAAGGTCCCGAAATACTTAACTAGATTACTCAGAGAGGACTAAGGCAGTAGGGTCTCCCTATTAAGGCGTCAGAGTAAATGTTTTTAGTATACTTATTCTATGCCATGCTCTAACATACGTTATGTAAATTACTTCAGTAAAAGAGGAGAACCGAGCATTACAATGTGCACCTTGCTATGATACAATGTGTTATATTTCGATACAACTTGTAATATAAGCTGGGAGGGGGGAGTGCCCCTCCCAGCTTATGTAGTTTCTTGTCGGTTCTTCTCCATAAGAATGAAATTTTGTAACCACGCAACTAGAGTCAGTAACGTTTTAAACGCGACAGTCAAGCGATTGCAACTTGGCCTAAATTAGATTTCATTTTTGGCAGGTTATCAAATTGATCACGTTCGACGAGAACTGTGTATTGTGGCAATCACTTTGCACTTATCACTTTGATATATAAACGATTCGATTGGCATTAAAGCAATTTGATTGTAATAATTCTTAATATGGATGTATATTACAGCTGGCCCAACTCCTGCCAATGGAAGAGAACTTTTTGCTGCTGTTCAGGTTTGACAACCCTTTGGAATCTAGCGTGGAGTTCATGAAGGTATACCACCCTACTACCACGTATTAAACTAACACTGTTGTAGTTGTTGAAGCGGGATGGAGTTATACGCCGTGTAGCGCGCCGTCTCTCTTACACAATTGCAACAGTCTTACTTTAAGAGGTGCTGTAAAGCCTACTAAGCTATAAAGTAACCATTTCTTTCATTTTATGGCTGTAGAGTTTATTTCTCCAGAGGGCCTGTTTGCTCCACGTGGCTGTAAATTCTACTAATATTATAAATGTAAAAGTTTATAAATGTTTCTCAAATACTTTCCTAAATTATGTGTTTATGTTTTGTTACTCTTTCTCGCTCAAACTGCTGGAGTAATTATGATGAAATTTTGAATGGAGTTAGCTGACCCTCTGGTTAACACAGGTTACTTTATAACCAACTGCGTGAAAAGGGAGTAATATTTTTATAGCTATAACCGATATTTGCGCAACCCTTATGAAGTAATTTTATTTATTTATAAGGGTTAGGAGTTGTTAAGAAAATTAAGTTAAGAAAACCTAATCTTTAAGCTTTTTTAACCAGTACTGTTGTTAAAAAATAACAATATGACAAGCGTTTTCAAAATCATTTTCCTAACCTTTTAAAAATAGCAACATGTTAACTAGCTCTTTTTTTTAGATATGGCGGGAATACGATACAGACGGCAGTGGATATATAGAGGCTGATGAACTAAAGGTACCTAAATAAAAATAGTAAAATTACATCTCTGAAACATTTTTAATTCGCCTAACGTTCACCGTATTCATAAATAATTATTACAAGGTGTATTGCGTTTGGAAATGCATTTTAAATTATAATTTGCGCAAGCTAGACTAGACTAACTGTGATTGTGTGATGTTTATTTATGAGAGGTTTAAAACACAGTAGTTGTGTTTTGTTTTAAAATATAAGTAAGAGACATATCACAGACAAAAACTTTAGGGGTATCTGTAGTTACGTATTTTTTTGGTTAGGTTCCAATTCAAATTAATTTCTATAAAAAATGTATTTGCAACTCAGAAATATCGATACTTTTACTGGTATAACGTGACTATAATCACGTTTTTTTATGGTGTTTCTCAGACTAATAATATCTGGACCAATCGTTGTTAGTTCGTAATATACTTACACATTACAATGTTGTTTTCCAGAATTTTCTCCGAGATCTGCTAAGGGAAGCAAAGAAAATAAACGACGTGTCAGAAGATAAACTCATTGAATATACAGATACTATGGTATATTATATTTTATATAATTTCTAGTTTTAGGTTCAATTTTTGCATTTAAGTACTACATATATCACACATTTTTTTAAATTGTTTACTGTTCCATGCATTTATCTGGTGTTCTAATATTTTATGTCCTTTTGTATTGTATTTAGCTTCTTTGATTTAAAGAATTTTAGGAAATTACTAAATACCAAATAAGTTAAACAAAATCGTTTAGTATTCCATAAGTCTTTCTGCTGTAATTTTTTATACACTTTTCTGTTTACAGCTCCAAGTTTTCGACTCAAACAAAGATGGCCGGCTACAACTGTCAGAAATGGCGAAGTGAGTGTAATTTAATACCTACGTAATATTCCAATGTCTAGACTTATATGGATTTAGGTCGAATTAACACCAAACGTAGCGATCCAGCGATCCATCACTTTAAGGATCAGAATGAGCTAACTTACAATCGCCGGCTGATTAAACGATTATTTTTGACGTTCGTCATAAGAGACGCGCCTTTAAAAAATAAAATGTTTTTTTTTTTGTAAACGGACAAGAAAATTGTATAGCACCTTTTTTATTTAGGTATTACAATTTTTCATTATAATGGATAACGACGTAAAAGGAATGGTTGATCCTACATTAAGGCAAAATTAAGGAATTTGGACAAAAACTATACTTATATCAAAACAATTAATATTGAGAAAGTTTTAATAGTCATTACGCTATCTATATTTGTAATACAGAAATAATATGATAACGTTGTTTTTATAGATTTTGTATTATGATTTATGAGTAAGCATTTATTGATAGCCGACAAATCCCCGACAGATAACTGTGGCTATTATCAGTGAACCATACGAGTAATAATCGGTGCTTGATTTTATCTTTTATAACGCTATTGGTAATGTATAAATGATAAAAATGGTTGGGGACGTCCCTTTGGCCTCAAAAAGACAAAGATATTTATATTTGGGTACTATAGGGACTGTCAAATCATCTCACCACCTGGGGGTCTACCATCACCTCTTAAACAGATACCGTTCTACGCCATGAAACGCGCCGATAACTCCCACAACTTTAAAAGTATTACCTACTTTAAAACGTGGATATAGGAAGAATAACACCACAGGAAGTACTATTCTTCTATTTCTTCCAAAATCGAAGTATTCTCTGAATTTTCAATCAGGACTTCCAAAATATTGTACCAATGATTATGTACCTGATATAGGGATAAATATTTTACTCAAATGTTTGCGAAATCCTTTCAACATGTTCCAATAAGCAAAATACACACGACATAGAAACAACCAATTTCCAATCCGTTTCCATATAACCCGGGCTTCTGACATAATGTTTGTTATTCAGATGAGTTCCCAGTTCTGGGAAGTTTAAAATAAATTTAATTAATTCAAACTTTGCCGTATTCAAAGAGATTAAATTGGCAAATCCGGTATCGATCTGAACGGCGCCATAGCCCGAAATAAATTTATACTAAGCTCATAATGTGTAAACTGTTTTTGTGATTCCCGTATCGAGGGATCATGTAATAAATGGAAGTAATCTGTATTTACGATTATTTTGTTTAGACTTTTGATATTTTTAGAGAAGATTTCAGAGATTAGAGCTTTAATTATTTTCATTTAAACTTGTCGTTTCACCATTGTGTCAGTGTTCGACAGCAAACAGTGAATATGAGCAAACTGCACATCATATTCTGTGGGAGTGTGGTCTTTGGCATGACGAACGTAACGCTTTACTAGATAGTTTGCAACCGACATCCGGTGTTGTTTACTATGAGGATCTTGTTGCCACCAGAGCAAATTTCCGTGCTTTCAGACGCTTTTGCCATACCTACTATTGGAATCAAAATAACAGCTCCTAAAATCATAGGACCCATTTAATTTGTAAATTTAAATCCGTGGTGCCTGGCAACTGGGCCTAACTCAGTTGTGAAATCTCTATTCCTTGCTAATATTAGCTATTTCATTTTGTCTCCCGCTTGCAATGGAGGGAAGTGGAACATATATTTTTCCTACTCCTCCTTTTTTACTATTTCTGATTAATTTCGTTGCGGGTTCCAAGACAGTCAATCATTTCCCCTGGGACACACCGAGCTTCACTGTTTCGGTGGTATTCGTTGGTCTCATTGTAGATCCTGGCTTACAGGAGTTGCAATGACGGGCATGTGTGGTGGGCTAGTCCCAAAAAAAAAAAAAAAAGATTAGAGCTTAAAGATTAGAGTAGATTTCAGTCTTTATACCTAGTTTGTTACGCGATAAACATCAATATTTACTTAGACTGAGCTGCTTTACTTTACATTGATAACAATTAAATAGGAAGTTCTTATTTTTGGGATCCCTACCTTTAAACAAAAAATTTAACTCTTCTAGGATCACTTCCGTGCCTGGCGTGAATAACTGGACAAGTCTAAAATGCCAACTTTTCAGGGGAGCCATTTAAAGGTTTTACTTCCTTCTCTTAAATCGAGGAATCACAACAATGTAGGAAGGTCCGCTGTTTTATAGGTTATTTTGTGCCTTCTTTTAGATGGTGGCGAGAAATTCAGGAATTTCCCTGTAGTTTCAGAAATAATCGAGATATCATGTACAATTTTCTATGCACAAATATTGATTTAACGAGTTATCCAGTTATTTACGTCAACATTTTCTTCAATTTTCATCTGCGTGAGAGTTATCAATAATTTTAAAACTTTAATTATAATATCATTATCTTATTATTTTTGAATAATTAATAAGTAATTATTAACTAAAATAACTGTAAATTTAAATAAACATAAGCTGATATAATATTTCACTTAAATTCTACCTATGCTTTATTTAAACTTGAATGGTACGAATTACGACAACTTGTTCTCTTCATTCTATCAGGTAAATACATAATTTAGTATTTATGGTCAGAATGAGATTGTTAAATCGTTTAGAATCATAATAGGTAAGGTTTATTTGTGTCAAATAAAACAGTACTTAGTTCAAAAAGTAAAGTAAATAGTAAAAATTCAGAAAAAATCAAACAATGTTAAACAGTTTCTAAATCCGGATTGTTTTCCTGTAGATCAGGGTCAAAAGATGCAGAAATAATATCATTAGATGTTTTGATATTGATGAAAAAGTCTATACGTCATTGATTAAATCAAACATGTCCATTAGGTCTTTCTAATATGCAACGCTTATTGGCAATGGTTCCTTTGAAATTTTGGTTTAAGGCAAATGAATGAACATTACGCTTACCTTTCTTTTTAAAGTTTATTGATTTGAAAGGAACCTCAGTGTCTAGTCTCTCCTTAAATTGTATTTTGCCAATACAATCGTTACTTCACTTCAGCCATTTTAATGGTGGCCATAAAAAAAAACTTGCGGCTTGAGGAGGTTTCTCAATTCGATCGTATATATATGCTTTTTTATGTTTGTTCGCGGATAACTCCGTCGTTTATGAACCGGGTTTGATAATTCTTATTTAATTAGAAAGCTCCAATGTGGTCCCATGTCAAGGAAATCAGGGTCTGATGATGGAAGACCAGGGAAATCGAGAGGAACTTTAAAACAGTTTAGGGGGTACTAAGTACGTTTGTTCGATATTTCGTTAGGACTTATAAAAAAACTACAATACAAACGTAAGTCTGGAGTACGTCTGATGATGGAGCCGAGATATAGTCGAGGGAACTCCTCAACGGTTAACAGCAGCTACCCTATGTTTGAGCTTGATTAATTTGTATTGATTAGATAAGACCTTAACCCTTAGAGAATAACATAGGCATGGAAATAATTCAACATGCTGGTTTGGCACCAACTTCACTCAGTATCTGACATGATAAAATCGGTTTATTTTTAGTTTTGAAACGTCTACCTGTTACCGTTTTTAATATTGAGCAAAAAAATACGAAAAAAACACGTTTATTGTTTTTGGACCCCTTAACATTTTTTTTAATTTTTAGTATTTGTTGTTATAGCGGCAACGGAAATACATCATTTAATTTCAGCTTTCTAGCTATTATGGTTTGTGAGATACAACCTGGGGACAGATAGACAGACAGACAGCGGAAGCTTAGTAATAGGGTTCCGTCTTACCCTTCGGGTACGGAACCTTAAAAAGGAGTTAGTTAGGTACCTACTTATCACTCACACACAGGGTATTGGTAAGAAGATATGAAAACTTTTACGTAAACTTGCCATTGCAAACCATACAATAAACAAAACCAATTAATAAAAAATCTACAAGTTATTAAAACAAAATAAAAGTAATAGCATTCGTTCGCGCACTTGCGTCTGACTGACTGAGTTTTTGTTTATGAAATCCTAGTGATCGAGAAAGGAATAGAATGTAGGTACCAAGGATGGTAGCCACTATGTGCCCGCGAACTATCCTTTGAATGAAAATGCTCTTTTTGACAACCTAATCGGTGTTCTTATTGAGCTATTTAATCCGATAGTACATTTTATTCCATTTATTTCATTATTTTTATTGTTGTGCGTTTCTAAGCCGGTTACCTTCATTACTTATCATATAAATAGTTTATTATTTTAGCAGAGGATAAATTTGATAGTTACTATGTCCAATAATTTTAGTTATTTGTAAACGTACGTTTATTGGTATCAATAGATATCAAGTAAAATATTTTATTTAGTAGACGTAAATAACTGGATATCTCGATTTGTCAAGGTAAGTTTGGCTCTTTCGGATAATGAATAAGTGTATAACCTCAGATGTCAACAATTATGTTTTAGTATGTAAGTGTATAATTCAACATATCAATTTTATTTCATCAAAAAGGGTAAAGCATACATCTGACATGTGGTTTTATCAACATTAGCACGTTAAATTCGTACATGTCAGGTTGATTACGAAGGCGATATCTACAAAACTACCGCATATATTGGAGTATATTTTTTTTTCATATAAGATCATATGCAAAGGAATCGCGTAAGCCAATAAAAAAAAATCGTGATTTTGGAGTTGTCCACTTATTTACGCCAGGCACGGACTTGATTGTCCATTTTTGTTTGTGTATAGGTACAAATTACGAATCGAATTTCATGAATATAAATTTATATGGAGATTACAAAATTTTGCTATCCGTGTGGTGTCCGGATGTAAAGAATAGCACCACCCCATATCCTCCACTGGGTGTCGTAAAAGGCGACTAATGGACCTTAAGACCCAGTGCACTGTACCAAGCACCTTGGGTCACCCGAATGGTGGCGGGTAAACAACCAAAAATCGCATTCCCAAAGAGGGTTAGTGTCAGGCAGGCGGCCGACTATAAAACCATAGCCAAATCTTTAAGCAACATGTCTAGAAGACGTGTTGCGCCGACCCGACCGAAGTGAAATGGGATAAGGGCAGGAAGATGATGACAAAATTTTGCTATCAAACCGGTTCTATTTCACAAAACCTTAATGGCTTCTAAATATAATCGGCCTAAAACTTACCCAATACTAAAATGTATGGATTAGAAACTTCTTTGATGGCCATTCAATTTAGGATCCATTATGATCCTTTGTATACGAAATACATTACCTGAAGCGCTATTACTATTATTTAGGATGAATGGAAACAAATTATCGTAATAATGTTTTATTCATTGGTGTATGAAACCCTAGTATACGCTATAGTCTGTTAGAAAAGTAACCGTCAAAACGTCTTTTCTGTGTGTTTTTGAAATTGGTGACTGGAAAACTCTGTTTTCAACAACTCCCCAACTAAAGAGTTTACGTTTTGCAGAAATTAAATTTATATGCACAAGGACACTCAGACTAAAATCAAACTTCTGTGGATCGCATAAATTCTTGTGGCACGTCGCGCACAGTGGTAATTGGCGTGGTGATCTATACTAATCAGTTATCTGTCAGATACAATTCCAAAAACGTTGGACACGTATTTAATTTTTTGCAAATAAAATCTTTAAGATTTCGGTAGGTTGTTTTTTAAAACATGATTTTATTTGCAAAAGACCTTTCTAAGCCACTTAATTTGCAACTGGTGGTTTTATATATCAACGTTTATACCACATCTATGTTATTAATAATTATTACCAGATAAAAGTAAAATGTATTTTATAATGTTAATATTACAATTGCGTTGCAGATTGCTACCCGTCAAAGAGAATTTCCTCTGTAGACAAGTGTTTAAGGTGAGTGACATTTCATTTCCCGCCAACGTTGACACGTGCGCCATATTGTCGATACGCATCTATGGTTATATTTTCTTTTCTGCAAAAAGGTTTCGTAACGCTGAAATGTAAATATTTAAATCATGAGTTATTTTTTCAGTATTGGTTTATTTTGGTTCGGAAAAAAATAAATTGCTTTCTGTTGTGTTGTTATATTTATTTGTATCATTTAAATCAAATGCATTCATCTGAATAAAACACTTTATTAGTTGATCACTATCAAGTTTGTACGCACATTTTATTATTATGTAATATATTATATCAACATATTTTTTAGCTATATAATGTAAATTGTAAAATAATGTGAATAATGGCATGAGAACTAAACAAAAACAAACTAAAATTAGGTACGCATTACATAATACTAAAACAAAAAATAAATCTTGTTTTTTTTTATTTATATTTATTAAGTTTTCTCATAGAATAAGTAGATACACAATGTCTATGGTTTGGCGAGCACACTTCTTTTCCTGTTTCTTTCTGCTTCAGTATAAAAAGAAAACATGTAAATAATATTATTAATATGAATTGCAGTTTGTATTAATTTTGATCAAACACAACATTGTCACGACCCTCATAACAGTAAACTAATTACATAATACATTTATTTCATACATTTTATCGTCATTTACATAATAATTTGTAATACATTTAAGTATGAACGTGCTGACGATAATATTTTCAGCATAGATCTTATGATCCTACAAACTTACCACAATTATTTTTGTGAAAATTGTCACTAAAAATGATTTTGCTATAAATACAGCTTAGATATTTACAACCTACAGTTCGTACAACAATCAAAGCCTGATGGCATAGACCTGTAAAAAAATACGAAAATTTGGCTCTTCCTTATTTTCTTACAATACAAATTGTCCCTGAGCTACAAAATTTAACGAATCTACTATCCATATCTGTCTTATTATTAACACTATAAAATAACACAGTAGAAAATGTAAAGGTACGTACTTAATACTTTCCTACGTACTTAAAAATGTGAATAAAAAAGCACGTTACTATGTATTGTTTGCCTGTCTGTCTGTCTATCCTAACACTAACGCTTGTGTCTGCACTCTGCACTCCTAGGAGGGCATAGAGGTGAGTCCTCACGATGTGTTTATACGATGGCCTAAAGATCCACTGCATATCAAACAGAAAAAGGCTCTTGTAGTGTTGCTACACTGAAAAAAGCAACGTCATGTTTTTTTCTTAATAGTAATTAATTTTTATTAAGTATGGCCATCGTATAAAAACAACGTCTTATATAAATATGCTTGAAATAAATAATAAATAAAATACTTCTCTAAAAATTTAGCACAAATGAGTTAGTTTAAATAGTTTAATAATAAATGATTGCTAATTAAAAAAACTGGTTTCTACAACTTACGACTTACGTGTAAATAGCTTAAGCTATAATTTCTTTACAACGAATATTTAAAGTTTCCTTAATAATTGGCGCCCAACTCGGGGCTAAACTTAACTTCACAGAACTGTTGTAAATTACTTAAATAATACGGTTTTATGTTTTCAGGGCGCTACAAAACTTACGAAAGACGACATTGAAAGGGTCTTCTCTTTGTACGATAGGGTAAGAATAAATTTGTTACTAACCTACTAACTTGTACCAAATCCATCTTTGTCAAGTTATGGCAATCTTAATATTATTTTTCTACACGCGTTTCTACGTGACTTTATGCGGCATTTGAGCACACTAGAATCAAGTATAAAATTATCAAACAAACACTAATCCATTTTCTTCAGGTCTAAAAATGGCTAAAGTATCTAGATAAAGTTAATTGTCTTGCTTTAACAATCCTTGAAGTTAACTCCTAGAAGAATCAAATAACCCAATCTAATGACTTTCCATTCCAGCAAATCTCAATGGACATATTAATCTGGTCGCGTAGAAAAAGTCTCTTGCAAAAACTATCCAATTTAAGTTTAGCTATCTAACAAGGCTTCCAAACTGTTTCAGGATAACAATGGCTCCATCGAAAACGAGGAACTTCGCGGATTCCTTAAGGATTTATTAGAGTTAGTTAAAAAGGTAAGACGCCATTTTGAAATAAAGTTTTCTTAGATTTTTCAAAAGTTTCTTGAATGGATTCCTGTATTCGACGACAAAATTAATTACTTTTTATATTCAAAAGAATTGCATGGAACTCTTTGGAAAGTTACTATTGTAAAGCCATTGTGCTCACATAGGCATATTTTTTTCTAAAATAGGATTATGAATTCTTTGTAAAATCCTTTGGATGATATACCGTTGTTTTATAAGAACGCACAAATAAAACATTAAACCTGAAGGCGTTTTAGCCACAGGAGTTGCGTTGTCATCCGGCGATAACCCAATAACGATATCTGCTAACTGTCGATTAAAGTCCATTAGACCAGTTCCTAAACTACTGTCACTATCAGAACAGTAAACTCTTGCCTATACTATTGTAATTTAATTCTCCATATCATCATTCCAGGATTACGACGCTCAAGACCTCCAAGACTTCGAAGAAACGATTCTTCAAGGAGTGGAGTACAGCAGCGAGGGGAAAATCAGCAGGAAACAACTAACCATGATACTCCTAGCCCTTGCCAAGCACCACCAAGAAGAAGAACCGGCCACCCCATAAGCGTATCCGAACGTAACCGTCACTCCGTCCCAATATCCAAACGAATTTCTAGCGACGCGAAGTTTTGACACATTCAACGCCATCTTGAAAACTTTATAATTTGATTATAACTGTCGTCGTTACGTCTAAGCATAGTGCGAAGGTCAGACGTAGGTATGTGTAGCCAGAAGATAAATTATACTTGCCAGAGTTTAGCTGTTTGAATCGCCAGTCATTTCAGTCAGAAAAGGAGTGTCATTCGCAATCGATCGATTTCCGTTATTACATAAATTTGAGCATTTCGATCAGCACTAAACTTGTATAAATACAACCTAACTCACTTGGAGTTAGAGGTGAAATAAGCCACGTTTTTCGTATTTACGACAATATTTGTGGAGAATATCACGCACTATGCTAGGACGAGACAATTATAAGTACTTTTTAAATTGCTGTCATTATTTGTAAAACTTTAAACGGTCTAATAATAGCTATCATTAAAACAACGATACAGTCGGACATTAGTAGAAATTGTATGAAGTAATATGAGTGTCATAATGATCGGTTAACGTGACGTATTAGTAACGGATTATACCGGAAAACTTATTTGAGTATATAAAACTGGATGCTATTAAGTCAAAACGAATGAAAACGGCTTATGTTTGGGAATTAAAGGAATCTCAGTACGTAAACTAGGATTTCTTGTAGCAGAACTGTTGCCGATGTTGAAAAAGTGAAATTGAATTACTACTAGAACACGCAGTGTAGTGATCTAAAGTGCTTACATAACGGCAACAGGCGGTTCGCCACTACCTCTTAAAACAAGATTGTTGAAGTTGTAGAGGATCTTAAGTCTATGCCATAAGCGTGAGTGCAGACTTACTTTTTGTAGTGGTGGCATACATCATCGTTCTGCTTAAAGAGCTCAAAGTAAGACGCTAAACGATTTAGGCCCCGCGCAAATGGGCCACCAACCGACGGCCACTAGTGGCCAGCGACAACCACTTAACATATATTTTGTATAGACGCGCCGCACATCTGAAACCGGCGGCGGCAATACGCTAGTCGCAGTGTCCGCCATCAAAAAGTATGTGTAAAGTACGTTATTATGGCTTTTGCCAGCGACCAGTGGCCGTGGCTGTGGCCTACTTGCGCGAAGTCTTAAGTCATAAGCTATAATCTCTTTTCTGACACGTATTTTAACATTATAGTCTATGATGACATTGAATGTGCGTAAACAAATAATAGGGTTGGGATAACTAGTTGTTATATAGTGTGTTAGTCGATTCGTGATTCACTGTACCATCTTATCATATTCATAATGCCTTTGAAACTGGCAAACAGTATTTTGACTCCCACAATTAAGTTTTAATGAAGCACAAACTAGAAGTAATATACCTGTATAAGTAATTTTAACAAGAATTTTAATCTATGTTATAAATTTGAACTAATGTAGGTATTACATGACACTATACCGAATTAGGGTTTCTTACCCTTACCGTAATAAAGGTGTAATAAGAGCAAGGTAGCACATTAATTCAGGGTTCCTTATTAGGGCGCCTCTCTTTACTGGCCAAAGAGATCATATAGTATGATGGCTTGTACACGCTAAGAAAAGTCGAACCTATAGTATGTGAATTCTTGTTGCTTTTACACAAAATCCTCACGCGATGAAAACACTTTCGAGCGTCGCATATAAGACGTCCCTAGAGAAGTTATATACACGGTTTGTTCCTAGAAACGACGAAAAAAAATGGCATAGGCAGTCATAGTCCTAGTGACTTTTCTTGGCGTGTACAAGTTCTTTAGGAAAGTGGACGTTTGCCTAGAACGCCTTTAAAAATAGACTACGGACATCCTTTACTAGCCCTAATTCGTTATAGTGAGTGATATACACCTAATGATTGCCATATGTGGTGACATAGTTCAGATTTCAATTAATTATGATCAAGAAATGTTTTTAAAGTCACACAGTCACTACAATTATAATACACTAACATTTCCATAATTTGATAACACCAAATATAATAAATTCGCAATTTATTCATTATACACATAACTTTATTTTTATACTTAATACCTAGTGATGTGGTTTCGTTATTGTAATTTGACTAATCGATTTGACTCGACTATTTATCGTACCTAATTAGGAGCTTATTTTTCTTTTATCGGTGTTTCATTGTTAGGCTGTGTTTTGCATTAAATTAAGACACAAAATAGAGTGCAAACTATAATATTAATGGAATAAACATACTCATTACAAAGCCAAATCGTATGCCAAATATTTTAAATATAGCTATCTATTTTATAAATCTTGATCACAATCTTCCCCGTCCTTAAAGGGTTGAAGGGTAAATACTTGTAATTTGAATTAAAGTAGAGATGGAAGAAAAATATTTGTATATTTAAATCGATTGTTCTTGGTCAATTCGACTATCTTTACCACTTCACTATCGCAAGTCAATTGGAATTCTAGGCTTTTCCCATCTCTAGATTAGAACTCTAAATGGCCGTTAATTCACCGGGCTTCGATGAAATAATAAATGTAGTTATTCCCTATACCTCTAATATCTGTTTCCCTATTTATTTGATATTTCCTAAAATAGAAAATATTTTCGTAAACCATTTTTACCTAGTCTAACATGCAACTGTATTCAATCTGATACATACATATCATTCCAAATCACATAGAGACACACATCTACTTAATAGGTATTTTAGATAACAAATATGGAAGTGGTTTAACTAAGATTTTTGCACGCATTTATAACAAATAGATTTGATTTTGCTTAAGAAAATGGAAATTAAAATGAAAATGTTCACGATCAGGCAGCACTTTAATGAATTCATGCAATACTCGCAAAAGACACCATGTAATTCGAAAGTTAATTCATTATTATCAATACCTAATAATATTGGATTCACATGTTAAACATGTGCAAAAGTCTTAATTAATCAACCCATAACACACAATTATTATTTATTAATTCGATACAATTAATCTAGCAAATTCTTTTTAAATTTAGTTTTCTACCTAACATTATTACCCTTACGGTAACAAGTTATTAGTCTAAAACTTCTTACAAATAACTACTAAACATTTAACAAGTGAGGCCTAAAATAAAGCGCAAAACTTCTCAAATTTTCTCAAGCGCAAAAGGGTAATGAAGTACCCTATCTTACATTCGTTCGTTTTTCGTGATTTTTTTAATTATCCCTCTCTCCCATGCAAAATTCTTTAGAAAATCTAATATATTTACCTACTCTGGGGAAGTCGTGTATCGTGTACATCCATGCAGAGAAATTCCTTGACGTGCACGAGCAATACTATTGCAAGAATATTGCAAATTAACTTAAAAATCATAATGTTGTATGTGTACAAATATGTATCAGATAATATGAAAATGATATCTCGAAAATCTCGCAGTCGCATTGTTCCACGTTAAGTAATTCCGCAGCAGGTTTCTGAAAAGCTGATTTCAATCTGTTGTCAAATCTGTTCGTTACGAGCTTTGATTATTAATATGTCATTACGAGTTACGAATATGGTTGGTTGATCAAAAAAACTCACCAACCCACTACCAATCAACGCAAAGATCAATAATGTAACTTTATAATATGTCAATCAGCATTTCAAAAACTGTGGGTAGGTAAGCGTTTGATGTTTAATGTTTAGTATTGTCATAACGTGATCGATGTAGCTTTGAAATTTCCACTTACTCCTTTGATGTCTTCGCTTAATCCTTATATTATGTAGATAGGCAGCTAATATTAAAATGTGATAATAAAAACAAAAATAAATATCCTATTGGTAACACGAGATCTACTAGGTAGGTATTAAAAACACGTTTAACAATTTAATTTTTGTAACCAAAGAAAATAAAAATGGCGGGCTATTGTTTCTTTTTTTTTAACAATGAAGTATTCCGTTATACGTAATTAAAAAAAAAAGTTATTTATGTGTGTTAAAAATAAATAAATGAGTGTACTTATTTATTAATTTTATAAGTGTATTAATGTCATAAAATTATTTGATGTTTGTTATAGAAAAGTGTTGTTTTGTAAAAAGTAAACAATGTGATGTAAATTAATATTTTGTATAAAAATTGTCTTGGTGACTAGAAAAATAAAAACATAACCTTATAAAATGGGGTTTAAGAAATTTTATGGGGATTTTAAGCACTGAGATAGAGATATTTAAGAAAAAAATATAAGGTGTTCTTTTTATTTTTCTAGTCCGAGCTTAAATCGATGTTAAATATTAATGAGTATATGTAGTTAATTGTTTAAATA
This sequence comes from Chrysodeixis includens, assembly GCA_941860345.1. Lineage (NCBI taxonomy): Eukaryota > Metazoa > Arthropoda > Insecta > Lepidoptera > Noctuidae > Chrysodeixis > Chrysodeixis includens. The sequence continues at coordinate 1,962,753 of OW796112.1, read as the reverse complement.
CCCTGATTGTGTGTAGCGGCCTTGTGTGTATTATTTTAAAAATATGTAAATCTATGTAATGTTTATATTAACGAATCTTAAATCTGTGTTGTGATGGTATAACGTTTAGCTTTAAATATCTACCAATGAGTTTAACATTTACATCGGCACAATGGAACCTAGCTCAAAAACCTTAATGCCAAAGCCTTGTTTTGTTTTATTTAATGTTTTTGTTTTGTAAAATTAATACCATTATTGTATTTATTATATCATTCTGGTTCGATCAGAAGCAATAGGATTGATTTTATTACTGCAGGAATGTTAATATGGGGCTGTTATCAAATATAATAAATTATATGTTAAATGCCCCATACATGTTCCCTTTAAACCAACTTGCTAACTAAATATCATATTGTTAATTTTTTGTTTCTTTTTTTATTAAGGCGTTAATTATTTTCAAAGTAAAAAGGATACTTACGTTATAAATGGTTGCGTATTTTGTAGTTTATTCCTTCGCCTGGCACTAAGTGTTAAATTTAAGGTTGGAATACGATGATATTTGTTATAAAATGTTTATATTTGTAATTTCGTTGTTTTACTTGCCTTTCTAAACCATCCCTACTTAACAAAAAGTAGAATCTTGTTGCTTTAAACGTTTTAACGCTTAAAGCAACAAGATACATGACATCTTATCATTATGATAGCGAGTTACAACAAATTTGCCATAGTTAAGTAAAATCTTGATTGATATCATAAAATCATGGAGTCATCATAACCGAGATTATTTAATAGATAGGTAAGTAAGTAAATCGCTCTACTTACAACGCACTGTCCCTTTTATACAATCAAGTTCAACGACTTGATTTTATTTGATACAAAATAAAAAAAGTCGCAACATCAGTCTTACTAAGTTTACTAAAGGGTTCCCATACACTTACAATCCGCCTGCAGTCTTTGGTCCTGCAGTAACGGGCGGCTTGCCGTCCCAGTTCTGCATAGTTCGCTAATTATAGCGATTATTGCCTGTCGACAATGGTAGAACAACGTCTTTAAGTCTACACACAGCACGCGGCAGTCGAAAGTTTCACACCGCAGGGCCGTGTAATTTTTTTGCGATGTCGAAAACTGTCGGCGGTTAACTGACACGTGATTATGACCGAAAGGCCGCCGGCCGGCTCTCTGCTAGTGCGTACACAAACCGTTCTTGAGATCACAGACTGTCTGGTCGATACCTGTCGACACAGGCCTGTGACGGCAAGCAGCCATACTACATACAGCAGAACATACTTTGGGATCGCATTGACCGTCGGATCAAAATCGTCAGGGAAACTGCATGTCTGTGATCTTTTCCGGTTAACTGACAGGCTGATATCCGCCGGCGAACTGTTAATGTAAGGAGCCCTTTAGAGCACCTATAGATAAAAGCTAAATAAACATCAAATCTAAATAGCGCTTGGTCGACTCCACCCGTGACCAGAAGGCTGGGCAGTATTTTGCGCAAAAATTGGCATTGCCATTCAACGGGGTGATGCCGCCAGTCTCCTGGGCACGTTTCTCGTCATTGACGGAGATGATGGTCTTTTGATAATATCTACAAGCCGTGTCAAAGAATTTTCTACTTAGGATATTTAATTATTTTATTTTTTTTTTTGTTTTAAATTGCTAGAAAAAATATCAGTATGAAATCTATTAAGTATTTAATAATCCAATCACTTAATTAAAAAAAAAATATTCACAATTTAGTTCATTTTTACATAAGGCAACATTATTGAGTGTATAACACGACATTGGATTATACACCATTTTAAAGCAATTTGAAGCACATAACACATGCTTTTTAAAATTCAGAAAATACATTTTAAAATAATTATGTTCACTAAACACAGTATTTTTAAACAAGAATTCATTAAATCAATACTTCAAAATCTTCTCCCATCAGAGATCTTTTTTTTGTAATGGTCACACCGTGTAAAATTCTGAATCCACCGCCGCCATCATAGATAAAATCGGCGTATTGGAACTTGGAAGTGAAGCCGCAACGCGTGGTGTTAGATTAATATATTAACTTGTAAATAAATTAAGATCGCCATGGGCGTCAACGTCGAAACTATTTCACCTGGAGATGGTAAGTTTTGTCCATGTTTATCAAATAAATGTCATCACTGCGGTAGTAAGTTATAGATTTTTCCTGGAAATTTGTCGGTCATTCTCCTTATTCTATAGCCCCGATTGTTTACAATGATCCATTCAAATCAACAACATAGCGTTAGTACGACGCTAGCCTTTCTATGCTTCAAGGAGACAAACATACCATAATTTATTTTACTGGAAATCACTATAGCTATAATAGCGGTAAACGCCGCCTTGCACGCAATCTTATCATCGAATAATTTGTCCAAACAATGACTAATATCTTGTCCATTGAATGTTAATAATTAATTATTCAACATTATTTCCCTGTATTTGAAGTTTGTTGTAATTATATTTTACTGTTAAGAAATAAAACCAATCGTCTAAAATAGCGTGGGTATAATAAAAAAGCGTGGTTTTCTGCGTGACACACGTGCCGTAGTTAGCTGTATACGGCTCTAAAATAATTAACGCTAAAAGACACTAAAATATCAAACAGTACTATATTTCCCTAAAAGTCACATTAGCTTATTTTCTAAGGTTATTTTAACGCCTTATCAAGAATTATTCATGCAATAAATAATCAGTTAGTATGAAACAGATAACGTAGTATAAACATTAAATAGTCAGTGACTAGGTTATTATACATACAATGGACACATTACTGTTGCCATTCAACCTTCATGGCATTGAATATATTAACTGTTTAGATATGCAATATACTATGAAGGTTTTATTCATTTTGTTAGACCACAACCGGTATTGTCAGAAATAGTTCACTTAATGACCATAATTCTACAGTTTTAGGTACTAATCATGCACTTATTGTATACTAGCTGACCCTCGACTTCTCCGGCGCGAATGTTGGTTATAGCTGCAAATATCTACACCCCTCTGATGTAGTTGGTTAAAAATAGCCTATGCATTAATCTAGGGTGTTAGCTAACTCCACATCATATTTAAACAAAATTATTCCGCTGTTTAAGTGTGAAAGAGTAACTAACATCCAACCATAACTACAAATATGCATTTATAATATTCCTAGGACTTATTTACTTTAAACATAATTCCACAGAATCCACCTACCCCAAGTCAGGACAGACTGTTGTGGTCCACTACACGGGCACACTGACCAACGGAAAGAAGTTTGACTCCTCCCGGGACCGCGGCAAGCCTTTCAAGTTCAGGATTGGCAAGGGAGAGGTCATCCGAGGCTGGGATGAGGGTGTTGCTAAGGTAAGAAGCAAAAGTACCAAAAATTCTATAAGTAAATATCTTTAAATATTTTGAATTAAAAATTGTTGAAAAGCAGAAGTCTGTAGGTCAACAATAAGACTGACAGACTTTATCTAGATTCCTTTTTGGCACATACAGCTGAAGGAAACTAGATAAATACATCAAAATCATTATCTTCACTTATTGCAATAAAAAACATCAATTTTTAAAACATAGACTTGACATTCAATAGAACTTATTGTACAGTCAATATAGTCACGGCATCATGAACAACCAAACTATTGCCAAATTGTATTCAAATGTAATTGTCAAGTCCACTTGTTATATAAACATACTAGCAGCTATTCATTAGTAAAACATTACAAATATATCCTGATATCTTTATCAACCCTATAAATATCTGAGTATGCTGACATAATTAAAAATAGATATTAGCTACTTATCAGCAATTTTCAGTCGATTTTTATTGCATTAAAACATGACAATGACATAGCATTATCACTTATATTACTTACATTTTCATGACTGTATAGAAGCAACCTACTTTAATGTTGCAGAAAATGTATTGATAGGTTTTTTTCAATCTCTTATCATTGTTTTACTTCATTTCATTCACTTAGATTGATACCACTGTGTGTTGACTCAACAACACTGTTGAGTAATATTATACTGTTACAAAATGCTCATTGCTCTGTTCTTATTTCAGATGTCAGTCGGCGAGCGCGCCAAGCTGACGTGCTCCCCTGACTTCGCCTATGGCCAGCAGGGCCACCCTGGAGTCATCCCACCTAACTCCACTCTCATATTCGACGTGGAACTCCTCCGCCTTGAATAAACACCGCAATACCTATATAATAACATTAGTCATTATCTGATTCGCATCTTCAACATATAACTCAAGAATTTTACTTATTGAGGGTATAGCGAAAGAATCGCACGTCAAGCTGCCAACATTCATGAATTTTTCTTGAATTTTATATGCTGTTTTTCAATGTGGCAACACGTATTTACGATACTATGTACTGCACAATTTTGTGAGTAATGATACTTAAGTAATGAATTAAGACTTAACAACCATAGTTTACTCTCACAATATATTTACGTTTTTTTTTTACACATCAATATAGACTTAACATACTAGATGTTAGTCTACCTTTTTAGGAAAAGAAAGTTTACTAGTTCCCAAAAACCTTTAACATCGGGTCTTAGCATTGATAACATTCCTTATGCATTTTGGATTACTAGAATCATAATATTGTCAAAGTAGAAGGGTATGTAGCAATTTACTGTCGGCTGGTTAATTATTTCATTATAAGATACAAACTCAAGGTAGCAAATCTCTGCTTCATACTAAATATCACAATAAAAAACATGAAATGCACAGCCGACATTTAAATGGTACATATTCTATAATAGGAACATTTAGCATTCATTCAATTTTGAAAGTAATAGATCTATAGAAGTTTTAATCTGCATTTAAATGTTTTAACAAGCTATATCCAAACTGTATATAATTTATGCACACACTGTGTGTCTCATCTGGATGTGTAGGTAAAGGTGTTTTCAATATAGCTTTATCGATCTAAGATAAATAAACTTATTGTGGAAATATGTGTTTTATTTGGTCTCTGAAACCTTGGTTCATTTACTTATTAATATGTAGTTTTTACGTTAGTGTTTATTTAGTTGCACCTGTATTTTTTAATAAAATACAGCAAGTAATATTTCACTCAGTTCACAGTTCAAAATTGAGCTGAAAACTAGCATTGGGAATATTGTTGACATGGAGCGGGAAGTCGCCATAGCTCTATCGAGTTCTCTTTGATTTCATTTCCACAAATAAGACGTCAAATTACTGATAAGTTGCGCAAACTTTTAAGTAGGTACCTCAAACCCACGTCCTCAAGCTCCGTTTGCGACAAATGACGTTTGTGGACCCCGCTTAAAAAAAGATATTTTTTTAGTGTAAAATACTAACACATGAATTTCTGCCAGCTTATTTCATTGCTGCTTCGGTAGTTTAACTAACGAATGACCGGATTTTAATTCTATATTCTTATTTTAGATTCAATTGCATTTGAATAGTGCCATAGTATGAAACACGCTGGCAAGACAGTCAAAAATTTGTAGCAATCGATTATGATTATTACAATTTAAACGTATGTCGCACTATACGTCGTTTTAATAGTTATTTGATGGTACAATGGTAATGTAATAGTCAATATTTTTTATGATATGAATAACAAAATTATATATTACATACACATATTTACACTGGCAACTTGAAATGGACAGAACACGATTATGTTGGTAAAACGTCTCATTTGAAAAAAGGCGCGCACCGTTGATACTATTTCGAAGAATTTTTAGGTATTTTTCATTGAAACTCGATAAGAACCTTCCTTTGACTAATAATATGTTAACTAAACTTAAATTATTGTTTTGTGAATCTGCAGGTGTGATTATTGTCGGGAAACCGAAATATTACTGAGTTAGTAACCTATTTTATAGTTTTTAAGTATCTCTTTTCCAGTTCTTTTAAAAGTTTCCAGTAAAATGTGTTCATAGACCCTGTGTATGATGTGCAACTGATCCAGATATGGTCTATGTTTTACTGGTTTATTTTATTGGAATCGTTACCCAATTTGGATATGAAAGTCGCATAATATATACAACTCCATACTTAATGTACTGCTAGTGCTACTATCACACCAGCCAGTTACGCAAACACACACAGGTGCACTCTTTATTCCTTTACTCTCCGCCACGACCGGAGTAAGATCAGACCCACATTTTTACTTGCCTTCCGAAACACAGAAGCTGCGATACTTACTTCTAAAACGAACATAACATTTGAAAATTCCAGAGCTTACCATACGCAATCACAACTTCAACTTTTACACTATCAATAAAAATAACGAAACGGGCCAGTTAAGCGAAGACCATAATAGGAACCGGCTATTGTACGGTGAAAATTGTTGGGCTGGTGGTCATTTGTCATGTGTACTTAATTATTTTTATTCGAGTATTTTTTTCTGCAACTGTATTGCGGTAAATAAAACAATAATCTTATCTGTGATGTCCCATAAAATGATTATCTTTATGCTTACTATATTCTCTATCCGACTGTCGTACAGCCGTATTCCATTCTCCTCTATTTCATTCTGTAGGTATTATGAGGTTATACCGAGCTATTAACTGCAAACCAAAATTTTAAATTTATCAAATTTGAAGAAATTCAAATTTTAAAATTTTTCAAAATGATTCAATTTCGATTTTCTTTATTTAAAGAATTAAATTTTAATACTTATCTTCATCACAATCTTGTTCTACGAATGTTATAATTGCTAAGAATATCCAATTTGCTACGAATGTTAAGTCATCTTTACTACGAATACCAGAAGAGCTTTCGAATCGACAATTGTCAAATTATCTTCACTACGAACGTTAAGAGTGCTACGAGCGTAAAGTGTATTACGAACGTAAAGTCGACTACGCTACGAATGTTGAAAATGCTACAAGATGATTTTGCGAATAATGTCCAGTCGCCTTTGATATGTAGAGTGTGCTAGGAAGGTAAAGACAATTTCACTATGAATTTCCAATTTATTACAAAATTAAAAAAAAAACTAATTTTTAAATGTGCTACATATGTGTAGTCGTCTTTGCTAAGTAAGTCAAGCGTGTTACGAATGTCAAGTCAATTTTGCACATTTTATGCGAATTTCTCTAGCGCATACCTAGAGTGGTACGAATATCAAATCGTATTTACATTTGCATGGGTGCAATTCTAAATTATACATACAACCTCTCCTCTTGATAGATAGAAAGAAAAAATCCTTTACATAGGAACAGACAGGCGCGGGAAACGTTCGTTTTATACTGTGTACCATTACACAGTATGAAACAAATCAGTTCTTTATTCGTATTTCAATTATTTGGATCAAATCAAGCAAGTAAAAATTAATATCGACTATAGTTTGACCATTACCGGTGTACCGCGCCTTAGGAAGGCGCGGGACGAGACGGGGGAAGCATCGGCCAATGCGATTTGTCTGTTCGCTAGTGTCAAATTCGAATTCAAATTCAAATTCAGATCGAACTGTCTAAGTCAGAAACACATGAGATTCATATTCAAAGATGGTTCTTGCGATATCCCGTAATGTTAAGACATATTGAATAAATTCGCACACCCAGGGAAACAAAGGCGTAAGACGAAAACACTAACTTTACAGGAGAGTAAAAAAACTGTTTAACCAGGCATATCTGTTATATTTTTGATGCTATGATATTTTGTTATATGCCAAAAAAAGTAAAAAAATCAAGCTTTTTGTTTAATACATTAGAAATATCTCAAATTATCTCAGTGATTAATAAATTGATAATTAAAGTTTTACAGACGTTTTTCTTATTTATTTATGTATTTACTCCAATTATCGTTTTCTAAATAATGAATATACTTTAACTATTCATGGTTACGTCTTTTATGAAGTTCTATAGTATGTTAAAATACAAAAGATAAGCACTACTTACGGCCTTTTTTGCTTAATTATGTTTTACAGCATCAAAGTGTAAGACGTATTTACAGCATTTTTTGTTAAAAAATAAAAATAAAATGTAATGCTAAGCCTGAATGTTGACTTTTTAAAAAGTATTTTCAGTAAAATCATAACTGTTACCGATGTTAAGCACCTATGTAAAATACATTTCATTGGTGTAATAAAACAGATAATTAGAAAATTGCACTTTATTATAATTTCACACATAACAGACCTTGTTACAATTATAAAACTAATAATATTGAATCATATTTATACCAATAAGTGTAACATAAAAATGACAACTTCTTAAAATTAGTTAAAATCCTCGAAAAAGCTTTGCAATGGAATTAACAAAAATCCTTAAACTATTTATAATTTCAGTTATTAAACATTTAAAAGAGTAATTAATAATATTGTACTGAAACAAAAACATGAATTCTCATTTATATTAATCACTAGCTGCTGCCCGCGACTTTGTCTGCGTAGTATTCAAGGTGTGTAGTGCTGTACAAAAAGTAAAGCTAAATAATGTTTCATGCCAGCTTCCTAATCCAGTTCCGTTCCAAACTAATTTCGTAACTTCCTAATCCTAACCTCTAGTCTTACAAACATATTTGACTGTTAGTTAATACTGCTAGTTTTTTGCTGTGGCCACTATCTTGCACTGATTTGACAATTGGGATTAAAGGACTTGAAAACGGGCGAAAGCAAAGAAGTGTGCCGGACTCTTACTGGCTAAACCGCCGGAGTGCTTCTCCGTATCCTATTGTCGGGGACGTTTTCACAATCTAGCGCAAGCCCCGCAAGAGAGATTCTTCGTTAACGTGGAGCCAGCTTTCGCCAGCCCTTATTAAGAGGCGCGCGGAAGCACCGCGCAAACCGTCTTTGCCTTTACCCAGTACAGTAGACTGCCCTAAGACTACTGCCGTAGGCCTGTTAGGTTAGGTTTGGTTTTTAGTAAGGTTAGGTTAGGTTTTGTTTTTAGTTAGGTTAGGTTAGGTTTGGTTTTAAGTTAGGTTAGGTTAGGTTTGGTTTTTAGTTAGGTTAGGTTAGGTTTGGTTTTAAGTTAGGTTAGGTTAGGTTTGGTTTTTAGTAAGGTTAGGTTAGGTTTGGTTTTCAGTTAGGTTAGGTTAGGTTTGGTTTTAAGTTAGGTTAGATTGGGTTTGGTTTTTAGTTAGGTTAGGTTAGGTTCGGTTTTTAGTTAGGTTAGGTTCGGTTTTTAGTTAGGTTAGGTTAGGTTTGGTTTTTAGTTAGGTTAGGTTAGGTTCGGTTTTTAGTTAGGTTAGGTTTGGTTTTTAGTTAGGTTAGGTTAGGTTTGGTTTTAAGTTAGGTTAGGTTAGGTTAGGTTTGGTTTTAAGTTAGGTAAGGTTAGGTTTGGTTTTTAGTTAGGTTAGGTTAGATTCGGTTTTTAGTTAGGTTAGGTTTGGTTTTTAGTTAGGTTAGGTTAGGTTTGGTTTTAAGTTAGGTTAGGTTAGGTTTGGTTTTTAGTTAGGTTAGGTTAGGTTTGGTTTTTAGTTAGGTTTGGTTTTTAGTTAGGTTAGGTTAGGTTCGGTTTTTAGTTAGGTTAGGTTTGGTTTTTAGTTAGGTTAGGTTTTTAGTTAGGTTAGGTTAGGTTCGGTTTTTAGTTAGGTTAGGTTTGGTTTTTAGTTAGGTTAGGTTAGGTTCGGTTTTTAGTTAGGTTAGGTTAGGTTCGGTTTTTAGTTAGGTTAGGTTAGGTTCGGTTTTTAGTTAGGTTAGGTTAGGTTCGGTTTTTAGTTAGGTTAGGTTTGGTTCTTAGTTAGGTTAGGTTTGGTTTTTAGTTAGGTTAGGTTAGGTTTGGTTTTAAGTTAGGTTAGGTTAGGTTTGGTTTTTAGTTAGGTTAGGTTAGGTTCGGTTTTTAGTTAGGTTAGGTTAGGTTCGGTTTATAGTTAGGTTAGGTTTGGTTTTTAGTTAGGTTAGGTAAGTTCGGTTTTTAGTTAGGTTAGGTTAGGTTCGGTTTATAGTTAGGTTAGGTTTGGTTTTTAGTTAGGTTAGGTTAGGTTTGGTTTTCAGTTAGGTTAGGTTAGGTTTGGTTTTAAGTTAGGTTAGATTGGGTTTGGTTTTTAGTTAGGTTAGGTTAGGTTCGGTTTTTAGTTAGGTTAGGTTCGGTTTTTAGTTAGGTTAGGTTAGGTTCGGTTTTTAGTTAGGTTAGGTTTGGTTTTTAGTTAGGTTAGGTTAGGTTCGGTTTTTAGTTAGGTTAGGTTTGGTTTTTAGTTAGGTTAGGTTAGGTTGGGTTTTTAGTTAGGTTAGGTTAGGTTCGGTTTTTAGTAAGGTTAGGTTAGGTTCGGTTTTTAGTTAGGTTAGGTTAGGTTCGGTTTTTAGTTAGGTTAGGTTTGGTTCTTAGTTAGGTTAGGTTTGGTTTTTAGTTAGGTTAGGTTAGGTTTGGTTTTAAGTTAGGTTAGGTTAGGTTTGGTTTTTAGTTAGGTTAGGTTAGGTTCGGTTTTTAGTTAGGTTAGGTTAGGTTCGGTTTATAGTTAGGTTAGGTTTGGTTTTTAGTTAGGTTAGGTTAGGTTCGGTTTTTAGTTAGGTTAGGTTAGGTTTGGTTTTTAGTTAGGTTAGGTTAGGTTTGGTTTTTAGTTAGGTTAGGTTAGGTTTGGTTTTTAGCTAGGTTAGGTTTGGTTTTTAGTTAGGTTAGGTTAGGTTCGGTTTATAGTTAGGTTAGGTTAGGTTTGGTTTTTAGTTAGGTTAGGTTAGGTTCGGTTTTTAGTTAGGTTAGGGTCGGTTTTTAGTTAGGTTAGGTAAGGTTCGGTTTTTAGTTAGGTTAGGTTAGGTTCGGTTTTTAGTTAGGTTAGGTTTGGTTTTTAGTTAGGTTAGGTTAGATTCGGTTTTTAGTTAGGTTAGGTTTGGTTTTTAGTTAGGTTAGGTTAGGTTTGGTTTTAAGTTAGGTTAGGTTTGGTTTGGTTTTTAGTTAGGTTAGGTTAGGTTTGGTTTTTAGTTAGGTTTGGTTTTTAGTTAGGTTAGGTTAGGTTCGGTTCGAAAAAAAAAAAAAAAAAATAACCTAACCTAACTAAAAACCGAACCTAACCTAACCTAACTAAAAACCAAACCTAACCTAACCTAACTATAAACCGAACCTAACCTAACCTAACTAAAAACCAAACCTAACCTAGCTAAAAACCAAACCTAACCTAACCTAACTAAAAACCGAACCTAACCTAACCTAACTAAAAACCGAACCTAACCTAACCTAACTAAAAACCAAACCTAACCTCACCTAACCTAACCTAACTGAAAACCGAATCTAACCTAACCTAACTAAAAACCAAACCTAACCTAACCAAACTATAAACTGAACCTTACCTAACCTAACTAAAAACCAAACCTAACCTAGCTAAAAACCAAACCTAACCTAACCTAACTAAAAACCGAACCTAACCTAACCTAACTAAAAACCGAACTTAACCTAACCTAACTTAAAACCAAACCTAACCTAACCTAACTAAAAACCGAACCTAACCTAACCTAACTAAAAACCGAACCTAACCTAACCTAACTAAAAACCGAACCTAACCTAACCTAACTTAAAACCAAACCTAACCTAACCTAACTAAAAACCGAACCTAACCTAACCTAACTAAAAATCAAACCTAACCTAACTAAAAACCAAACCTAACCTAACTAAAAACCGAACTTAACCTAACCTAACCTAACCTAACCTAACTAAAAACCGAACCTAACCTAACCTAACTAAAAACCAAACCTAACCTAGCTAAAAACCAAACCTAACCTAACCTAACTAAAAACCAAACCTAACCTAACCTAACTAAAAACCAAACCTAACCTAACCTAACTAAAAACCAAACCAAACCTAACCTAACTAAAAACCGAACCTAACCTAACCTAACTAAAAACCAAACCTAACCTAACCTAACTAAAAACCAAACCTAACCTAACTATAAACCGAACCTAACCTAACCTAACTAAAAACCAAACCTAACCTAACTAAAAACCGAACCTAACCTAACCTAACTAAAAACCGAACCTAACCTAACCTAACTAAAAACCGAACCTAACCTAACCTAACTAAAAACCGAACCTAACCTAACCTAACTAAAAACCGAACCTAACCTAACTAAAAACCGAACCTAACCTAACCTAACTAAAAACCAAACCTAACCTAACCTAACTATAAACCGAACCTAACCTAACCTAACTAAAAACCAAACCTAACCTAACTAAAAACCAAACCTAACCTAACCTAACTAAAAACCAAACCTAACCTAACCTAACTAAAAACCAAACCAAACCTAACCTAACTAAAAACCGAACCTAACCTAACCTAACTAAAAACCAAACCTAACCTAACCTAACTAAAAACCAAACCTAACCTAACCTAACTAAAAACCAAACCTAACCTAACCTAACTAAAAACCAAACCTAACCTAACTTAAAACCGAACCTAACCTAACCTAACTAAAAACCAAACCTAACCTAACCTAACTAAAAACCAAACCTAACTAAAAACCAAACCTAACCTAACTAAAAACCGAACCTAACCTAACCTAACTAAAAACCAAACCTAACCTAACCTAACTATAAACCGAACCTAACCTAACCTAACTAAAAACCAAACCTAACCTAACTAAAAACCGAACCTAACCTAACCTAACTAAAAACCGAACCTAACCTAACCTAACTAAAAACCGAACCTAACCTAACCTAACTAAAAACCGAACCTAACCTAACCTAACTAAAAACCGAACCTAACCTAACCTAACTGAAAACCGAACCTAACCTTACTAAAAACCAAACCTAACCTAACCTAACTATAAACCGAACCTAACCTAACCTAACTAAAAACCAAACCTAACCTAGCTAAAAACCAAACCTAACCTAACCTAACTAAAAACCGAACCTAACCTAACCTAACTAAAAACCGAACCTAACCTAACCTAACTAAAAACCGAACCTAACCTAACCTAACTAAAAACCAAACCTAACCTCACCTAACCTAACCTAACTGAAAACCGAACCTAACCTAACCTAACTAAAAACCAAACCTAACCTAACTTAAAACCGAACCTAACCTAACCTAACTAAAAACCAAACCTAACCTAACCTAACTAAAAACCAAACCTAACCTAACCTAACTAAAAACCAAACCTAACCTTACTAAAAACCAAACCTAACCTAACCTAACTAAAAACCAAACCTAACCTAACCTAACTAAAAATCAAACCTAACCTAACCTTACTAAAAACCAAACCTAACCTAACCTAACTAAAAACCAAACCTAACCTAACCTAACTTAAAACCAAACCTAACCTAACCTAACTAAAAACCAAACCTAACCTAGCTAAAAACCAAACCTAACCTAACCTGACTAAAAACCAAACCTAACCTAACCTAACTAAAAACCAAACCAAACCTAACCTAACCTAACTAAAAACCAAACCTAACCTAACCTTACTAAAAATCAAACCTAACCTAACCTAACTAAAAACCAAACCTAACCTTATGAACGGAAAAAAGGCGTAAGCATGATTATTTCGAAACTGTAATACGAATGTATAACTTAACAAGGAATACGGCACTTTTTGTTTAACTATTTCTAAGCGTGATAGGATGTAATCAGTATTATTTTAGGAAATTGCTTTTTTTATTAAGTGTGAAATAGCATAATAGGGATTACATTTATTAAATATTTGTATTATCAAATGAAACAACAGCTTAAGTACGATTAGGTCTATTTTCTTATAATTTTACGTGCGTATGCTGGTTTATCGACTTCTTTAATTAATAAAATAATCTAATTTTATAACGCCAATAAAACTTTTTTTGTTATAAAATCCTATTTTTACGTCAAAAATTCACAGAAAAAAATTACTATGTGTATTTTTACTTGTTCTATTCAAATTTGCAATAAAAAAAATTGACGTATCTGCACTTACGCCTTTGTGGTTCTGGGGGTGCGAATTGTTTACGACATTCAATAAATTCAATTTTTTAGTTAACTAAGTCCTAATTTTAAATAAACTCAGTTAAATCTGACTATATTTCATTAATATTTAATTAATTAAGTAAAATACATAATATACATATAGTTAAACGAAGTTAAATTTTTAGGTATTCTTATTTAATTGATTTTAAATTAACTAATTAACCTCAATTAAATAATTTAATATTGTCGTGCTTGTAGAACAGTAAACTGATATCGTAAGATCTATCCGACAAAATGAATCTCATGTGAACTCGTGCACTTTTTTTCCCGGCCCCCACCTCACCGCGCATGCCTTAAGCGCGGTACAGCAGTTGTGGCCAAACTATAACCATAGTCGCTGTCAAGCGATCTTTAAGCGCCTGACGTGTCTCGGTTCCGGAAGTCGGTACGGTTTGCCGCTATGTATCTTCCGGCCTGTTGTGTACCTAGCCTTACACCAACTTACTTCCGGAGTCTCTTCATAGACTTCCATGCTTGGATAATGACATTTTTTTATGCCCATCGTGTAGTGTAATGAATAATATTGGATACGTATTTTTTTTGCCAAGCAAAAATTAATTGATCAAAGTACACTCAATGAAACTTACTCGCAACGTCACTTTTTTGCATAAGTTTTGCGCATGCGTCACAAGTCCCCTCTCCTTAACTTTAAAACAATTTAGCTATATAATTTTTAATTGTTCAGATAAACGCAAAAATACATGTCTAATAATTTTTAATTATCTCTCTGGCTGACTAATTACATTTTTACTTTTTGTACCCTGTCACCATCCTTATTATTGATTTTCTTATAACCTAAAAATAACGTGCTACTGAGGAGTTTCGGCGCCATTTTCTTTACTGCAGCAAGAGCAGTTTGGGAGCTATGAAGGATATGCGATCTAAATGCTGATAATTATATGTTTAAAGTACAAAAACTGATACTTAGCAGCCTAATTTGGATAATAATTTTTGATTTAGGCTACAGAAGCGTAGGTACCTACTTACGCTAAATACTCACTCTTTTTAACCTCTCATCTTTTTGGTTTAACGATATCTATACTTTTTTCATATGTAGATGATATGAAATACATAGGAATATTTATCAATTATCTAGTGTCAATCATTAAACTAGCCCTGAGAGTGTCTTAAAATGGATGACGTTGTGTGCAAGTTTTGGATTAATATTATTGTAATATGAATAGTATTATATTGTACAAGTGAATGTACATTCAATTTAGGTAAACGAATATGTTCTAGTAATGTACGAAAATAAAACAACAATTTCAAGACATTTTTATTACACCAATAAGTTTGAGATTCCACAAAATATTCATCTTTATAATTATACACTGAGATCAATAATATTGATTAAAAATACGTGATTATATTTATATGCCGAATGCGGAAACTGCGGACGATATTGAAACTCTTCTGCAGTGGTCAATCATTATTCTAATTCTTGAATTCCTGAAGGGAAGTTTCTTTCCGGTGCTGTCCTTTTTTATTCCATTTCCATACCTGTCTTATGCCTAAAACATAAAGAGTAATGTTACAAATTGTTCTTAAACTCATTAAAAAGGGGCATCATTTGACTTTATCGATCAAATAACTTCTTGAAAGTAAGTATTAATAGAGTATTTAATATTACAAGTCACGTCAAGTGATTTTACAACTTAAAGATTTTTAAAAGGTGTAAAAACTATTTGATGATTTTATCTGATATATGTTGTTCGAAATTACATGATTACATTTTTTTTCGTCGATAATATGACTGTAAC
Organism: Chrysodeixis includens; assembly: GCA_941860345.1. NCBI lineage: Eukaryota > Metazoa > Arthropoda > Insecta > Lepidoptera > Noctuidae > Chrysodeixis > Chrysodeixis includens. The sequence continues at coordinate 1,947,148 of OW796112.1, read as the reverse complement.
GAAATATTAAGCCTTAAACACTGCTTAATTTAAGAAAAATTGCATACAATATTTTTTGGTCTGGGGGCCTACGGACTATTATGTTACCGACCTAATGAAAGCAAGCCTCTCACACATAGTTAGATAAAGTAAAATATAAACTGTACCTGTAAGCAAATGAAAACCCGCTTGTGTTATGTGGATTTTCCAGGCATTTCCAATACCAATACTTTCATCCACTGCAGATAGTATAAACACTGCTTGAAGTCCAGATCTACAAATTCATTTGATAGAATATATGTCCATTCACGGCATTCAGAGCCGTACTCGTCACCATTGTTGAAAGCCAGGTTTCCCAAGATTGGACTTAGGGTGGTGGGTCCTCCTTTTGCACATTTTTTCCATTAAGCAATATGCTGTTCTTCTTGGCTTTCAAACGCTGATCTTGAGCAGTTGTTAGGTTAATATTTCTGGCTTCCAGTCTTACCAAGAGTCATTTTTACCAAGTTTAAGATTTTTGGAGGTAAGATATTAAATCACACACACACATTGGGTGCCAAACAATAGAAGGAGACCTCGCGGTAGACCCAGGAGGAGATGGCGCGATGAGCTCGACTCATTTGTTCAAAACTGGCCCCAGTTAGCCATAGACCGGGATAGGTGGAAAGAGGGAAGGGAGGCCTTTGCCCTGCAGTGGGACACTAACGGCTAGTAATAATAATAATAAGATATTAAATCGCTCCTTGTTAACTGGTTCAGCTCTCAATCAGACTGGAAGCGGACCCTATTTAGTTGAGGCTATGTGACTTTGACGTTTGTTCCATAGATCTTATTTCGAGCATTTTTCGTGTTTCAATTGTCTTTAACGTTTGCCTCAATTTATTAGTGTTTACTTCGTGTATTCAGTGTTTCTCGCCATCAAAATCGTACGAAGTTTTCGTTTTGGCAAACCTATTTCTAGTTTCTTAAATCTAACATCAAGTTTTGAGGGCCTAATGCCAAAAATCCTTCTCCTTCCTCCTTAATAGTAACATCAATACATACATCTAGATATATAAATACGATTAAATATGGCTGCGTCTCTGTGCCACTACTTGACGGATTATCTTCCTTTCTTTTCTTAGATCTTTCGTGTTAGGCCTGTTTTTACATCTCATGGGACTTAGTCAATCGAGACTGAAGCCAAGTTAAATGAAACTAAAAGTAATTAAAGCAGATATAGCATCTACCCGTAAAAAAAATACGTAGCTTAAGCTATGGCGTGGCTTAGGCTCTTTATGTTAATCAAATCTTTTGTATATCCCTGTTTCACCGTTTTATTGATAGTATGTACCATGTTTGGCAACAAAAATTCGTCACAGAATATTATCTAGGTACTACGGGATATTTGTACTATTCAGATATAAAAGGTTTGTTATAAAAGATATTATCAAAAGCCCGGTTCTCCGTTAACACGTGGTGGTGTTGTACACAGGCGATCCATGATTTACTTTCCGTCAGCACATTCCGCCATTATATAGGATTTTGGGTAGTTAACATCGTAGAGACTGATCTGCGCAGTCTATAAACATCCATCACAACATCTATTCTTATCATTAAGCACAAGGGAAGTGAAGAGCGGACTATAGGCAGGTCCAGGAACATCAAACAGTACGATTAGTGAAACATTCATATCTACAATTGAGCGAGTGTTAGCGGAGAAGTGAGAATTTCAGAAACTTAAACCTAGGACACCCCGCGACATCCCCAGATATCGATTTAGTTCATCAATCCTAAAACAAAAAAACAACACGAATTAGAATTTATCTCGTGACCAAACACAATCAATGTTTAAAAAACGTGTCTGTGCAAATAAAATATCCAATTTGTCCGTCAGTTAGATTTTCAAAAAACGTTGGATAGGTATACTTTTCTTTTATCAAATCTGAAATAATACGAGGATGCAACGTTCAAGATGTAAATGTAAAAGCATCCAATATTTTTTTGAAATCTATCTGACGGACTAGTTCCTTTTTTTATCTCTATTATACTTGTTGTTCGGACACCGTTTCCCAACCTTTCTGGAACCTTCTATTTCAAACTTGCAACCCATTTTAGTTTCTTAATCAAGTTTAGTGGGATCTGACAGTTAGGTGTCAAAAAATCTTTAACTGTCATTGTATTCTGCCAGTTTTGTGGCAACATTGCATCACAAATAAAATAAGAAAGCTATCTACTTCACATTAGAAAGCAGGAACAGAGGCATGTGCACAATGAAAGGGCGATGACAATGTTTTTTCTAAAGCGTGGTCGCTCTGAAAAATGTACTAGGCTTCCTGAAGCTCGAATTAAAAAAGTCTCGATAATTTCAAGCATTACATTTTTGCAGCAATCGAGACCAGGCGTAGTGTGTCTGTATGTTAGGGACCTTGTCTTGAACTGAAAACGCTTAAAAATACAAGTATTTTCTTACTTGTTTTATACGGATGCGCTCAAAAAAGTCTTAAAATTCAAACCTGAACAAAAGTTTTTAGTTCAAGGAAATATTATTTCTATAAAAGGCTTTTTTTTTCGATTTGTCGGTTGGAAAACGTTGTGCCTACTTTAACATTGGCGCACTAAAACAGATGGACAGAAATGTATCTTTTAAATCAATCACCCAAGACAGTAAAGTTCAATAGAGTGTTAAAATCACAAGCTTAAGCACATTTAAGCATTTAGGTTTCTTTACAAGGTTATAAATAATTACATTTTGACAAAAATGTTTTCCCGGATAGTAACTGTCGTAGTGCGTCAAATGTCTCCGTATTATGAAGTATTGAGAAAATATTGTTCGAATGAAAGAAGTTCACAAAATTGATAGAATAATCAACAAATTTTACCTTTACCGGAACAAGAATTACAAGACCTTATAATACGTCTACAAAACAAAAAAATATGTTTGGCAGTCTACCGCCACCTCTTAAAAGAACTAAACAATATTGCATTTGTGGAAGCGACACATCGCGTTACCCCTTGTAGTGTGTCACGTTTTCACAACTGCAACAATTTAACATCCTGCGTCTACCACACATGCAGGCTAGATGACAGTTCTGCTCCTCAAGCCACGTAACGTTTCTGTAATCGTTACCGTCAATAGAAAACGAATTTCGGTAAACCATGCTTAAATGTATGGAAGTGACAATTTCGATAAACATAAAATTCCTGTCATCCCCATACATTTGAGCGCTATTGACGTTAACGATCGCTGACGATTGTAGAATTGTCACTTGGCCAGGAGGGATGTTTGCGCAAGCTTCACTAAAAACTGAACACGGACACGGCGAAGCATTTTGAACATCAAGTTCGTACGTTTGGTACGCGCTGTCAGAATTTTAAAGCGAGTTAAAAAACCATGCCAAGTTTTCGGATCTTTTCATACCCAGATGACCCTACACGCAGTGTTCAGTGTGTTGACATGCGCAAGCAAAGTTGTCGTCAAGCATGCGTGGTAGGTGAAAGAGGTAGCGGTAGACCCTTCTAAAACCACATGGAAAATATATATTTAGTGTACAACCTTCTCTTTACAACAAGGAGAGAACTAAGCACACGTAGTTCAAGAGCCTCCTGAATCTCCATTCTTGTAATGTGAGCTTTACAAGTTTCTCATGTTGGAGATTATAAATTAGTTGTAATTTGGAGCTCTCATCCAAATGTTGATTCGCTAGGTATTGATCATACGCCGATCGTACTTTCGCGGCAGCTAAGAGGTAATCCTACAACAATAAGAGATAATGTTTTATTATAATCATTTAGATACTACAAGATGTCATGCTTAAACAGGGATAATAGATAAGTAGAAATCATTTTTAAGAGAAGATCAACCAAAGTATACATAAATTTAATCGTTTTAAAGTTAAAACTTAAAAAGAGTGTTAATTTAAAACTAGTTAGTTAAACTTGGGAACCCAAGATGTGTTTTCTTTCTGTCGTCGTTTTTGTATGTCAAAACCGAAAAACTGGGCATAGTTTTTATTATGAAACTTCGTCGGATGACAAAGAGTAACGAACATCAGACAGCAAATAGTTTAAGCGACAATAACAAATGATTTCTCAAACGCTGATCAGCATACAAATTTGTTCATGTAAGTCGAATCTTGTGTTAAGCCCTGTGATTAGTTGTAGGTATGTTTTATGATCAACTAATCACAGTTGTAATCAGTTGATTTGACAGTAGGTTCAATGGATCAGCCTTCCAGAAACCAGGGGTTAGCTTTGTAAGCACAAGCATGACCACCGCGTTTACATGAAAAAGCATGACTTAACAGTAGCGCTATTCTCGGTTGAATTCGACGTCAGTATGTTCAAATTGTTACTGAATAAAACTGACCTACCTCACGTAAGGATATTAATCGTGGCAGACTAAGTTTGGAATCAAATAGCCCCCTTAATTGTGAAGGGGACCCGGAGTATATTATGCGCCGCGACAATCAAATGCCACGTTGTGATCCATGCGCGAATTTACTCGGTTTAAAGCACATAGTTCATCTCACGAACTATATCATACAAATAGTGTTCGTGTAGATAGTAAATTGTGAATATTTTTTATTTTACATCTGTTAATTTTTCAATTCTTTTTTCTAAATTAATATAGGTATAGAGAATAGCACTGCTGTTTAAACATTTGATGAATTATATGACATACGGTGAGACAAATACATTGTCGTATTGAGGGATGTACGGATAAGTAAAAAAGATGGATAGTTATAGGAAAAAATAATGACTTTTGTCTGAAAGATATGCTTGATGATGGGGCTTTTACAAATTGTAAATATGACATGTTTAGGTGTATCATCTATTAAACTAAGAAACTATCTTCTCTAGGAAATCTATTAAATTATCTTTTCTTGTGTAGATAAAATAACAAGGGCTAGAGAAGGAATAAATACATATTATAAATTTAACAAAAGTTAAGATTCTGCTGCATCGAAATGAGTACATGTAAATTTATCTCTTCATTATAGGTACTTATAAGTATCCAGTACCATTATTTTACAATAATTATAAAAAAAGAAACAAATTGTTACACCTTATATTGGTACCCTATACTTATCATCATATAATAGAATACCTACGACATATCATATTACACTTAAATTAATTGTTTAGATACATTTGTATCTTAATGATAGCCCTTCAAACAGTATCAATTAACATTATTATCTGCCTTCAAGGGCACCCTCAGTCTGGACTCGGGATTACCGAGGGCGTTGCTAGGGTATAGAAGCTGGGAGCTGTGTAGGCGGGACAACACATCTATAAATACATCTACAGACATGAAAAATCAATAGTTTATACGATAATGTAAGGTCAACAGACTTCGGTTAACACGACAGCTGTATGAAATCAAATTCAATAAGCTGTTGTGATATAAGGTAAGAAAATAGATTTAGCACCTAGGTAGTCAAAATATATAATGCTACAAGAACCTTTTGGCACGTGTTAGAAATCAGAACGAATGCTGTCATGTATGAAAACTCATCACTTGACAGATAGTTGAGTTGATTCTTGTCGCGAATATGCAACAACGCCCTCGTGTTAATATCATCCAAAGCCAAAGGAACCTTGAAGCTCTACAAATCATGGACATGTCAATAAGAATTACTAGCACTTTGTAAATTGGTCAGCGTTAACCGATTTCTATTGCTGTCTGGAATTGTATTAAAAACTAGACATGACACTACAAGCTTTTGTTAACTTGCAATGTAGGTATTTAAGTATGATCTATGACGGTGATAATTTCTTGACGTCCAAAAAACATTAAAGCATTAAGATCCCATGATTAGGCAGTGGTATTCAACGACAACATTGAAAGCAGTACATTCAAAATTCTAAAGAATGAATGATTATTTTATAGACATGTAAAAATATAATAATCACCTTGCGAGTGTAGCTCTTGCGCTTTGTAATGATACGTTGGATCTCACGAAAAGCAGGGTGTACTCCCGCACCCTGAAATAAAATAATTGCATTTATATTACTAGGTACTTTTTACAATTTTCTTAGCGGAGAAAACTCAGGGAATTCGTTTGGAAAATTTGAAGCAGCATTTCGGTTAGCGACCCCGCCTCCTCGTCAGCTCATGATTAAGGACTCCAGTTAGGTCTGAAACTAGTCGGACTATCCCGAATACGCGTGAGTAGTTATCTGTAACACAGGTCTTACCTATCACAGACACCAGTCTCTATTTGAGTGCCTACCAAATATTGTTTCATTATGTGATGATGAGAAAATAAACATTTTTTTTTTGTTTAACCATATTATTTTACAATTACGAATCAGTCTCACGAAAGTTATTTGCAACATTTATTTGAACGTAAATTAAATTATTATAATATAATTGATTGCTTCGAAATTCATCCCTCTATCGGCAATCCATGAATTGGAAACGTGGGAACCTTCTCTATGTGTACAACACAGGTCGATATTATAAACGCCTCAAAATTACTAGTATTTTCTATTCCTAGGTGACTATAAAATTCAGGCCGGCCTTGCGATATCTAGATCCATATTTAAAGACTATTGATTCCACTGTACTGTGATAGGTCACCCTTTGCATTCAGCTCATAATAAATGCATGCTGACCGCTGTTAAATTGACATGACCTTTCTAATAATGCCAATGTATTCACTGCATACAGTTGCTATGGACGTATTTTAAAAGGAATCTCAAGTGATAAAGAATGTAAGTTGATGCTTGTAATGCAGAATTTATTTTAACAACTACAAGTATGTTTTTGATCACTCTACTATTGTAAGCAATTATATTGTTATTTATTATCCCAAGCAATGAAGAAAGATATAATTTGACAACTTGACAAGTTCTTATGATGTTTTTATTTTTAATATTTGTATGCTGTAATGGCTAAACATGACAGTTTTTTTTTTTATATTATTATTGAACACCTTGCATGCACATGTATGTATGTACACTCATGTTTGAAGAAATAAAATTATCTTTGCCTTTAACATCTAATTATGAATGATTTAGAAGTACCTAGAATAATCGATACCGAAAATGATAAACTTGTGTCGTTACTTTAATACCTACTTTGTCAAAAAGTATTTAAGTACCTAAGTACATTACTTTTACTTTTTCACAATTTAACAGTTTGTAACCAAACCTAACATGATCACTTCGTTAAATGCAAATTAAAACCTAGACGAGTGTTACTTTGGCTCGGTGTAACAAGAGGGGACAGAGACAGGGGCCTGAGGGCACTAGAGGGGGAGAGAACAGTGTCAGTTAATCCCGCCGCATGGTAACTCTACCTAAATCTATCTATCTGTTGATACAAAGTACTACCAACATGGAAACCAGAAATTGAATTGTCAGCTGTGAAGGACCTATATAAAATAAAATATATGTTGCGTGTTCTTTGTTTATTGGACTTTGTCATTTGGAGTTGAAAGCGACAAAGATTAAATTAGTTAGGTAATACTGGGATCGCTTCATCCAAAAACTCATTTATGATACTTATGAAGTTCGAAATTGTATAACGCGGTTGTACTTATCCGCAACTGCCAGTTATATCCTTAAAATTCATCTTTTAACTGTAAAACCTTAAAAAAAGTTGAGATTTGCTAATCAATAACCGAAAGAGGTTGCAATTGGACCCGTCAGCACGTGATATTGAATTATACAAAATAGAGTAAATTCGTTGCTATTCAAGGATTTAATATTTTAACCATTGTGTAAAGTTAAGTCGCATTAAACCTATTCTTCTTCTTTGTACTTCTTGGACTTCCTTTTGGAAGAGATCGGGTGCGCTAAACTCACGTGTGTGTATAAAACATCAGACACTAAACTAGAAGATTAAGTTACTGTTGTGGTTCATTCATTGAAGAAATTGGACAGTTGCCAATTGGCTTTTAAACTCCTTCCAAGAGTGTCTAAGTAGTAAATAGTAGTGGAAGTAAAAGAAATACACACCCTAACACAATAGTACAACTGCGATTATAGTTGATGAATGGTCTTTATTTAATTTATAAGTATGGACTTTTATTTAAACGTGTAATTCTACACTGAACGCCTTGCACAAGATTGTAAATAAAAAACAGAAATGTCATTTATTGGTTTTAAATTATAGACCTAGGTATTGTTGGCTAAATACTGCGTCAAATCTTCCTTCAGAGACTTCAAGTCAGAAGGCAACTCCGGATTAGCTAGAATTTTTTATGACTTAAAACTGTTATTCATACGTACCTGCTGTGCATGCAGATCTTGGGCGGAGTTGACGAGGGCCTGAAAACAAAAGACTCGCTTAAAATTCATCTCGATCCATCCTTCGGAAGTCTTGGACCAAAGAAACTTGAACACATTGTACCGATTTACCCGAATTCTTGATTGCAACTTAACTTTACCCTTTCCAAATCTCTTTACAAATGTCTACATTACTAATAGAGACAGCGAGAAATAAAGCTTACTTAAAATTGAGTGGTATTCACGTATTTATATTTCCTAACCCATGCTCTAACTTGTGTCTCTGCCTCTACTTAAGGTATAAATCAATACATTGAATCATATTATTAGATCAAAACATAGCTACACTAAAGGTTGGTATTTATAAATGATTTCTATCTGAGGTAAGGGCGTGGCCGCCCACGTTCACCCCGCAGACAATTTCACATTTACTGTCATATCTTAAATATGACGCTTTTGCAAGCTACAGATAATGCCATTCTTGTAGCTAATTCCTAAAATGTAATGCAAAAAAAAAACTAATTTCCAAAAAAACAATTTCCCTTTGACTCTATAAGAAAAAGCGCCCTCATAATTGGTACAATTAACCAAGAAATAATCTTCATATTCAAACTTTATTAACGGAGCCGCATTGCTACGGCAACAGCAATCTGGTGACGACCCAAAAAACAAATGAATTTGCTCTATAGTAGGGCCATCAACATGTATAAGAGTTTGTATTCCCAAAATTGCTATCACCGCAGTTACTGGAGCATTACGGCCTTGCATAAACATTGTCTACATACATACATGGAGTTTAGTTAGTTTAGTTTACATTGTCTACATACATGGAGTTGGTCCCAGCTGGCGGCCTCAGAGTCGTCATCGGATTCAGTATTTAACTCCACGAACTCGTCTTCCCTTGGTTCAGGGTTTGCTGGATTCTCCGCTGGGACCGGCTCCGGCTCCTCGGCGACCTCCGGGGAGGGCACGGGGAAGTTATCGGGCTGAAACAAGATAACCGTTAAAATTTGGTACCCTGAAAGAAGTAAAGGAATTTCATCATGTTAAATTTCACCAAAAACGAACGCTGGTTGATTCTATGCAGTAAAAAAAAAAGATTCCGACGAGTGGAAAACCTCCTCCTTTTTTGAAGTCGGTTAAAAAGGTTTCAACAAAAAGTCTCTGAAGTCCAATTTAGGCATTGGTGTGTTATAAAGACATCCAATATGGCCGCATGTGGTTCATACTTAAAGAACATCACGGTATAGTACTTTACAGCTACTGGAAACCACAAAATGCTATCATTTAATTCCACTAAAATTGTTTTATTACACCAGACCGTAACTGTTTCACTTGGGACAAAGGCCGAATATGAAAAACGCCTCGCCTCGCCTTAATCGTCATCGCGTTTCCTCACTGTCAATTTATAAATTCAGATTTGATCAATAATATCCCGATCGATGTTTTATTCAGCTAATTAAAACTACGCGTCACTTCAATTCGCCCGGAGTAAGACCTCTGTGATATTGAGCGGCCATATTTATTTTCAGCCGTGGCTGCGTTTTCTTGAATTGAGGTTTAATTGCTAATGCATTAAACATTCTAGCTCACTGATCGACTAGTGGGCAAAAGTCTCCTCAAAGCTGCATCACAATAGCCTCATCCTCGAAAATGCGTTGTCCGTTGTCATTATAAACTATTCGAAGTTATTATTGATTTTAGCACGCCTGACCTTTAACATTTGGTAGCATCAAAACCCTAAAATAATTACACTTTTCAACTGTTGATTGTTTCAATACACTGATTCATTGTTGGCAACGACATACGCGCGAGAAATCCATAAAGAAACAACTTTTTGCTACTCCTTCAACCCATTCCCCCCTATCTGTTGCGCTAAAGCTTATAATTTGGTATGGATACCCACCATTTACCAGTTAAGAATTCTATGAAAAATATGCAGGAACGCGTCCACCGCCATATGCACCGCCAGGAAGGTCAACAAAAAAAATAGAAGTTCTTTGTCCATGTCCAAACCGTATTTGTATATGTATGTAGAGATAATAAAACAGATGAATAGGAATTCAGTATACATTTTGTAAGTTTTCACAACCGGAAATAAAAGAATAATAAATAAATCACTGCTTTCCTACAACGTGTGATCTTTGGTAATATATAAGTGGTACAGCTCTCTCCGGGCGGGGTGCGCAGACTGACTGATATCTACGGTGAGATAGCTAGGTACGTAGGCTATGCAGCTCCGGCCGGGCACATGTAGGGGGGTACCGAATGAAGGATGAGTTATTGAACGATTTTATGACGTACTTGCAATGTTACATAACTAATGCAGATTTTTATCTCCCGAGCCGATTTAAATGATAATGCCGTGGCTTAATGGTCAAAATATCACTGGATAGTTTGTTTTGAGCTGTAATTAAGCTGCAGCGGCTAAATAAATTGCAAAATGAACGCCAGCGGAACTAGACAAATCAAATTCTGTCTGCGCAATGCGCGGGAAAGCTGTTTATAATAGTCCCGACTGAATGTACGGGAAATGGCGCTAGCTGGCATGACCTCTGATATTTTGCAACAAAGGAATGATAAAATCTCAAATATGTAAAAAATGATAACTTTTGAAATAAATTCTAGAGATTTTAAGAAGAGCAAGAAATGACTCTAAATTTGGATTAAGTTTAAAAATAAAAAAGAGCCTGTGGGTGCCTCATGGCGACTATTTTTCTTAAGAAATTTAACACTGATGAAATTAACTTTGAAATAATTTACTCACATAAAGATTGGCATAGACGATGTATTCACAGGGTATGGCGCCATTTTTTAGGTACCGCTTTCCTGACCTCTTGATAAAATAGTCATTATCGCGGAAGTGCCGCGAACATATATAGTTGTCGTCAGCCGGGCTCCACTTGCCGCGCCCGGTAGCCTCGACCCACCTCTTCCTTAAATCATCGTTGGTAGGGAATCTGTAACAAAGAAACATTTCAACTTGCCAACTTTGAACTTTTGAAACATTGTGAAATTTTTCCGTTACGCGGCAAGGAGTTACTAAGGTTTCCTATGAGGGCGTCATTGTTGATATTTTCACATTTATTTTGTTTTTAAAAGGTATATGTATTTGTTTATAAGCTTTTAAAAAGTGATTATGCAATAGGTCACAAGGCTGGGCTAGCGCGGGCGAGAGGTGGGGGCCTCCCACTCTCCCGCCCCCGGCCTTCGCCCCACAGCCTGAACTGGGGTGCTGCGGTTTCCAAGGGGGTTACCTGTGGAAACCACGGCGGAGTCCTAGCTTGTACTTCCTTTCTTGAAATCAGGATGTCTTTCAGAGACAGCGGTAATTAGGGCCAATTATTCAGGAACAAATAACTTTGACACAAAGCTCGTTGCGGTTTGCAAGGCTTTGCATATAAGCGATATCAACAAGTGACTTTGAAAAGAAATTAGCTAATTTCATATCATCGATCGAATCTACCTACGCACATGTGACCTGGAAAATTCTGCGCAATATGGATGACCTACGTACTTTTACATCAATTATTCTACAATTTAATGCTTAAAACATCGCATAGCAGATTAATTATCACTATAAGATTATTGATATCGCTTCATTTAGTCGATATGATCTTATATTGAACATATGGGGGCACCTCTGGAGGTCCCGCCATCACCAAGTAAGACAAAGCTCACAGGGTGTACGACGATATCGCTTAGCGCACAATACATTGCCTTTTATGATAGCAGAGCTAACATCCACATTGAACATAAACGGCGATGTACACCATTGGCAATGCAAGAGACATTTTGTTAACACAGGTGAATTGCAATTTTCAGTTGGGAAAATATGGAAATTAAAGATTGTCATACTCACTTATGGAATCGTAGTGCACTATCTTCGGGGTTATCAGACCGCGCCGTGCAGGTGAGGACCGCGCAGCTAGCCATTCTTGACGGACAAATGCACTTCAGAGACAACCGCGGACAACTAAATACCGCCTGCGCTTATGTCAATCGATAGAATGAGCAATTGCTGTTATGCGCAGCTCCTCAGCCACCCCCAGAATCTATTTTTAGCGACACTAGGTCCTGGGAAGAGGGAAGCAATTTATCAATACTATGCAACAAGCGCGCTGCCGTGAGCGACTCTCCGCGCCGGCCCGATGCACATTACTGATATCCAAACTCGCCGAGATAGTTACGATGCGACGTCCATATACGAATTATAGCAATATTTCATAAAGGGGTGGTTGCGTTATGGATTTTATGCGACATACAATAACTTTACTTTTTTAGGACACGTTTTAATTGACTTTTTGAATAAATTAAATAATTTTCGTTGATTATTTAGCCATTCTTTTGTTTTGTCTTTTGATTTCGTTATTTTAGCGGGAAAATATTATTTGAGTGGGGATGGACTTAGGTTAATAATAAGGTTTTTTTTTATGAATATTGGAAAAACTAAAGTTACAGGTATCTCTTTCTCTCTCAGGTAAATAAGTGTAATAAATGAAAATGGCGCTGGTTTCCTCACTTTCAGGGTAATTTGCACAATTTTTAAGGGTAAAAAATGAAAAAAATATTTTCTTGAAAAAATATTCTCTTCGTACATTATGTAATTGCTATAAGTATTATCATAACATTTCGCTATACCTATTTCTTAAAGTTATCGCGTGTTAATTGCGCTGGCAGCCATTTATGTGGATTATGATTTTATTGAATACTTTTACAGCTTTCAGTCTTTCACCTAGACTTGTTGCTTTAATTAACAGAATTCAGATAAGAATTTGACTTTGCACCTTAATTGTAAGTAAGTAATATAATATTCGACATTTTTCAACTTAGAAATTATTGGCTCTATTTAAGATTTTGCGATACTAATGTCGAACACGTTTCTTGTGTGTAACCTACTTACAAGTTTTTCTCTCGAAGTATGGTGTTGTGATTCATAATAAATGTCTTCTTAGGTAGGACAGATTAGAGTTCACATAAAATTTGTTTAGATTTTCTCCTTGTCGTCAAGACAATTAGATTTTTAATAGAAAAATAATGTTATTTGTAATAGTTTTGAGCGCTTAAAATATTTTATGGATTTGATTTCTTTTTGCTTATTCTGAGGATGTCGTGATCGTTTAATTTACTTAAATAAGTAGTTACAAACGGAGTTCCAGCAGGCTGTTTGTTAACATTTTGGAAACTTTCAACTCTCATTTTAAGATGATTCGGTATTAAAACTCTTAACTTTTCAACATTATTTTTTAAATTTACGATTTGCTGTAAAAGGCCATAATTTAAACCTAAGGCTCAAACCATCCACGATTTACCTTATCGATGTAAAAACAACCAGACTACATAAAGGACTAAAAAACCTTGTTACTTCGGTGTTTGTCATTTCCTCGCCACTCCCGCCTGTCTACCGCGTTTCCAGCCGTAAGGATATTTGATTTGAGAATCCATTTTCTCTGCAGGAATGCTCTGCACTTCTTTTATTAGTTACAAAATGAATTTGAATAGCAGACAGAGTTTTTAGCATTTTTTTTTATTTTATTGTAATAACTATAGTACGGTGGATTCATAATAAATTATGTAATTTTTTGTAAATTATTCATGAGTGAATCGTAACATATGTTACGGTTTACTCACACATATCGGGATAGCCCGACTAGTTTTAGACCCAACCGGAGTCCTTATTCATAAGCTGACGCGGCGGATCGATCGAGCAATCCTGATAAAACTGGTGAAGAGTACTCCTCAACGATTCACAGCAGCTACCTTGTGTTTGAGCTTGATTAATTTGTATTGATAAGAGCTTAACACCTGGATGAGTTTTGACTGTCATTTGGTACTGAAGAAACTTTACTGATTCACCATTACACACAGGCCTATACGTCCCCGTTATAGAAATATTTAAGTATCGCTTATTTAAATATACATATTTTGGAATCCCCCTCCGGATACAACAGACAGTTAACAACGATGCAGGTCTGTTTCCATCAGGAAATGTTCCTGTGAAGACATACGCAGCGTTATCAGCAGCGGATTAATTGACGTTGGTAGGACTACCCGTCGTGTAAGTAGGTGGAGGCTATAGGCAAGGGAAAGGGATGCCCGGCTTTGGCGACAAGACCAGACCACTGCAGCTGTGCGACGCATCCATCACATATAATAATAATGTGTCCGGACCGATTTCGGCCACGGCGGCCAGTGTTACTATGACACCAGCCAACTACGCAGGACATATTATAGTGCACAAGCGTGTGCGCAAACACAGGTGCACTCTCTGTTCCTTTTTCTCTCATAGCCCGATGGGACGGTAATCCGACACGACCGGAGAGAGATCAGGCGCAGAACCCACATTTTTACGTGCCTTACGAAACACGGAAGCTGTGATATTTTTTTCTTAAACGCACACAACATTCGAAAAGTCGGTGCGCGCCTTGGGGATCGAACTCAAGACCTCTGACTTAGCAGTCCTACGGTCTTGCCACTCCGTTCATAAATTATCCATCACATAATTTATGAACGGAGTGTCGAATTACATGCTCTGCCTAGCTCTAAAGAGTCCGAACAGGCTACAGACGCCGTGAGGCGGCGACTCCGGGGGTCCACTCGGGGTTATGATGGTAAGATCGTCGGACTTAATACTTTTGGGATTCTGGAGAAATTTGTAAACTGGGCAAGCTATGCTCTAGTGTGTCCATATTCAGGCTGGACACAATTTAAGCTTCTTTCCTAAACTTTCAAGCAGCGTATCTTTGACGTTTTCTGTTGTTCAGACAAACGCAAATACGTACCTAGTATTTTTTAATTGTCTTTCTGACGGACGAATTAGATTTTTACTTTTCGTCATCTCTATTAGCAGGTTGAATTAATCCCATATGTAGGTTTGTTCTTTTATGATTTGACACATTTCATTTCACATTTGGCTTCATTCAGTACCTATCTGATAATATCATTTGTCAATGTGTACCTAATTTA
Organism: Chrysodeixis includens; assembly: GCA_941860345.1. NCBI lineage: Eukaryota > Metazoa > Arthropoda > Insecta > Lepidoptera > Noctuidae > Chrysodeixis > Chrysodeixis includens. The sequence goes on along the minus strand of OW796112.1, from coordinate 1,931,983 downwards.
GATTATTTTTAAGTTTTTAGTGCAGTTGTTTTGAAGTCGGTTATTATTGATTAATTTTCTGGTCGAAAGTGCCTGAATATGAAAATACTTAAAAAAAAACTTATTTATATTATAAGAAAAATGTGCGTGTCTAATATTTTATAAATTATATAATTAGTACTAATCTTATTCAGCGGCGCTAGGCTATTGACAGTCTCTAAAAGGGGATCAATTAGACAGTCTCTTGGTTCACATAGGGGGCAAAAAAAGTCTGTCAATTTTTTTTGCCTTTTACGCAAATTATTTGATTACCATCACCTTACTTAATCGTCAAATACTTCAAGAAGCTTCTCACTCAGTTATAAGGCGTCTGCATTGCTTCCCCACTGAATAATAATGACTCCAAGATCCCCACTCTCATCCATTGAGGTGCCGGCGGCCGGACGCGAGAGATTCGCGCCTATTATCCCAGCCGGGGACCACTCAATCAGGGCAATGCTCGGGCCGTGTCCTTGCCACAATTTGCAACGAATAATACCTACTTATTCGACTTGTAGATACAGTTATATATACAGACAACACTGCATAGTAACGTTGATAAATATCTTTTGGCTCTGCATTTTAATTTACATTAATAAAGATATATTATGACACTTAAAGGAGAAGATTTTGTTCTACTTTTGCTGTGCTAGACAATACTCGACATATATACCCGCCTTTTACCTAATATAAGACCTATGTATACATTGTAAAGTATTGAGACTTAATTAGTTAAAAATGCATTATTTATACCTACATCAGTATCTTAAACATAGTACCTTCACAAATCATGACATTAATCTCGAACTATAAATACACATTGTACGAGATAAAAGTAAAATACATCTTGCTATCAGGACCCCCGCAAAATGCAGACTATCAGTTGATAATATAATTTATTACTATATTAGGCACAAATAAATAAAGCTGTTTGTGCGATCTACAATTGCTTGTTCTGAGTTTGGTGCATAAGCGACGCGACGATAATCTAATTTTCTTACAGCGAGAGTCGTTTTTTGCGCGACTGCACTAGAAGGAGGGTTATGTTTTTCGAGAGTATGTATGTATGTACGTTTGTATAATTGTTTGGCACGCTCTGCAGCCTAAACGGCGACGAATATTGCTCACCCTATAGACTGGACGACCCGATTGTATGTCCCGCCCGCATTAATTTTAATGTACGGTGTACTGTATACTCTTCACACATAATTACAGAGCTTGTTTTTCTCTTTTTAGTATTATTTTTATACGGTTATTTTTTGCAGTCGGGTTTTTTGTTTTTTAATAATAAAAGATGAAAAAGCATACGAACCCACGTAGAATATTTAGATAGGTACCTATACATATATGTTATATTTTCCTAGCAGATAATACTTACATGGTCTCCGTCCAACATCCAAGTACTTTGAGAATGAAGACTGACAGTCCCGAGAGACTATTTGCTTTGTCATTGGTACGTGATTGAAGCGATTAAAGCTCACTACCAATGTCGTCGTACATCAAGTATGCAGCTGAATTTATTGCTTGTAAATATATATTTATGACTAGCTGTTACTCGCGACTTCGCCCGCACGAATGTCGGTTATAACTGCACATTGCCCGCCTCTGACGCAGTCGGTTAAAAAGTATGTGTTAATCCAGGGTGTCAGCTACCTCCATACCAAATTTCATCAAATTTCCTCCAGCCGTTTGAGCGTGAAAGAGTAAGAAACATACATACATCTTTACAAACTCTCCTTACTTTCGCATTTGTAATATTAGTAGAAAAACTTTTATTTTTGATTTATGTAGGTATTTTGATCCCGGCTTATAGGAGTTACAATGATATAATTCATTATTAGTTATTAAACATTGTGTCTGTTTCTTCCTGTTTTCTCCTGACGCAGGTCTCCTGGCAGTCGTCTACTTCTGCGAGGAAGTAATCTTAGCAAAGAACGGCCGAACGAGAGAGGGAGGCACTGAGCCTTCTCCCATCCCGCCGACGGCGCGCTGGCCAGAGGAGGAGGGAAGCCGAGGCCGATCCGCTACCTCCATAACCAGATGCCGACGGACTAAGGACTGGGGGAGTCCGACGTCCGTCACTTACGGCCGAAGAGGGCGTGTAGTGGCAGTTCCTACCACTGCATTGAATTTTGAATAGTTGAATCTAGCATACTTACCTATACTTATTTTCAAAAGGGTGTTTCTTATAACTGTAGGCTTACTCCCAACAGAATCGAGTTATTTAATTGAGATCTAGTTGATAGTCGAGATGCCGACACTAGCGCCAATTCGTGTAGTGGTAAAAACTGAAACTACGCTCGAAAGAGAAATGTGTTATTTTACTCGATTCGCTTTGGTTCCTTACCATTTCAGGAGCGAATTAGGAATCAGAATATAACACAGAGCCAAACCACTTTCAGGAGTTAGGGGGTCTGTTTCAATAACTATAGCAAATGTGAGTAGAACTTGATTTTGCTCAACTTAGGTAGGTAAGTATACAAGGTAATGCAAGGGTGTGTAAAAAAAGTCAATATTATATAAGTTTATAGTATTTAATCACCTTTCCGTATGTAACGTCTTCTTATTATAGAATCATATGATTTAAATAGAACTCAAATACAAAATCTTATATCTTAAGTCAACTTAAAAATAATCTCTCCTTATTCTATACATTAGTATGCACCAAGAACGCGCATTTTAAGCAAATTAAAGTAAATTTGAATTGTGTAGACAACACGTTTTCGTTATTGCTATAGAAACAAGACTTATAATTACGCCTGTATCTTTGATTGCACGATTTCAAATATTAAAATCATTGACATTACTGATAACATTATCTTTCATTTATGTAACAATTAATAGTATTACCTGACGACAAAAAAAAATGTGTTATGTTTTTAAAGTTCATCTATGTATGCAAGTTTCTTAATATCTTCTGTATTATCCAGTATACAAGTATTTTGCAAAAATACAATAATAATAAGATAAATATAGCTGCTACATTAAGTAGTTCCCAATATTAACTAGGGTAATCTAGTTCATCACAAGTATTATGGTCAATTCATACTAGAATGAAGTCGTTGGGCACAGGAAAAGAGTTCTAGTAAATATACCTAATTAGGTATCTTTGATTTTTGAGTAAACTTAAATGTCTTTTCCATCTCAGAGGAAATATGAGCACTAAATCTTTGAGATAAGGTTAAATTTACTAAATCAGCATTATAAGCTCTATGCTAGTATCAACTGACCATAAAATAGAGATACAGTTTGTAACCCTTTTTTATAATGAAAATTTACTGTCACTTATCAACAGTGTACATTTTAAATGCAAAATAGAACTACTACTTTGCTTTGACCATTAACAATAAATAGTTGTATAAATAGGTATTCAGATCTGTTTAAAACTAATAAACCCCGGGCAGTGACAAATCGCCATATTTTACACAAATACTTGCAACACAAGAGAATTTAATACGACTTTTTTCGTTAAGGTTAGTAGTTAAAGCTTTGATAACAATCAAAACACATTTGGTATATAAATTACGATCACACACACAATTCCATGTATTTTTGCAAGAAATGTACGAATCACATCTTTATAATTACACTTTTGAGTCCACAACCACAACAGCAGTTTATTGAGAAACCAATCAAATTATGACACCCAGGGGTCTACCATCACATCCCAAAGACTTTTACAGTTGTCGAAATGAGACAGTTCACTATACAACTTATAGTGGTGTATCTTTTACACAACTGCAAGTCTCACTTCAAACATGGTAGGTAGCCTAGAGATAAATACAAGAAAGAATGTTCAATACCAAGCAACTAATTAGGGTTTACCGTTGTATTGAACAATTGGTAAACTTTAGTATTCTAAGATATCATTGTAAGATATATTATTTTAAGATGTATTGAGTGTTCCTGACAATTAGTACATTTATTTCTGTCGTCCGACTCTTGTTGCTGATATTTCGTTTCGTATACAATTTAGACATTTGTAAACACAATTTAAGTAAATATTTATCCTTGTTTTAAAACATCATGCAGTAAATAATGAAATATTTAATAATCGCAACAGTATTCGACATTTTACTGTCGCAAAATCACAATTATTGTTACTGTATGTCATGCAAATATAAATACCGCGAGTTTTTGATGCAAAATAGTATAATTCTATACATTTTTTTACAAATATTAAAGAGCATTGATATAAAACATACATGTGTTTTGGTTTGTCACAAAATTCATGTAGTCTATTCTGAATAAATATAAATTAATAGAGTTGCCTTTCCTTCTTAACGGGGTAATCCCATTAGGATTCATTAAATAATTATAAATTATTGTTGTATTTTTGTTGTTATACTATGATAATGTTAGCAGTTAAACTGGCAACATTAAGAGGAACTAAAAGGGTTAAAAAGCTGCTAACATAAGTAATTTTGAGTGTATCATGTATGATTATAATATTTGCATTCTAGCATGATTTATATGACATATTTTATATATTTTTGTGACTAGAGGGCCCTGCTAGACAATGTTACATCACACTAGAATAAAAAACGTTCAATATTGCCATTTCGCTTTCGCGTTTGGAAAAATGTAACTTATCTAGAGGGCTAAGAGTATTTGATTTAGAAATCAATTATTCTGTATTTCTAAATTGTTATGTTTCATAGAACTCGCGAGGTTAAAGAAAATATGTACTTTCTCTTTATTGCAGTATTTATAAATAGGAAATCCAAGATTCGAGCAATATGTCACGCACCATGCTAGAATTCAAACTTAGCTATCTAAATATACAGGGAGCAGCTAAAAAACCACTTTACAACAGACCATTTAAACCCCTGGTTTCTCAAACCATCAACCAATCACAGTCATGATCAGTTGATTTGACAGCAGATTCTATTGATCAGCCTTCCAGAAACCGGAGGTTAGTATATGATGCTGTCTGACCTGTCTGTCTGAAAGTTTGCAGTTGCTTCGTTCAATAAATGGTATTCAACTTAATATGTTTTACATCAGTACAAAAATGATTATTAAAAACATGTTGAAAACTGCTGCAGTGCATATAATTTGTTCGACATTTTTATAAGTCTGGAAGGTTAAGTATAATTATGTTTTGATTGACAAGTAACTGTTGTATTATACATGGTAATTTAACACCACCCTGTATACTGGTACTGGTCTCACATACATGAGGCTTGGACTTAATATTTTAAGAAGTATGTACTTCAATGATATACAAATCTGTTACTTAAATTAAACGTCAATGTTAGCCGTAATTAGATAACGAGGGAAACCCCAATATTTCTGTATTCGATTTCAAATTTTAAGTAACATTTTTGACTAGATTAAACATAGTTGAAAATATTGCATGCATAATACAAAAAAATCCTTATTCCAATGTTAAAGAGATGGCTTATTTGTCTTTATATCTTCATCTCTCTCCGACTCCAATATTGCAAAAAAACATAATTTTAAATATCTCACATACATTAAAGAAAATATTTGTGGCTAAACTTAAACATTACACATTTTAATATAAAGAAAGAAATAAGGATTCAAATATCACCAAAAATACACATTTCTTGCGGTTTTCCTCACTATCTTACTAAGGCATTACAAACATAAAAAGTTCTTACAAAAATACAATTTGTGACGAAATATCCGTGTCTACACAAAACCTAGAATCACAGACTCCTTACACACTCACTGAAGTTCAAACATATCATTTTCAGACTATGAGTTGGGCAGGGGTTTCAAAGGCCCTAGACTTAACAAGCCTTCTGCACCCAAAGCTTGCAAACTAGTTGAAATGCCATTTTGTATATTAGGCACTGAGATTACTGGAATTCCGAAGCATCCGCCCGCTTGCTCCCTATTTGCTAATGGTATAAAACTATATATGCCTAAACTACTCAACCGTTTTAAGTTGTCTTCTTGCGACAGGTCGACTACAGGCAACCCTAGCTCTCGATTAGGGCCTGTGACGTTGTGGAACACCCTTTTGTGATGCTGAAGTTGTAAGGATTTAGGATACGAAGCCGGACACTCGTCGCACTTAAACGCAGACTTGGTCATAGGATGAGCATTCGACATGTGGACTTGTAAAGAGTTGTTGTTCATGAACATTTTCTTGCATACACTGCAGGGTAACATGCCGCCGCCGACCTTCGCTTCTGGTATGGAGAAATTGCTGGATTTTGACGTATGTTTGATACTGACGCCGGCTCCAAGGTTTGGGATGTGAGGTATGGGTCTCTCTGGTGTTGGAGATCGACTTTTCTGCTTCTGTTTCACACTTATACCTCTGGATGCTAGCACGCTGGCCATCGCATTGGCCTCCTTGTTCACAGTTTTCTTAGTTATCGATATTTGGCTGCCTAAGTTAAGTTTGTCTTTCGCGCCTTGGACGCTGTGGATCATAGGCAGACCGTCCCGCTGTTTCTGCATGGCCATGACGTGACAGTCTTCGTTGTCGTGCTTGCCGGGGAGCAGCATGTCTGAACGCCGCTTTTGCCCCGGCCCGGCTGCGGACATGCCTGCTGGTCTCTTCATCGGCATACGCATACCAGGTTTCTGCCCTCGCACTTGACCTTGAACTATTAGACCCGGTCTTAGAGCCGGCCGAGGGCCTCTAGGATTGGCACCCACATGGGACATGCGTGGCCTCGTTCCCGTTACGTTCGCGTTAGGAGCCATTCTTATAGGGTTTGGTGAAGACATTTGCCCACCGACCACTTGACCGGGGGCTACTGGTTGAGGTGGACGGGTCATCTGTTCCGGCCCTGGCATCGCAATTGTCTGACCGGCGGGGAAAGTCTGCACGTTCTGTATTTTAATGCCACTTGAATCATGTTTCATTGAACCATTTGCACTTGATGATGGTACGTAGGGAGCGCCAGGAGGACCCATAGTGCCCATGGGAGGGCCCATTGACCCCATAGGAGGTCCCATTGGTGGGTTCATGCTGCCCATAGGCGCCTGCCCATACACAGCTTGCTGCATACCTTGGAGTGGCGAAGGCGTTGAGTACGCTGTCGATGACTGTGGATACTGACCCTGCTGCATCGGATAGCCTGGCTTTGGCATAGGCTGTTGAAACTGTCCATAGCCCTGTTGGCCCATATAATTTTGTCCAGGATATTGGTTTTGCATTCCCTGACTGCCGTACATATTATTAGGTTGGTTAGGCTGTCCGTAATCAGGGTTAGCGCTTTGGTTAGGAGGGTATGTATTATAAGGCTGTCCAGGCATCATCATACCGCCGCCACCAGGGTAAGCTTGGATATTTATCATAACATTCTGCTGATGAGTAAACCCAGGTCCACTTCCACTAATAGTAGATAATTTTCCAACTTGATCAGCTAATTGTTTAACAGGTATTAAGGACGAGAGGATATTGGAATTTGAGCTGTATGGAAGCATAGTTGATGAAGATGACGGCAGCGCAAGAGCTTTTGTGTGCCCAGTCATTCTCCTGTGGTCTTCGAGCAAAGATATATCAGTGAACCTTGTGTTACAAACATCACAGGAGTGTTGCGGGCCTAAAGTGTCCAACGAAATGTATTCACTAGCTTCGGACAAAGAATGACCTTCTTTTTTCGTAGAACTCAGAAGGCTTTCGAATATGTCGTCTGCACTTTTCTCCAACATGTCTAATGGAGGTTTAGAATCTGGTGCGTTCCAGTTAAAGTTGTGTTGTTTTTCTGTGGAGGGCGCTGTCAAACGAGTGCCGAGCATGCTTGGTGAGCTATACGTGGATGATTGTGACGTAGTGTATGGTGGTGGGGCGTACGTCGTTGCAGGCGGATTTTCAATCTTAGGAACAACTGGTTTTACGTCTGGTGCCGGCGTCGCTGATACCACGCAACAGTCGTCATCTTCGTCATTCGAATCTCCGTTTATTTCTATGATAGTCATACCAGTGATTTCAGTTTTCGGCACCACAGGGACTAGTGGAGCCGTACTTGATGGAGCGACTGCTACTGGTATTGCAGGACCTGTTGATGGCATATCTGGTTCCGTTTTAACTCTGGCTAGTACAGGAGTGGAGGAAGCGTCATTAGGCGTTGGAGAGGTCCTTTCAGATTTAATATGGGTAGAGAAGATGGGCACGTTAGAAGACTGTGTTTCAACTGCTTCTACTTCTTGTTTCACAGACACACTATCGTTGCTAACATCTCGTGAAGGCCGCCTTTCAGGAGTTGAAGGTGTACTTGACGGTGTGTTTGATCCCTGCGAGTTTTCTCTAGATATAGGAAGATTCGCTCCTCTTTTTGGTGTTTGCTTTATAGCTGGTCTGCCGGGGGGTTTTCTTTGTTGGGCCTCCTTTACAGGAACTTTAATTGGTGTGGATGGTTCCTTCTTCTGTACTATAGACATACCTTGTAAGTTTTTGAGTGAGGTAGGTTTAAATTTCGCAGATTTTTCTGAATCATCACTCTCTGATGTTTTACGATTATTCGAGGTAGTAGTTTCATTCTCACCTTCGGAATCATTTCCAGATCCTTCATTTTCTGCTGATTTGTCTGGGTCTTCATCAAAGTCGGCGTCGGGATCATCTCTCATTGCCTCATCACCACTGCCTTCATCATCATCTGATGGATTAAAATCCTTGAGCCCATTGATAACTTTAAAAGAATTAGAATTACCATCTGATTTTAGTTTGAGTTTTATGCCGCCGAGTTTGCCAAGTTTCTGCATGACATCATTATCTGCATCTGGTTCCTGTTTAATCGGCGTACTACCCTTCTTTATCGTAAACCCTAAGCCGCTGAGTTTGTTGAGGGCTGAAGCTGAATTATCACTGTCAGCAGTCTTTTTGAGGGTAAGACCAGGTTTTTTAAGTAGGGTTGAGATATCTATTTTTGTGGGTGTGACTTTCTGGGGGGTCTGCGGTGGCGGTGCGTCATCCTCCTCGTCCGTCCAGTTCTCATCTGAAGGAGGACCATCTTCGTCGTCTGAGGGCAGTTTGGCGAGGACTATGGAGGGCAGCGACACGTGCTGAATCAAGTGGTTCTCTAGGTCTTCCCAGTCTTGGAAGTCCTCGTCGCACGTGTAACAACGGTACTCTTGTTTTGGCTTTTTAATCAACGCTCCTGAAGATTCGAGCCTTTTTAGGATGTCAGAGTAATTGTTGCTTCCTGTTACTTCGTGCTTTGGTTCTATTGGATCTTCGGCCTCGTCATCTGAAAAAGCAGGTAAAGGTTTATTACTTTGTGTTTTGTACTTTCTTATCATTTCTTAAAAACAAAATCAACGAGACATAATTTAATCTCAAGAATTTCAGTCTTTAAATACAACGTGCAGTAATGAACATTAGGATTTCGGAAAAGGTCATAATTTACTACTGGTTTTACACATTTAGAACAAATTTTTGTTTAAAAAGATCTACGATTCCGCAGACTTGTGGTCCGCGCCTTTATTTGGTTCTACGTATCCCTATTTTTTTTAATTATAATATTTTTCGAACTATTAGCCATACTCCACATCGACACTTTGATAAGTGACCATATTGTGATCCACGATTTTCGTACAGTGGTGCGTTATCGGTTTTAACGATTGTCGAATGTCATTTGACTAGGGGACCGGTAGCATAACTACCTAACTTGCAAAATCAACACGACCAGCAATTACACTTGTCAAAAAAAATATCTTCATGCAAATATCTTATTTCGTGGCTAGATCTTTGGCATGCTTATTTTACCTCAATACTTATTATAAAACAAAGTCTTCCGCCGTGTCTGTCTGTCTGTTTTAGATAAACTCAAAAACTATTACACCAATTTTCATGCTATTTTCACCAATGTATAGAGTGGCTCGCGAAAAGTTTTAGTACGTAATTTGTTAAGTTTTTGTATACATATATTGACTAAAATATAACGATTTTTGTTGGGAATGTCGTTGGAAAATTGTAATAATGGCGTTTGATATTGAAGAATTGGGTAATGGGTCAGAAGTAGGTAATGTTATTACGGCTTTAACCGACATACGCGCGGGCGAATTCGCGGCCAACAGCTAGTCTAAAATAAAAGCGAAAAAATTGGGAACCAAGGCCTGTAGAAAAGTTACACGTGACCAAGAACTAATGCTTTTGAATCGCAATGTATTGAAATGACAAAGTCACGTCACTTGTAGAAAATGAATGTCAATCTATTTCAAGTTTTCCATCTGTTTTCTATTCTAATGCGATATAACAATTTCTATATCGTTAAGAGACCCCCCACACTAGCGTCTTTCGAGCGTCGTCGTCGTGCCAGCGTCCGTGCGACGCTAGTGTGGGGGGTCTCTAAATTGTTTCGCTAACGGATAGGTTTTAGCTAGGGACAGGGTCCATACTAACATTATATGATTATAAAATATAATTATATATGCCTACAACTCGCTTGTAGGGTCCTGAGTCTAGCATCAATACAACAGCACCCCTCACCCTTTGTAAAACTTTGTGAAGGCATTCAGTACTTTATTACAGGTAGATACGATGTAAAATTGTTTGAATCAGTCATATTCTGAGGGGTTGAACCCAGACTGAGAATTACATGGAATTTAGCATAGGTACTATCAACCAATATTTATAATAGGGTACAACAGATTTTTCGTACGTGAATCGATGCATTGAATAGTTATGCGATGCATCTGAATAGCTAAGTCGAATTTTAATGATAATCGTACTGCATATTAGGGTTGTTTGCAATCTCTTACGCGTCTGGTAAAACGGGAATAAACTGTTTTACTGATAACATTATCAACTAGTAGCATAACAAATATAAATAGCATTCCGTTGGTAAAAAATAATAAAATTCAATAATAATTTATCCAATTGTTATTGAAGTTTATTAATTTGGGCGATAAATGAAGTATGAAGAAGCAAAATTACAACATTACTTTTTTGACTAATTCGTTAGATTAATTGGAGGATTGTTGTCGTTATATGAATAGTATAGATGTTTATTTTATTTTTACACAAAATCTAAAAATTTTACAATATTATCGGTTAACTATTGTCAGCCAGAATCTACGATGAAACCAACGAATTCAGCCGAAACTTAAGCTCGGTGTGCCCCAGGGAAACCACTGTCTTGGAACCCGCAGCGAAAATGAGATATAATAAAGGAAGAGTAATGAAAGATATTGTCATGGTCTGTAGATTTCACAAATGTAGCCGCATTTTACACCGATATAATATCCACAAACTTGTACAAAATGGGGTTTCCTGCCGGTTCTTTTTCATGAGAACGACATTTTAGGACCGCGCTAGTAGATTTGTAATTTAACCTTTTTAACCACGCCTTTTTAAGCCTACTGGATATAAATGGTAACGCACTTTTAGTGCATTACCTTAAATACTCAACTAAAGTTGGGAACGAAGACTAATATCAGCAGATTCAAATGTTCTCAGAGTGGCTAGCTAGGCTATTCTATATGGTTACTGTAAGCACTACAGGGTACCTACCGAGACCGGTTTCGTCCTTGCTACAAAAGCTTGGCCGACCTATGAAGAAGCACAAAGTTCTTTGAGATTTTTTTTTTTGCTGTAATACTGGAAGTCGAGTTTTACAGACCTGGGCAAATGATATGTAGATTTTGTTTAAGTAAATAACCATACAAACTACAATGAAGTCTTTGTACATTTTTAGGCTAATTATAATCTTGGTAGATCTTCAGACGGCTAAAAAGTATTTCTATAAGGGTTTTTCTTTCCGAGGCACGGAACTCTTTTATTAGATGATTATCTTTGATGATTTTCTTATTTGTCTGTCCGTCTGTCTACTCTTTCTCAGTCACGCGAGAAAGTTATATCAAATATCGAGTAACTGTCCCTTGGAACTGTGAAATAATCAAACTACTAAGCCATCGCAATTAAAAGATACAGCCGTTTGTCCAGAAAATTTTCAACTCGCGTCATTGAATTAAATCCGAATCAAATCCATTGAGAACTCAGAACCTTGAAATTTAGTACGAAATAACGTCGTATAGAACAGATAAAATTGCAAAAAAAAAAGAGAATATATATAAAAATACAGAATGGTTTTCCTTGTGGTGTCCGGATATAAAGAATAGCGCCACCCCATATCCTCCACCGGGTGTCGTAAAAGGCGACTAATGGACCTTAAGACCCAGTGCACTGTAACAAGCACCTTGGGTCACCCGAAAGGGGGCGGGCAAACAACCAACAATCGCATTCCCAAAGAGGGTTAGTGTCAGGCAGGCGGCCGACTATAAAACCATACCCAAAACCATTAGCAACATGTTTAGAAAAAAAACATGTTGCACCGACCCCAAGTAAAATGGGATAAGGGCAGGAAGATGATGGTTTTCCTTTATTTGTAGGAGAAACCCTCAGTGTCGCGAATTAGACTCGCACTTGGACTGATTTTATTTTTCTTTTTATTTAGTGTCGAGATCTTATTTTGGCCACCACGTGACGTAACGGGTTTCGGTTTTTGACTACGACTGTTAAATATTTGTTGTTTCCCAATTATAAAATTCCTAGAAGTTTATGAATGCCATGGCGTGAAAAAGATGCTGCATGCGTTTTATAGTGGCATATATGGAGGAGAAACGTTACACATTGTTGTTTTATTACACGTTATTCAAGCATATTTATCAGGATTTCCCGACTAGTATCGGAGTTAACCGGAGTCCTCAATCATAAGCTTCTTATTGGATTTTATTATACAAAAAAAAACGCAATGAGTTTGGTAGAAAGATAGGATCCATAATAATTTTCGATATGTGTATAAGCAAATGGGTGTAACATGGGCTAACAAATTTGACACGCGTTTTGACCAGGATAATAGTTAATACTGCCTTTAAACTTAAGATATTCCCCGTTTCTTTAAATTTAATTTTCAATGTTTCACTGCATTGCAGGTATTGACATTTCGCAGTTGTTCTTTTATATTTTTAATCACTAACGGTACGTTCACACGGAGCCACGTTTTCCCGAATCTTATTTCCATCGGATCTGGAAAAACCGAATGTTGTATTCACACAGCACATCTTGCATTGCCGTATCCGACGGCCTCATATCAGGATATAGGCAAATAACCGAATCTACCCCTGCGTGTATCGTATGAACGCGTGTATTGAATGCGCTATACTACTGCACCGGATCTGATATTTTGCAGTATTGCCGGTTCGGTTTGTAGTCGCAAAATCGGATGTCAACTTCAGCAAGATTCGTTTTTTTTGTCATGTCTTGAAACCGAATGCATGTGTGAACTCATTCATTGAAATACTGTTGCCACTAAACCGAATCCTGCAAAAAACCGATTCGGTGGAGAAACTCTCGACGCCGTGTGAACGTACCGTTAGACTGAACAATCAAGTCAACCACTCCAGGCAATACATCCAAAGCACACGACACTACATAAACATGCTATAACTATACTTATTATTTAAACCATTAACCAAATAAGATAGGAACGTGTGGAAGACATGCTGCGCCGACCCCAAATAATAGTTGGGATAAGGGGAGGAAAATGATAAATGATGATGATGACCCAAATTGCTATATTATTAAGCGTGCGAGGAAAGCGACCATAGCTTAAACAGTCATCTTTTGCACTTCATTGTTCTCAAACTTCTCCTAGACGGCCTCAATTGGATTTTTTTTATAATGGATGTGACTTTTTCTCGTAACATGCAATTATTTTCTGAAAAATTTATACCTAAAAAAATGTTTTTTTGCTATTTTAGTTCTTCGTGACATCAACTCGCTTAAACAGGTTAGCGGTGGCGAAAATACGCCTCGGTAACAAACCTAGTAATATAGTGCTCACAGACCACAGGGCCTAGACAATGTTACTTAGCATTAGAATAGTAAACAAATAGTAAACGGCAAACCTATAGGCATAATAATCCTTTTCTGTGAGTGGCGTGATTTTAACTTGTCAGTTCAATACATTGGAGCGATTCAATAGAATTAGCACTGGTGCATATCTATTTGTCTACAGGCCTAGTTTTAGAAAATATAAGAATACTAGCTTTTTCCCGTGACTACGCTTGCGTGGCTGTCAGATTTCAGTCAGTTAAAAAGCAGCCCATGCATTAATCCAGGGTGTCAACTTATTCCATACCAAATTTCATCCAAATTTGTTTAACTGTTTAAGCTTGAGAGATACTAACTAAAACTAATGAATATTGTCACAAACTTTGGCATTTATAATATTAGTAGGAAGAAGGATTATGTATGTAGCTTAACTTGGCCTCCAATGATCTTTATTTAATAATTAATCTCCACTTTCGAAAGGTTGATAAATTTTATCCGCTGTCGAATCTGATCACCATTGACTAATTAATAGTCTAGGTTTTACATGTAATCAATTTATTTGCTTATTTAGTTTATGTACAACACCATTCTAATTAAAATGACTTACCTACTACTAAATTAAAATTGAAAACAAAATACATTTATCAATAGATGAGTTTCCCAGAATGCAAGGGTTAGTCTAATATTTAAAGAATATTCATATTTAAGAACACCTTGTTATTAACCTACTAAACGCAATGAGTCAAGTATATAATTTTCTTTTAATAGGGCAAGTTTTAATAGAAAATTATATACTTGACTCATTGCGTTTAGTGTGTTTATAACAAGGTGTGTGAAAATTTGCCAAGTAACATCATTAAAAGGTACAGAAAAAAAATGAAAAATGTTATCAGGAAACTGCTGGAAAAACAGGTTTGCATTCCTGTAAGTATTAGAATTTTAGGTATTTAATAGAGACTTTTAGTTGAGACTCTCAACATATACTAGAAATTTGATATGCGTAAATAAAATAGATTTTGAGTTATAGGGGGGTCGAAATTGGCCCTGAAATGGTTGTGTAATATAACCCACGGCCGGTGTGTAGCTTTTTTTGCTCGAACTTAGCAGACACACTGCCGTGTGTCTAGATTTCTGTTATAGAACTGGAGTTTTAAAGTGTTTTTATTAGAAGAATATACATATAACTTAAAAATTATTCTAATAAAAATGCTTTAGAATCTAATAGGAAATAATACTTAAATGCTTTTTTAAACTTGGCTTTATTTAAAAGTAGTCTTATTTTTTTTTTAAGCATACAACAAATTTTTAAACCACCCTTGTTATTAATTTAAATATATTATTTAAATTTTAAAGTACATTATGAAAATATAATCAATTGATTTTTTGTAATTACTATTTACTGATTGCCTATCCTGTCCTATTGCTAGGCAAACTTTGTTGACTTAGTTCATTTATAGTAAATCCTATTGTTCTTATTTAGTGAAGCTTATGATCTATAATATCTGTGATAAAATACATGGTGAATTAAAGGGAAACAAATAAAATAATTTACTCTTATAGGATGTTTAGTAACTAATATCAAAATGCTTGATATCAAATATAATTGTGAATTATGATTGGGCATTACACCCTGCATAATAATAATGGATAATCCGTTATTGTTATGCAGGCCATAGCTAGTCACAGGCCTCTTCCCTTATAGGGAAGGTTTAAGCATTGATTGCCATACTAGCTCACTGAGGATCAGCAATATCAAAGTACAATAATTGAAATTTTCCTAACAATGTTTATCTTTGAAATAAAATGTTTTCTTTTTTTCTGCATTTAGGATAACTTTTATTACTATTACATGTCAATATTCATTAAGTATAAGCTAGCTGGAGTCGACATTGCCTAGCTGGCTACACTGAAAAGAAACATTGAAACAAACTCATTGTGTCTTTTGAAGTCCAGACAATGTAGTGTTCTATGTCGAGTAAACAAATGCAGTGTCAATATTGTGCATATTTGGGTATCTAATCTATCTAAAATCTATGCAAGCTTACTACAAACAAACACTACAAATACACATAGACAAACATGTTTTTTTTTTACTATGATCTCATATTAGACCTTTGTAAATGTCAGTAGTTCTAAATTTAAATAATCCAGGCTTAGTTTTACTGATGCCTTCGTACATGCATTAATCCGATATAATGTATCATATTATTGTATGAATACTAATGAAGCAGATACTTAGTTTTTAAAATTACTATATTTAATCTAAGTAATGCTACTTTTCATTGATTGTGTAATTATATCACCTTAAAACTAACCTGAGTTGTTTGTGGGTGATGAAGGTAATACTGGGGCATGTTTAGTTGCCATCATCTACGATACCTGTGAACAAGTTATAATCCTGTATAAATATTTAAGTTAACTCTATGGTAAATGTTACTAAATTTGTGAAATTATGAAAAGAGTATTTATTTGCTATGAAAAGTATCATAACTTCTTGCTCAACAGGAATTTTTATTCCACCTTTGAAGGCTTGCCTCATGGCCCATACAGCCTGTTGGATTTTAGTTAGTAAACAATTAGAATAGGCTAGATTTATACTTGATAGTTGCAGTAATCTTTTTGTTATAAACTTATTCACAGATAATATGTTAGTAAACAAACATCAAATTCACATTCACGGTCACAGTTGCATCAAAAATTAAGTTAGTGAAGCTTCACAGGACGTAACAATGCATTGCTTATTGTTTTCATAAGTTTACGATATAAGAAGCAAGTCTTAACAATAATTATCAAATCAATTAGAATTTCGTTTGAACTTGAATAAGTAGTCAAAGACTATTAGTAAACTTTATAATTAAATTCTTATGCAAAACAGTTTGATTGCTACGCATAGTTGTATTTCGTACCCATTTTAAAACAAATGTTTACATGCTGCAAAACATAATAGAACTAACAGTATACTTACAATCATAACTAGTTACACATGAAACAGGAGTCGAATGTTGTTTATCGATTAATATATCGCCTTATTTTGGTTCATAATCGTCCAAAATATAATATGAATCCCACCCGGCACTGTTCTTTACGTAAGTTCACGTTAGTTTACATCTAAATATAACACTGAGTTACTATTTCAAACCACAACTTCATAACCAACACGAAAGATCGCTTTCCCGGCTTTCACTGCGTCCTATTATAACCTACAGACAACATTTACTAACACTAGGAAATCAAAATGCAAATCGTTTGTTTTCCGCGAACTTCTGTCACTTCAGTTCACTCATTTCGCTTCTGCAAGAAAATACAAAATGGCCGGCTAAATAAACCAAGATCTCTGTCAAATAAAGTCAAATTGTACCAACACGATAGTCACTGAACGCACTACAACTGACGACTTTATGTCAAATGAGTTATGTTTTGCAAATGAAATCAACTTAATTATGTAAATTACAAGTCCAATAATTATCACGACAACTTCGATCGCAACACAATACACGGTATTCACGGTGATTTTACCGTTGACTGAGGCTGTGAGGCAGACCTTAACTCTGTTCCTTTCACTCACAGGCAAACACAGACAGACGCGGCTGCCAGTGCCAGTATGGCGGACTGCCAGTATTGGTTTGCTGGCAAATTCCTAGCGGTAGTCAGCAGCAGCGTAACCTGTCTCTTTCTTACTAGTAAGGAAGAGTAGCAGTCGATATACTCGTCTCTATCGCACGGTTGGTACGCGACGCCATTTCAACATAGACATTAATAACTATCAGGCTAACATAGTGGTGTATTATCAGAATGGTGCGCCCCCATTTTGTTTCGTTCGTAATGACCTCGCTCGATCGGCTCGAGTGGCAAGCAACGCAGTCGGCACTCGTCGGAAGTAATAATAATAGTAAATACAGTTGAGCCGAAACATGACTCACGCTCACGAACTGTGCTGTGTAGGTAATTGAGCGCTGTGGGATAAGCGTAATAATTATCGTGCTCTACCTTGCTATAACCATAGCTTGATTGATAACATTTATGATTGATTAAAAGTTAAATAGGTACTTACTTATCTTTTTGCGTACCTACCTATTTAATTACATTGTAGATACACATTTTCAGTCCCTTTATGTTGCATATTATGTATAGTATATAAAAAAAGAAAATAAATAAATATTAAATTAAATATCTAACTAGGTACCTATGTAAAGAAGGTGTTTACGAAAAAAAACAGAAAAAATAGCTATAGGTAGACATCATTCTAATGCTTTTTTTTATATTCTGTGCGTAAATTATTGACTACTCAATCCGTGTCTATTGTCTGGATAGAAATGGTCCCTAAATAATCCTTTAAAAGGCAGCCTGTAAAAATTACGTCATAGTGTATTCCGACAAAAGAAAAAAGCAACGTAGCTGAGTCGCCGAGACTGGGGAGAGTGAACTGCGTATTTCTGGTTCTAACCGGTTTAGCCCGGTAAGCAAGCACAGTAAGACGAGCGCGCGCAAGCAGTGTAGCGAGCATTCTATCTCTCTCTTGCTTGAGTTAACGATTTTGGGATTATTCTCGAGTGAGACGCTTTTTCCATAACGCTTGGTCTGGTTTATACGTTATGGTTCTTACACAGGTATAAACATGATTTGTACCTACCAATGTACGAAGTTCCTGTTCGAATGTAATTCGAATAAGGTATATTTATAGAAATTCGTATCAAATTAGACATAAACGTCTCTAGAGAGGTTCATTTACGTTTCAGCAGAGCGAATTGGAACTTCTGCTGCTATAGACGCTCACTTACTTTTATTTAAATGTATAGCAAGACGGAGTGGCTTAAGGAATGAGCTATTATTAAATTAATAAAAAAGAGCTCGTATTCTCCCTTTATTTTTTGTACCCGAGATAAAATTATTGTGATGTGTAATGTAAAAATTGGGAGCGTGGACACGAACTAGGTTTTTTTTTAAGGAAGAAAAAAGTCAATTCACTTTTGCGTATTATTCATATCTGCGTATTATAGTCAATTTTGCGTATCGTATTTATTATCTGCGTATTGTAGTCAATTTTGCGTATCGTATTCATATCTGCATTTGTAGTCAAATTTGCGTATCGTATTCATATCTGCGTGTTGTAGTCAATTTTGCGTATCGTATTCATATCTGCGTTTGTAGTCAAATTTGCGTATCGTATTCATGTCTGCGTTTTTGTAGTCAATTTTTGCGTATCGTGTTCATATATGCGTTTTGTAGTTGTGCGTTGTATTCGACTGCCATATTGGGTATAAACAAATAGAATGAGTAAAAACACAGATTATTTGAGATTAGTCACATTCTTGTTTGTTATATCTGATAAGGTGGTTTCTTAATAATAAATTGATAAGGTCATTTTATATTAATGAATCGAGTATATTATAGTATACTTTACTACTTCTTTAAGTGATTATTATAAAACATGTGATGGAATCCTTGTGTTTATGAAACAAAATTGAAATTTTCATTGTAAATAAATTATATGAAATGAAGGGAAGTTTTATTCGAAATAATACTTTTGAAGATTGACGTTTTTCTTTTGATAAGGTTTAATGTATATTTACGCAACGCACACAATTCGGAAAGTTATAAAATTTCTCAGTTTTTGTAACATTTTATAGATGTTCTGCTCCGCTGAATTTATATGGCCTATTTTACTTGCTGATAAAGCATATACCTACTGGAAAACAAACATTTTTAAATGCGCTTTGGAGTTAATAATTGGCCGAAATAAAACAAATATTGCTTTTAAATAATATTAGTGTATAAAAAACTACAGAATGGATAATTTTTGTTCTTATTTCATCCCTTCAGGGGTTGGCTCCCCAAAATTTTGCTTCTAAGATACTTTTTTTGTCTTTGTTGTAAATTAATATTGTTATAAGTAGATTAATAAGTTGCATTGAAGCAAAAGATCACACAATAAAAATAAGATGTGTGTACTGTAATGTATCTATGTAGTAAGTTAGGAAAAAAAATTGTACTGAAACTAGACAATTATATTTCAGGTTTATTTTCAGATACGGACATATGGATTTAAATCGATTTTGATTACGTTATTGTTTATTAAAATAAATACGCGTGAGTTAACCGTGTAATTACCAATTATGAATTCGTCCGACGAAAGTCATTATAATAAACATTTTGGTGGCGTTTTTTGGATCTGAAGTGTTTGCAAATTATTTGTTTGTTTCGGATTGTTAGGGTTAAGGATAATAAATGTTTAGAAATTATAGAAGTAAAATGAAAATATCTCGTTTATCCGTCTAAAAGACAAAGTGGCAATGCCTAAGAAAGTAATAGAAGTAGTCATTACGTGTTCCATTTAACTCCACACCTAATCGAAATTATTCGCTTTACTTATAATGGTTCGATTCCGGTTACGTTTTATAATTTTAAATTTCGGATATCCTGTACTTTCGGTTACCATTACCATAGTTCCAGTTACCAGTTCCATAATATTCCTGATTCAAACTACAAAGCAATATTGTCTTCTTATCCTTATTTCATCCCCTTGATGGACACATATCCAACAGCAAATATTAAAAAGTATGGCACCTAAGTCATGTGGCGACTGTTTAACGACGTCGCAAAATTGGAAGCGTAGCCACTACGTGTTTTTTTGTCAAAGAACTGACTGCCGAGAATCAAATCAAATCAAATGCTAAATGAATGCTATGGTGACTCGGCCTTGCAACACTTGTATGCCGGAAGTAGCCAGGCCGACGGTCACTGGCGACGTCGGTGTCGCCAAGATGTCTTAGCAAGATACAGCTAATTATCAGAGATTTTCATGTAAAATGTACATAATACCAGCTGATAAATGTTTTACAGCTGGGCTATGGCCCCTTTCTATATAAAGAAGGGCCAAGGTTTGATCACTGAGCTTACTCAGAACGGGTTGGAGATTAAAGATTACAATATTTGGTATCCAGGAACCAATGTTTAGAATCATTATTTGTCTGTCAGAAACCTTTTTATTTTACTTTTTGTCTTCCGTGGTGAAACGCTAATGACTTCAACCCACGCAGAGGGCACGGCGTGGGGATATGTCGGATTCCCATCGACACCCCGGGCCAATTCTATTACCTAAGCCAGCGTCACGGGCTCACTCACGCATGCTCTGCGTGACCCTGGCTGGGGTCGAGAGACCTCGCATACAAACATAAGCAGGTTTTCGTTACGAATTTATTTTAACGAGTCAGTTCAGTTCAGTTTTTGGTATCGGTTCACGCAGGAGCTGACCACGTACGGGCCTCCGGCCACTACCTCCACCGTGTTGCACTAAGGGAGGTACGACTGCGTGCCATCAGTGCGGCGATCAAGACGACACCACTTTCTACACACTGGCTGTATATCCTACCTTCGCGTTGTCTCGCGCCAAATTTGTCTCGGCGCTGGGAGACGTCGATGTCGCCACGTCAGCGGCTGTTGTTGTTGCAGCGCGCGGAAGTTGCGTAGCTTGTGGCGCGCTGTTCTTCTTCCACGGACCGTTATGTCCTCGAAGGAGGCAGCGGAGCGCGCCCCCGAAGACAACCTGGATGTAGCCCAAATACAACGACGTGGGTTGGGGCGGCGCAGACCAGCGCATGAACACGCTCTCCCTAACAAGAGTTCAAGATGACAGTCATGAGGATGTCTGTCATCTGATTATCTGGTCTTCAAATGCGAAAGGAAGCCGTCGGCTTCTTTTTGCCGATGATGCCCCGGTGCGTGACGAATTACTATGCATTTCCACACAGGGACCAAATATGGGAGACGTTACACGGCGGTTTAGGTTTAGTCTTTTAGAGTCTGACACTAACCACTTCTTCCTCCGAGAAGGTGAGTGTCCAAGAGGATTCCACCGCTTGAGCAAAAACAAAGGTTGGTACCGATTAGTACAGCTCCTGTAGTTACTGACATTTCTACAGCCACTCGCACTAGCGTCAATAGATAACCCTCAAATTTATAGAAATGACATCTCGCAAGTAACACCCTTTGCAACCATATCATCTTTCACACAATCGATCCATCGTTCCTCTGGTCGTCCACTTCCCCTATGTCCATCGTTTAGTTCACTTATTGAATTGCTTTTCGACAGCTGTTTCATCCCTCCAGGGGTTGAGTTTCAAATATACTTTAATACTTTAAAATTTTTCCTCACGTGTTTATTCCGTTTGGAGTTTTTTACCAATACCAACTATACCAAGGTCACAAGGAAAAACATTCATTAATCACCATATTGAAATGGCGGAATGTTGCGTCATAGTTTTTATAGCCTAACCTAGTAATAAAATATTGGATGTACGGCCAATAAAATACGGATTATAAATTTGATTTATGTTTTAATACGTGTACTAATAAAATAGCAACACAAATCCATTTAACTCATTACACAAACTTTTCATGGTAGGTAAGATCTTCAAATAGATCTTTTTACTTGATATAAAGATACAAGGATCTTTGGCACGTGGATGAGATTAGCATGAGGGTACTCGTGTTGGATTGATTCTTGTTGCGAATTTATGTCATAATACATAAATTCGCAACACGAATCAATCCAACTGTCTGTCAAAAGTGACAGTTTTTCGCATTCGACTTCATTCGTTCCGGTTTCCGCCACGTGCCAAAAAATCTTTGACAAAAACATTCAAATATATGAAAATAAGCCAACATCTTATTTCTAAAAGCTGCAATAAAGACGATAAAATGAAAATGAGGTAAAGGGTTTTCAGACGGAGGTTTATAAGCTAATATCACCTAATATCCTGATCGTCTATTGCTTTAACTTTGTGCTTAAAACAGGAATATCACTGAAGCGAAACGCCAATAACCGCAACGTTCTGCTATCTCGCTTCCACAACCGCAACAATCTGCTTCAAGAGCCAAAAGTATTGAATGTAGTTATAGGTATAGGCACTAGTCTCTCCGGGGATGAAACAGGGTGAATCGGAAAGGATGGGGGGAAGGGGGGGGACTTCATACATTCAACCCTCTCCCCAGACGCGGAAGTAATATAGAAAGGTAAATTATATTTGTTGCAGGCAGGATATTTTTAAGGAAAATTGGAAATGCTTTTTATTTTGGTTTTTAACTAACACTAGGTAAAGTATTCGTTTACTAACATCTCATGGATCCTTTATTTTGGTCTGAATTAGGTGTCTTATTAGGTACTATTAATTGAATATAATTTAAAGCTGTGATAGCTTAGTGGCAAGACCGTAGGACTGCTAAGTCAGAGGTCTTGAGTTCGATCCCCACGGCGCGCACCGACTTTTCGAATGTTGTGTGCGTTTTAGAAACAAAATATCACAGCTTCCGTGTTTCGGAAGGCACGTAAAAATGTGGGTCCTGCGCCTGATCTCTCTCCGGTCGTGTCGGATTACCGTCCCATCGGGTCATGAGAGTAAAAGGAATAGAGAGTGCACCTGTGTTTGCGCACACGCTTGTGCACTATAATATGTCCTGCGTAGCTGGCTGGTGTCATAGTAACACTGGCTGCCGTGGCCGAAATCGGTCTGGACCGCTATTATTATTAATACTAAATTAATGGTCGGTATTTTATATGATTGAAGAAACCTGTAACCGTTCCTGCTGTGGGATTTTCATCTATTTGGTATTCTTTTTTATTTCATCCACATTTCACTTAGATAGTGTATTACGTAAATGTTTTTCTCCTCTTTACGTCGACTAATCAAAATTGTCGCAGGCGAGAAAGGGATAGCGCTATGCAGCCATATATCGTCATCCCTTTTGAACGAATGTATAATTAAAAGATAACTATTTTCTGTATTCACTTGCAATACTCTGTTTGTACATAGTAACTTGGCCTATTAACTTTAATTCAGTACAACACGTAAAGGCTACTGATAACCTACATTGCTTAAATTATTCTGTAGTCGTTCCGTATTTTTATTACTCAGGTTGTGTATTTCGATAGTCACTAATTAGCAGTTTATTTATTTTCTACTTAAGATTAGATACATGTTTAACTGAGATATTAAGACCTTTTCATAATGTAGTGTACTTCAAGAGGGCTTTCATTCACCTCTGACAGTCTGTCAAAATTGTGGAAGAGAGACGCCGCTCTACGTCATATAGTTCGCTGTCGCGCTACAAGAGCCAGTTAGTAGGCGCCCTTTATCGATTGTCGCTGCCAAAAGGTCAACGCACGTTGTTATAGATGTGTTGTGTCCTTACACAATAGCCATGCACGACAACGGCACAGCAACAGCACTATACGTGAATTATTCAGAGTTTCGTATGGTATTATATTTAAATATGCGTATGTACCGAGAGGAGATACATTATTCAGAGTATTGAACTCTGAATATTGTTTTTACTCTTGATAGCCTACGATAGGAAGTGTCTAAAGCCTAGTAAGTGGTATGACTATAAAAATGACAATTCTAAGGTCTATAGTTCGTGCCCCACGGGGCGCACTGACTTATCGAATGTTGTGTGCGGTTTAGAAATAAATATCACAGCTTTCGTGTTTCGGAAGGCACGTAAAAATGTGGTTTCTGCGCCTGATTTCTCTCCGGTCGTGTCAGATTGCCGTCCCATCGGGTTATGAGAGTAAAGGAACAGAGAGTGCATCTGTGTTTGCGCACACACTTGTGCACTATAATATGTCCTGCGTAGCTGGCTGGTGTCATAGTAACACTAGCCGCCGTGGCTGAAATTGGTTTGGAGACATTATTATAGTCGACATTTAATACATTTTGAAACGGTGATGTCACCTCGCGTAAACAATGCGGTGCCGAGTGAGAGCGCTTCAATTGATTCAAGGCGACAGTGCAGTTGTTGTGCTGTTGTTTTGCTTGTGTAATAAACAATGACCTTCAGAGACAATTGAGATTTGTCTGCGTATTACGTTTGTACATCTGTAGATAGCTAGCGATGATTTGCGAGACCAGTGACGCGCTAGGTAGAAAATAGTGGCAGGAAAAAGGGGAGGCCTATATTTATTTATTCATTCCTTTAATTTAGGCAACTAGGGCCCATAGAAAATACAATGCTTATATGGCTAATGGCAGTAGGTGATTTTTGCTTGACTGACCGATGATGATGATGAACTCTAATTAAGTGGTGTTTTGTTCTTTAAATGAAAAGATTACGTGCCTGAACTCTTATCTACCATTCAGCAGGAAAACGATGGAAGAAACATTACCAACGCGGTTTATCACAACCTGACCGCAAAACCGTTATCGCTTGTGTACAATAGGTACCTAGAAATCCTGATAGCTGTTAGCTTACCATTTAAATTAATAGTGTTACAGTTGTGGTAGAGCGCCGCTCTTCGTCGTGTAGTGCGCACGTGCGCGTTTTTAAATCACGCCTGAAAAAAGGTTCTTTTAAGATTTTCTAATAGTCCCCCCTGGCTTCTTATTCCTATTAAGTAGTATGTACTGTGACGATTATTTTACAATAAAATTTCTGAGCTCTGGAGATGGGTTATTTTCTCTAATAAGAAGACTTTTCTAAGCGGTAGAAGATTTATAGGCTGGCACTTTTATGACTGGAGATTATTAGAGATAGATTTTTTTTAGGAAGATAAATGTAAAATTCTATGCTTATTTTTGTTTTTTTTTTTTTTATGCCGGCCCTCTTCTGCTGTCTAGATAGACCAAATAGGCTGGATCTTCCTATACAACTTCGAATTTTATTATAATCCCCAGACAGTAACCAAGTTTTTTGTATTTATACAAAGGCGATTTATTTATCTAAAGATTTATTCAAACGCGACGCGACGCTATTACAAGGGTTCTCTTGTCTGTCCGTCCGTTTGTCACAAGTCTACATCATTCTCACAAATGATTTTTTCTATAAAAATTAACACTAAAATAATGGTGATATTTTTGATAATATCACCGGGGCCTGTCGAAAAACATTCTGTACTTTTAAAATAATAAATCCCATGTAGGTTTATACTAAGCATATTTATGTACATAAATATCTTTCGCCATTTCGAAATGGTGATTAATCATGTCGGTATCACCATTTTTGAACGGTGATTATCAAACTGGTTTACGATAAGATCAGATTGTATTTATCGACGATAAGCAACGGAAACCCAATAAGATACATACATAATAAACATTATTAAACATTGCAGTTAATAACGACTTATGCCTTTGAAATAAGATTTAATTTCGTATAGCTTAGCAGAAAATGTAAAGTTGTAGATTCATAAAGATATTGTTTAAAGAATGTCTGTGTTTTGATATACCAATACATTTCGCATTGTATTCAAGAACGATAGTAAAAGTCGTCTTTAAACAGGTCTCCAGACGTTTAAACAAGTTTGTCTAAAACACATTGTTTGTTTTGACTCGGAAGAAATATAAACAGCTGGTTTGAAAGGCCTTTTTTTGTTTTCGGGGCGAAACGCTAATGACCTCAAACTTCAACCTACGCCGAGGGCATGGCGTGGGGACATATCGGACTCAAACCGACTCAAAACACGCCGGGCCCTTCTACTACCTAAGCCAGCGTCACGGGATCGCTCGCGCATGCTCTGCATGACTCTGGCTGGTTTGAAAGGCATGTCAAACAAATATAAATTTTCTCCTGTTTCTTTTTAGCGTGTCGACAAATGCCAGTCACATTTTCTTCAATCAGTAGGTACTCAGGTCTAAAAATTTCGGTGGCTTTGTATAGATAAATAAATAATTCGTGTATGCAGGTGCTGGGGCATACTGGGCAGCTTACTAAATGGGCCATGGTTTGAGGAGAGATACCACACAACGTTTTTTTGTTGTTGCGCTTGATTGCGCAGTTCAGTTTCGTTAAATAACCTTGAGGTTCAAAACATCTCGTAATGTTAAAGGCGGACATGTTGGGCGTTATCTGTCATACTGTTTTTGTTATTGAAATGTGCAATTTTGTAAGAGACAAATAAAGAGCTACAATAATCTTTCGGCACGCGGACGAATTCGGAACTAATGCCGTCATATCTTAAAATATTTGTGAATACAACCGAAACAATCTCTCTCTTATCTCTTTATTGTTATACAGAACAAAACAGATTTCCTTTGTTTTTATAACTTTTGATTGACGATTTTAAGTCATTCTTTTTTGTAGTTGTTTTTTTATCTATTATGAATCGAATTCAACCAATTTTAGACTTGAGGTTTGGTATAATATGGTTATTTTTAGTCTCTAAGTAGGCGATCATCTTCGTTAGTTTTAGAATTTGCCGTCGATCACCCCACGCAATAAGTTATTTTGAGGAGTGCATTATTAACTTATTCAATAGTCGGGCGATAACTATCGTTAGGTGGGTTCATAATTAATAATTCTATATGCGTGAGTAAACCTTTAGCACTATCTATAGTCAGGTGAGTTGTAAAGTAGTAAATCTCCTAAGCATAATCACAGTATGACATCTTTATACAATCGGGTGCAACGCCAGTTATGCCTACGTTTTCGGATAGTGGCATCCGCTCAGCATGCATCAGCTCGTCACGAGCGAGTCGTATTACTATATCACGTTATGAATAAAATAAATATCATGGGACAATATCCACACACGGCCATCTGATCCCAAGCTAATCAGAGCTTGTGTTATGGTAATCAGACAGCTGATAAACGCACTTACTTTTATATTGTTGAATATACACATATTATAGATAAATCACATCCAGACACAGAACAAGTGATCGTGCTCATCACACAAACATTTGACCTGGATGGGAATCGAACCCACGACCTCCGGTTTAGCAGTCAAGGCCACTAACCACAGTAACCACTAGACCAACAGGCCCGCCAAATCGCGACGCGCACGAAACTCTTTTATAAAAAGAGCCTATTAGACATATTGCACTTAAATTCTCGGTTTAAAAACAATGCTTTTTGAACTTCTTACAATAGAACAAAACACTGTTAGTTCATAATATCACCTTATCAGAGAGAAATTCGTTGCAGATCGTAAAATATTATTTATGTAAAAATCTGTCACCAGATAATTTTTACGACTTTAAAATTATTCCTTGTTACAACAAAAGTATCACGGTAAGGGATTATCCCTCCTCGTTTCATAGATAATTTTTCGGTATATAAACCCTATGATTTTAGTCAGAGATCATTCCTAGTTCCGACGTATTAGGGTGTACTTTACCATATAAATTGTATCAAAGTCTGTACTCAGCAGCATCGATTTATTATTTCATTCTCCACGTCAAAGCGGAGTAAACCGCTCACTTACCACGAATGTGAAACATAACTGGTGAAGCGCAACAAAATCCATGCCCAATAATGCATAATAATAAGCCATCTGGTCAACAAAATTATTCATTTATTTATTTATTAGGTACAGTTACAGTTGCACAGTTCCTTATAACTAGTATACCTACATAACCCTGTGAGGGCGCAGCAAATTCCTTAAGACTAGATATTACAACAAATTGCCTTAAAACTAAATATAATACTTTTTTTATTCCAAGAATTATCTTTTTGGAATAACAGCTTATAAAACTTTTTAGTATACAATGAAACTTACATAATAATAACAATAAAAAAGGAACAAAATATGTAGATAATTTATGTTTAAAGTTAGTAATAGCATTTATGCATACCAACTTAGCATATTATGTATTATATTATTTATGCGAAGAATACAGAGATATATTTTATTGCGAAAACATTCCGTTGTCTTTCACTAACAAAGTAAAGCACTGTACCTATACGCACTCGTATTAATGACCCGATATTCATCAAACCTTACAGATAAACACCATCGCAAAATGCATAAATCAAAAGGCAAGTTAATCAATCAAAATCAAAATCAAAAGGTTTTTATTTCGTGTAGGCCTTCTCAGGCACTTTCAAAACGTTGCTGACTCTAGTTGCGCGGTTCCAAAATGTCATTCTTATGAAGAAGAACCGGCAAGAAACTCCATAAGTTACTCTTTTAAAATGAGGAATAATATAATCCAACATTCACACTCACCTTGGAGCGTACCAGTACACCTAGTGCCTAAAAATCTAGATGCATCAAGTGAACAGAAATATAGAATGGTTGTAGATTATAGAAAACTCGACGAAATTACTTGCGACGATAGATATCCCTTAATTCCCTTACCCAACATCTCAGATTTGTTTGAAAAACTTGGAAATAGTTCTTATTTTAAAACCTAAGATTTAGCAAGTGGTTATCATCAAATAGAAGGTTTAGAAGATAGGCACAAAAACCGCATTTAATACACAGTTCGGACACTATGAGTTTCTAAGAATGCCATTTGGTTTGAAAACAGCACCCGCTACTTTCCAACGAGCAGTGGATAATATTCTTAGAGGATTACAAGGAATTCATTGTTTGGTTTATTTAGATGACCTAATTATTTTCTCTCAAACTTTAGATGAGCACACAAGAAATTTACCTAGAGACTATTTTCCAGACATTAAGACAGGCAAATT
Source organism: Chrysodeixis includens (assembly GCA_941860345.1). Classification (NCBI taxonomy): domain Eukaryota; kingdom Metazoa; phylum Arthropoda; class Insecta; order Lepidoptera; family Noctuidae; genus Chrysodeixis; species Chrysodeixis includens. Next base: position 1,902,795 of record OW796112.1, on the reverse strand, counting down.
TGAAAGTGCAGTTGAATAAATCTGAATGATTAAGAAAAGAAATCTTATATTTAGGACACACAATTACTAAAGATGGGTTGAAACCAAATGAAGATAAAATAAAAGCAATTATTAATTATCCAATACCAAGTTCAGTAAAGGAAGTAAGATCATTCCTAGGACTAGTTATTATCGTAAATTCATAAAAAAAATCGCAAAGAAAATTAAACCATTTACATCACTTTTTAAGAAAGGAAAGAAATTTAAAATTACTAAAGAAATAAAAAAATATTTCGAATAATGCAAAGAAATATTAGTTAATGCTCCATTATTACAATTCCCAGACTTTGTAAAAACATTTTTTACTAACAACAGTCGCATCAGAGAAAGCATTGGGAGCAGTATTATCCTATTATCCCAAGGTTTAATAGGTAGCGATAACCAATTGCATACGCAAGCAGAACACTAAATGATGCTGGAAAGAAATATAGTGCAATCGAACATGAATTATTAACAGCCCTATGGGCAGTAAAGCAATTTAGACCTTATCTTTACGGAAAGAAATTCTTAATTTACGCTGACCATCGACCATTATTTTGGTTAAAATTTATATCATCTTTCAGAACCCAATAGTAAATTAACTCGTTGGTGGCTCAGATTACAAGAATACGATTTTGAAGTAATCTATAGAAGCGGCAAACAAAACAGCAACGCAGACGCCTTAACTCGAATAAAAATCAACATGATGAGGAATAGTACTGCACTGAATAGTAGTAGGTAGTTCAAGTTCAACTCCTACCACAATTTCAGCAACTAACCGAGCACAAATTGATCATAAAGAAAGTGACAAAGATATTCATGACTTAGAAACAACTATGACCGCATCTGAAATAGTAAGTGGTCATAGAAATAAAGTGCGTATAACTAATCATGAAATAGACACAAAATCAAACCAAACAATTGTTATACATTGGAATAAAGAAAAACTACAAGTCACTCATAAATTGAGAAATAAACAGAAAATATTGGAAGTTAGATTACCTTCTAACAATGTTGCATTAAACAAAGAATTCATTATTAATAATTTGGAAAAAGGAAAGAAATATTATATCCATTATGATGACAAAATCACAACAAATTTTATTTAATAAAACTATTACAAAAGTATTTTATCTGCTTACCATGAAGGAAAAAACATGTCATAGAGGAATAAAATAAACCCTCACTAGAATTAAAAGAAGTTATTTTTGGTCGAATATGGAAAAATACATTTCTGAATTAATAAATAGTTGTGACATATGTAAAAGAATGAAATACGATAGAAATCCTATCAAAACTCAACCCTAATTAACAAAAACTTGTAGTAAACCATTTGAAGAAATATTTATAGATACATTTTCAATTGACGATTTAACATTAGTAGATTCCTTGTCAAATTAGGACAGGCAGTGGAAATCAAAAGTAGAACCACAGGAGAAATAGTACGAGCCCTTATAAAGAATTCTTCATACTATGGAGTTCCACATAAAATTAATTGTGACCCAGGAACCGAATTCAATAATCATTGAATTAAAGAAATTTTAATATTTTACAAAGTAGAATTACACATCGGTACCCCCAACAATCCTAATTCTATGTGTAATAGTTGAAAGATTTCACTCCACTATAACTGAAATATATAGAATAGCTAAATATCAGCATAAAATATACGATGCAGCATCAGTAATGACATATGCTATCATGTCATATAATAATACTATTCATTCCGCAACTAACTTAACTCCATTTAAAGTAATATTTGGATGCACTAATTCATCAAGAACATTTAATGTAAATTTCAAACATGTTTATATGTAACACTTACTAAAAGAACATAAAGAAAGAACAGAATTATTATATGATTTTCTTTCTAAAAAAAATGATGCAAGATAAAGAAAAGCATCATAAGGTTGGTGAGAATAACAAAAGTACCAATCCGTAAAGTCAAACGACCAACAAACAAATAAATGACTTGGTCGACTCCACCCGTGATCAGAGGGCTGGACTGTATTTCGCGCAAAGAATTGGCATTGCCATTCAGCGTGGTAATGCGGCCAGTCCCCTAGACACGTTTCCCGCCATTGACGGAGATGAGGATATATTTGTCGACAAAACAATGACAAAATTTAAATTTACACTTTTCAAAGTGACTAACATTTTCCGGCTAGTTAGGCCTTTATAAAGTTTATGTTGCGCGACTTACAAAATTCACAGTGGTCTTATTGAAAGATCGCTACTAGGTGACTTTTGGTCTATCACCGACAAAATTTTTTTTACAAATTGTTACACAAAAATGTGAAAATACAATAAAATAAAGTACAGTTTGAAACAAATAAAATCCGGACGTTACTGCTTCCTTGGTGGTGGTGGTGCAGCAAATAGTGGTACTGGATGTCTAGTTCCCTCAATTTCTCCAACAGTGATTCTACCAAAGTGATGACACAGATTGACAGAGCTTTTTGCCCATCACAGCTTCTTCCGGGATGATTTGGTTCAAACATTTAAGGAAGGAGGCCGTATGCTGAGCACTCCCAACGATTCTTAGCCGTCAAAAAGTCAAAAGAGTACGTTACCAGAATCTTGCAGATGTGTTGCTTTTCTTCTCTCGCGTCTTACCGACAGCTTGGAGTTTTCGGTTGTTCTTTCGTGAAACATGTTACCGACGAATTCTTGAAATTATCCTACCGACTGCGCCAGTTATGTTTCGCGTTCGTTGTAACTGAGCGGTTTACTCCGCTTTGACGTGGAGAATGAAATAATAAATCGATGCTGCTTACAGACTTTAATTGACTTAACACACTGGTACAATTTATATGGTAAAGTACACCCTAAGACGACGAAACTAGGAATGATCTCTGACTACAAATCACAGGGTCTATATACCGAAAAATTATCTATGAAACGAGGAGGGATAATCCCTTATCGTGCTACTTTTGTTGTAACAAGGAATAATTTAAAAGTCGTAAAATTTATTGGGTGACAGTTTTTTACATAAATAATATTTTACGATCCGTAATAAATGTCTCTGGTTAAATTCTCTTTACATAACTACATTTTCTAATACAACTATAACTTAACATAACTTAACGTTTTTTAATACAACAATGTTGCAATACCACCTTATCAGACATGAATTCGTTACAGATCGTAAAATATTATTTATGTAAAAATCTGCCACCAGATAAATTTTACGACTTTTTAATTATTCCTTGTTATAATATAAGTAGCACGGTAAGGGATTATCCCCCTCGTTTCTCTAAACCGGTCAGTTACCATGAACGCGACACATAATGCGGGTTGCAGACCAAGAGCTAAGCTAAGTTAGTTTAGCTTAGCTCGCATAGCTGACGCAGTTTTCCATACTTGTTAGCTTAGTTCCCATAGTTTGCGGTCTGCACAAAGTAATTCAAAAATAACTATCAGAATAGAGCAGGCAATAGTATACAACCAAACCTACCTCAAGAGAATAGAAATGCCTATGATTATAATTTAAATAATAATAATAATCATCCAATAAATAACATTCAACAAAATCCACGCCCAATGATGCATAATAATAAGTCATCTGGTCAACAAAATTATAATAATCCGATGCGATTAAATAATTTTATTAACCTTCTTCATAAGAATGACATTTTGGAACCGCGCAACTAGAGTCAGTAACGTTTTGAAAGTGCCTGAGAAGGCCTACTCGAAATAAAAACCTTTAGATTTTTTTTTTCAACCAATTTAATAACCGTTAAGCTAGCAGAGCTAAACTAACTTAGCTTAGCTCTTGAACTGCAAGCCGTGTTACTCCCTATAGTTGATTGGTTGAGAATGCCTTCGGCATTAAACCCGTCTTTGTACATTGATCGTGTATAAAAAGTGGAATTAAATAAATACATAAACATTTAATGACCTCGCTTGTTTACTAGGTGTCTTTTAGGTAATAATAAACCTAAAATACTCCTAATAACCTACTCAATAAGCGGTAATCATTTTATCGCAACATATTCTGACTGTTTTGGCCATTTCTTTCTATTTCTGACTAGTCGCAAATAAATTAAAAATGATGAGTAGGTAATAAACTTGGTTTGAAATCTTTACTGTAGGCGTAAAGAATGTTTGTGATGATAACGTTAGCGTCAAGTCAATTGGAAAATGTTTAGGGAATTTGTAATTTCCGAACCAATTACTTACTCACGTTTTGCGATTGCAAACTTAAATATTTAAGTTTGCCATTTGACCCATTCCGTGTGATGTCCGGATATAAAGAATAGCACCACCCCATATCCTCCACTGGGTGTCGTAAAAGGCGACTAATGGACCTTAAGACCCAGTGCACTGTACCCAAGCACCTTGGGTCACCCGAATGGTGGCGGGTAAACTACCAACAATCGCATTCTCCAAAGAGGGTTAGTGTCAGGCAGGCGGCCGACTATAAAACCATAGCCAAAACTTTAAGCAACATGTCTAGAAGACGTGTTGCGCCGACCCCAAGTAAAAATTGGGATAAGGGCAGGGGCATGATGATTTGACCCCTTTCGACCCTGCCACACATCGATATATTATATTACTAGCTGTTACCCGCGACTTTGTCTGCGTGGTAATGACGTTGTAGTGCTGTACAAAAAGTAAAGCTAAGTAATGTTTAACGCCAGCTCCTTAATCCAGTTCTGTTCCAAAATTATTTCTTAACTTTCTATTCATATACCTGTAGTCTTACAAACTATTGACTGTTAACATAACATTTGACTGTTAACACTGCTAGTTTGAAAGGTTAGTATAACATTCACATGATGAAAGGCCATATTATATTAATTGATGTGGCCACTATCCATCTTGCACTGATTTAACAATTTGGATTGACTGGACTTGATAACGTGCGAAGAGAAAGGGGTGTGCCGGACTTTTACTGGCTAAAACTGCTGCAGTGCTTCTCCGTTCCCTATTGTCGGGGGCCACGGGAAAGCTTTCGCAAACTACCGCAAACCCCGAGGGGACCTTTTTTTAACGGGAGCTTCTTCATTGACGTGGAGTCAGTTTTCCCCATCGTTTATTAAGAAGCCGTCTTTGCCTTTATCCAGTACAGTAAACTTCCCTAAGACTACTGCCGTAGGCCATTTACGGTGGTTGAAGGAGAGCAAATTGGGCCTTGCGTCTACCCCTTGCTCGGGCACGGATCGGGTGGTGAGATGAGGCCTCCCGTGCTCTTTCCGCGTTTTCTTTGAACTTCATCACTTCTTCGTAGAATTCAGTGACGGCGCACCAAATGACCGCGCTTACGGCAAACTCTCTGGTTTAACTAACGAAAACGCAAAAATGTTATCGATTTTTAGAAATTTATTGCTGAAACACTAAAAATAATAATGAATTGAATCATGGTGTGAAGTTTGTTGCGCCGTTTGTTCTCCATTTTTAAGTTGTTAAGTTTAATTAGAACAACCTTCTTCTTTTCGTGTCAATTGTACGTCGTATTTGGCAACACCAATTGCAGCATCATTGTTCAATTATGTTAGATCCTCCGAATTACAGGTGTGCGGACACTTTGGCTACTCTAGGTGGTGTGACATCGTCTGTACGGAGATGCCGTATTCTCTCTGGATGTAAGTCAGAGGGGTCTGTATGCCCAAATTTGCTAAATTTAGTTTGCAGCTAACTACTTAGGTTCGCAGATGTTTGAATGCTTTCCAAACAGGCCACTTCAAGGTACCTCTAGGTGGCAGATGTCCCTGAGGTAGGACATAAGTGGTAGGTGGTAGATGCTGATCAATCCAGATCTTGCACCGAGCTCGAGTTGGAGTTTTAATGGTAGCTAGGGTACATCAGAAGCTCTTTTGGCTGTTAAGTCTACCCAGCTGTATAGGGGTGTCGTGTATCTGATGCTTTGACATGTTTTTCGAGCGCGTATGCGACTTGTCTTTTAACGTCAGGTAGAGCAGAGAGAGAACTTATGAGTGGGGTTGGTTTTAAACAACCAGATATCATTCGACACATTTCGTTGAGCACTGTGCGCTGTGGTGCGGAGAGCATCAGGTGCCGCTCCTCATTTGGTGGATGTATGTATGTACAGCAGATTAGTTCGGGCACCGATCTTCTATTTCGTTTTCTTTCTACCCCATGACGGACGAATTTTCAAAATGCCTGGTTAGTGCTTACTTAAATGGTCATAAATGTTTCAAGTTTCTGATTCTAGTAGCTTGAGCTAGGCCAACTGAGCCTGAAAAAAGTTAATATTACATGCAAATAACAAAACATTTGCGAGAGTACACGTGCTCGACATACTCGTACGCGAGATTGTCGATGAAAGACAGCCTATCAACACACTTTTACCTATGCAACTACCATATACCATGGCAATTGGTGCACAATTGTGGCAATAGGTACTATCAAATCTACAAAACCACGCGTCACACACGACAAAATTGCAGTCAACAGCTCGTTCACAAAATATAGTATCATCATAGTATCATTTACCGTCCAAACTATTTTTTTGTTTTGGTAGTTGGTTTACTGTCAGTAAATAAGTACTTTCAGTAAATATCCACACCTCCATCTAAATTGTATGAGACTGTCGTGGCTTAAAGAGTAAAAAGTTACCATATACAATTACTTTGGAGCAATTTTACGTTAAAAAAAAAAACCAAGTGCTTCTTACAATACTTTTGTACTACCAAAATTTTAATGCGTGCTCAAAATTATTAAAAGATAAATTCAAAAAGTGTGTGTCGAAATGAAATTTGAACTTGGAGTGAAAAAATTCGAAGCTCGTTATTCCCTGACCCGGCTATTATAATTGCTTGATTGTTTGCCAAATAAGAGGTTAATATTAATGTCAAAACATAAAACCATGAGCAACAGTATTTTGGTCGCTATGGTGACATCTTCTGTCAGACCTGTTACGTGTACTTTTATTTACGTTTCCCTTGGGAATATTTAAACCGTAAATTTTAACCATTTAAGGGCTGATTTAAAAAAAAAGTAGCCTAAGTCACTCTCCAGCCCTTCAACTATCCCCACAGCAAAAAATCAAGCCAATCCTTTGCGCTGTTTTTACGTGAAAGACGAACAAACAAACAAACACACTTCACATTTATAATATTAGTATGGATGTGATTTTATTTACTGCGAAATTTGTTTTTTTTTTTTGCAAAAGTTACACTAATTTCAGCTTTTCTACGAAACTTGCGGTCCCTGTTTGTCTATGCATTTTCCAAACTTGTTGGTAGTCCAAAATAGCAAGAATAGTAGTAATAGGTAGTAGTAGTGTTGTCTTTATCAAATAATTTAATTTTGTTAACCTATAAAGACACGGAAGTTGATAAATATTATTTGTTAGGATGACGAGTATATAACAAATCTATGACATCAACCAAGGTCATTGACAAAGAGAAAACATGCATTTTCAATTAGGCAGAAACTGTATAACTTTTTTTTTATAGTCACACACTAAGGAATTTTAGCCTTGTTTCGCGGGGTGTTTCACAGACATTCAATTCACATGGACAAAGACACCCAGCCATTTTGGATCCTTGTCCTACGCGAGGATCGAACCCGCGACACATCGTGTACTATGGCGTGACCAGTATACATATATTATTGGTGTGATAGTAAAAAAGTAGTTAAAAATTAAATAAGATTTCTTATTAGATAATTTATTTTCTTCAAGGACAAGGGGTAAAAGTGCCAGGCAAGCAATTACATTGAATTATGGACAATAAAATGCTTTTTTATTTATTATTATTAAAGGTTTATTTAAGAATACCTACAAGTCATACAACAGATTAAGCGTAGATAAGTATGAGATAAAAATTCATAAACTTATTAAAATGCAAGTTAAGTTTTAGATGTTTTCATACAGCTTTCGTAAGGCGGTTTATACTGAGTTATTTGTTTATTTACCAACTGTTTTGATCAGACGACGATTTCTATTTGTTTATTTAGCAGTTGTTTCGAACATTTGGAGTTATTTGATCAACGTTAGCAAACTTTGTTACTTACAAGCTGAGAACGCCTATCAGATCCGAAACTAGTCGTGAAACCTGAAGAAATCATTGAAAAATGACGTCATTTTATATCTTTAATTACAGATTCAAACTCTCTACATAATATCCTTCATATTCCTTAAAAGTCTTGCCATCAACTGTTCTATTAGACGATATATATTACCTTATATTGTTATCTGACCAAAGTTGTAAGTTGTCTTGTCCCAAGTCTAGATGTTTAGTAGTTTTCTGCAGACGCAGTATGTTTTCGTTCAGGCGTTTCTTTATTTTGTCGACAGTCTTTTGTTCTTCTTCAATTTCTGCTGATATGTCCTGTAAATAAATAAATGTTGTTGTAACATGGAAACTATAAGGCTAGGCGCAAACAGGCCACCAACCACCGCCACCGGTGGCCAGCGACAGCCACTTAACACGCTTTTTCATATATTTTGTATAGACACGCCGCACACGTGTAGCCGGTGGCGGCCACTCGCTACTGAGAGTGTCCGCGACTCGCTACTTGTGGTCGCTACGGGCCACACAAGACGCCGACACTCACCACTGTCGCATTGCTCCACCCCCCGCGCAGTTAAATGTAGACTGCGCAGCAGAGAGCGGGTTATAATATAAAATGTGGCGGCTTCCGAACACCAGTGGCTGTCGCTCGCTTCTGACACTGTTACAAAAGTGGCGGAAGCGCGCGACAGCTGACGGTGGTCGTGGTCGGTGGCCCGTTTGCGCCAAGCCTAAATACAAATGTGATTTGCAAACACCTAATATGAATGCCGCAATGACAACTAATATCTTTAATGCCCTTCATATAGTTTAATGAATAATATTGACTACGTATTTTTGTAGACTTTTTTTTGTCTCGCAAACAAAAATTTACCAAAGTACAGTCAACGAAAGTTACGCGTGACGTAACATTTTCGTAAAAAAAAATACGAATGTGTTACGTCACAAGAATCTCTTCTAAACTTTAAAGCAGCTTAACTTATCTTTGTAACGCAAAATTACCAGAACTATCCTCCCAAAAACAATCGCTTCTCCATTATTTACATATTTTCTTAGCAAAATAATTATAGTCTATGTTATTCGAGATAACGCAAGTATCCTAACGATACACCCTACATCAAAAACAATTTAAGACTTTCAGAAGTTATGTCCGTATCATTATTCGACTCCCATACACGAATCTTGAAAAAATTACTCTGTTTTTTAAGAGTAGTGAAAAATGAATAAAACTTACCAATCTTCAAATGATTCCTTTGTTCACTCTCCAAGTTTGCTAACTTAGATTCCAACTGTTCCTTTCTATACACAGTCTCTATGAGCCGCTGCAGGTTGTGCGACAGACTGACAGACGGACAGACGAGCGAGCACGTGACGTCATCACGTTGCCACGAGTCTCGTAACCGTTTCGACTGAGGAGTTTAGAGACTCGAATATCCAGATCTTTTCGCCACTGCAAATTATAATCAATGGTTTTAAGGTGTTTTTTTCACGTGATGGACATGAATATGGATGGATATAAGGAAAGAGGACGACCAAAGAAACGATGAATGGATTGTGTGAAAGATGATATGGCTGCAAAGGGTGTGACTTGCGAGATGACGTCAGAAAGGAACGTGTGGAAGAAGAAGACATGCTGCGCCGACCCCAAATAATAAATTGGGATAAGGGCAGGGGAATGATGAAATTGATTGTCAATTTTACATCACTATAGAATTTGTCTGTCGTAAAAAAAGGATATTGGGAGAGACTTTATGTCACTCACCTTTCTAGAATCAACTTCCTATTCTTCTCCAATTGGAATTTCTTCAAATATAGTTTAAGCTCGTCGATGAATGTTGGATTAGCGTTATCTGAAATTATTTATCTGAAGTTTATACAAATAATTTACTTGGATGTTAAGAAGTGGTTAAAAGACATAATCAGAGATAAGTTTGAAAAGGTCAAGATTCGTAACACCTTTTCTCCTAAGATTTGTAGTTGTGGAAAAGAGAGCATATATCATGGCGTAGAGCTGTTCCTCTCTTCAACAAGTTTTACTTTAAAACATAAGTATAGTTAACGACCGATTTCAATATCTTTTTTATGAATAGATTTGGCTACTGAAGGCAGAATTTTCACATAATCTCCATGCAAAAAATGTTAAAAAGTAATTTACAAAATAGAACTAATTTGTCCGTCGACTAATTAGATTTTTTTTACAAATACCCAATTCTGTCAGTGTGGTATGGTTATCTGCATGCACACAATAATATTGCCAATATATAAAGTGTGCTACACCTAATCACATTAAATTAAATACTTTACTATGTATATGTCGATTAACACAAAGAAAAAATAAAAATACGCAATAATAAAATTAAAATATTTCGAACAAAGCAAATAGAATGAAAAACCATAGAAAAATAATTCCTGTGGCTAAACCACTGAATGGATTTAGTTATTTTTTTTAATTCGTTATAGAATACATTCAAGTATATGTGAAAGGATTAAATGTGATTAGGTATGACACACCCAATATAATCTAAGTACGTTTTTATAGACAAAATATTCAAGATAAAATCTTTGTGCTGCAAGACCAATAATCAACCTCTAATATACATTCTAAGTATATTAATAGTTATGTAAATATGTTTTTTATAGTTATATAAGTTTAATCTTATGAGGGTAAATACCTATAGCATCATAAGAGCAGTTTTCAGACACATCTAGATCCAAACTCAGCGTCATCTTGTTCCTGTTGTTATCTCGACGTTCCTCGTAGAAGCGGCGGAGAGTCGATACTGATTCTTGTGGCAGAGACAGCTGACCTAACAAATCACAATTATATGTACACAAAAGTGTCGTTTTATGGCCTATGTAACGATTATATTACCAATACAAAATAATCATCATCTTCCTGCCATTTTACTTGGGGTCGGCGCAACATGTTTTTTTCTTCCATTCTCCCCTATCAAACGTCACACTATCAAAATAATATATTATTAAAAAATACAAATATTAAAATATACTGGATAACATAAAACATTGAAAAATAAATATTATATTAATCACATTAGATTTATTAAAATAAAAAAAAAGTCTTCCTCTGTTCGAGGTAAGTGTAGCGTTTTGTTTTCGGTTCTGGTTTCGGATAATTCATTATTTTCAATATCCGAAAGACCTAAAAACCCTGATAGTTTTCAAAAAATTCCCATAAGTAGGAGTAATACAGTCCTTCAAAAAAATTAATATAATATTTTGTATGTAAGTATGTACCTCCAAACCGGTCAGTTTCATAGAGCGGCACATCGGTGTGGAAACTGTTGAACACCGTGATCAGACACTCCCGCACGTTCTGTATCTTGCGCTCCGTTATAGCCAGCGACGTTATCAGGCGCTTTAGCTCATCTCTCTTGTTTTCCTGTGGAAGAAGAATACATGTATTAGGTCGGGGTATAAGTTTTTTCGCATTATAGTATGTTTGAACTTGTAATAAAATCTTTTTGGCTATAGTATTTGTATCTGGCTGGTTTTGGTAAGAACATAATTCCAAATTCTGATTTTATTAGAGAGAGAAAGATTTTATTACAAGTTCATACATACTATACTGCGAAAAGACTTTTTCCCCGACCTATTATTAAAAGAGGTTTGCTGTATAGTAAGTTATTGTTGTATGAATAGTCGAGTGATACAGGCCAATAGACTAATAATTGTCTGCACGGATAGCGCCGAGTGTAGAATGACCTATAATCACCACGGCCATTGTACGCGACGTGTCGCAGGTTCGACCCCCACGTAGGACAAGAATTTGTGTGAATCACAAAGGCTTATTTCTGGTTACTATGACACCAGCCAGCTACGCAGGACATATAGTGCACAAGCGTGTGCGCAAACACAGGTGCACTCTCTATTCCTTTTACTCTCATAGCCCGATGGGACGGTAATCCGACACGACTGGAGAGAGATCAGGATCATCAGATCAACCCCTTATATATTAACGAGTATCACTAGATCACTAGACACTCTTTCGTCCGTAGTTTTCTCGACCACTTAGTATGTATTATTTGACTTACAATAGCCTTATCCAGCAGCAGTATCTGCCTGTGCGTGGCCTGCCCCTGCAGACTGGCGGTATCTGCCGCGAACAGTCCGGCGCGCGCGGCGAGCTGGTCGTGCAGCGCGCGCAGGGCCTGCACGCGAGCTTCCGCACGGACACGCTCGCTACGGACCACTAACAGCTCGCAAGCTTCGCCTGATAGGCACTCCTGGTGTTGTTACTTACAATAGCCTTATCCAGCAGCAGTATCTGCCTGTGCGTGGCCTGCCCCTGCAGACTGGCGGTATCTGCCGCGAACAGTCCGGCGCGCGCGGCGAGCTGGTCGTGCAGCGCGCGCAGGGCCTGCACGCGAGCTTCCGCACGGACACGCTCGCTACGGACCACTAACAGCTCGCAAGCTTCGCCTGATAGGCACTCCTGGTGTTGTTACTTACAATAGCCTTATCCAGCAGCAGTATCTGCCTGTGCGTGGCCTGCCCCTGCAGACTGGCGGTATCTGCCGCGAACAGTCCGGCGCGCGCGGCGAGCTGGTCGTGCAGCGCGCGCAGGGCCTGCACGCGAGCTTCCGCACGGACACGCTCGCTACGGACCACTAACAGCTCGCAAGCTTCGCCTGATAGGCACTCCTGGTGTTGTTACTTACAATAGCCTTATCCAGCAGCAGTATCTGCCTGTGCGTGGCCTGCCCCTGCAGACTGGCGGTATCTGCCGCGAACAGTCCGGCGCGCGCGGCGAGCTGGTCGTGCAGCGCGCGCAGGGCCTGCACGCGAGCTTCCGCACGGACACGCTCGCTACGGACCACTAACAGCTCGCAAGCTTCGCCTGATAGGCACTCCTGGTGTTGTTACTTACAATAGCCTTATCCAGCAGCAGTATCTGCCTGTGCGTGGCCTGCCCCTGCAGACTGGCGGTATCTGCCGCGAACAGTCCGGCGCGCGCGGCGAGCTGGTCGTGCAGCGCGCGCAGGGCCTGCACGCGAGCTTCCGCACGGACACGCTCGCTACGGACCACTAACAGCTCGCAAGCTTCGCCTGATAGGCACTCCTGGTGTTGTTACTTACAATAGCCTTATCCAGCAGCAGTATCTGCCTGTGCGTGGCCTGCCCCTGCAGACTGGCGGTATCTGCCGCGAACAGTCCGGCGCGCGCGGCGAGCTGGTCGTGCAGCGCGCGCAGGGCCTGCACGCGAGCTTCCGCACGGACACGCTCGCTACGGACCACTAACAGCTCGCAAGCTTCGCCTGATAGGCACTCCTGGTGTTGTTACTTACAATAGCCTTATCCAGCAGCAGTATCTGCCTGTGCGTGGCCTGCCCCTGCAGACTGGCGGTATCTGCCGCGAACAGTCCGGCGCGCGCGGCGAGCTGGTCGTGCAGCGCGCGCAGGGCCTGCACGCGAGCTTCCGCACGGACACGCTCGCTACGGACCACTAACAGCTCGCAAGCTTCGCCTGATAGGCACTCCTGGTGTTGTTACTTACAATAGCCTTATCCAGCAGCAGTATCTGCCTGTGCGTGGCCTGCCCCTGCAGACTGGCGGTATCTGCCGCGAACAGTCCGGCGCGCGCGGCGAGCTGGTCGTGCAGCGCGCGCAGGGCCTGCACGCGAGCTTCCGCACGGACACGCTCGCTACGGACCACTAACAGCTCGCAAGCTTCGCCTGATAGGCACTCCTGGTGTTGTTACTTACAATAGCCTTATCCAGCAGCAGTATCTGCCTGTGCGTGGCCTGCCCCTGCAGACTGGCGGTATCTGCCGCGAACAGTCCGGCGCGCGCGGCGAGCTGGTCGTGCAGCGCGCGCAGGGCCTGCACGCGAGCTTCCGCACGGACACGCTCGCTACGGACCACTAACAGCTCGCAAGCTTCGCCTGATAGGCACTCCTGGTGTTGTTACTTACAATAGCCTTATCCAGCAGCAGTATCTGCCTGTGCGTGGCCTGCCCCTGCAGACTGGCGGTATCTGCCGCGAACAGTCCGGCGCGCGCGGCGAGCTGGTCGTGCAGCGCGCGCAGGGCCTGCACGCGAGCTTCCGCAAGGACACGCTCGCTACGGACCACTAACAGCTCGCAAGCTTCGCCTGATAGGCACTCCTGGTGTTGTTACTTACAATAGCCTTATCCAGCAGCAGTATCTGCCTGTGCGTGGCCTGCCCCTGCAGACTGGCGGTATCTGCCGCGAACAGTCCGGCGCGCGCGGCGAGCTGGTCGTGCAGCGCGCGCAGGGCCTGCACGCGAGCTTCCGCACGGACACGCTCGCTACGGACCACTAACAGCTCGCAAGCTTCGCCTGATAGGCACTCCTGGTGTTGTTACTTACAATAGCCTTATCCAGCAGCAGTATCTGCCTGTGCGTGGCCTGCCCCTGCAGACTGGCGGTATCTGCCGCGAACAGTCCGGCGCGCGCGGCGAGCTGGTCGTGCAGCGCGCGCAGGGCCTGCACGCGAGCTTCCGCACGGACACGCTCGCTACGGACCACTAACAGCTCGCAAGCTTCGCCTGATAGGCACTCCTGGTGTTGTTACTTACAATAGCCTTATCCAGCAGCAGTATCTGCCTGTGCGTGGCCTGCCCCTGCAGACTGGCGGTATCTGCCGCGAACAGTCCGGCGCGCGCGGCGAGCTGGTCGTGCAGCGCGCGCAGGGCCTGCACGCGAGCTTCCGCACGGACACGCTCGCTACGGACCACTAACAGCTCGCAAGCTTCGCCTGATAGGCACTCCTGGTGTTGTTACTTACAATAGCCTTATCCAGCAGCAGTATCTGCCTGTGCGTGGCCTGCCCCTGCAGACTGGCGGTATCTGCCGCGAACAGTCCGGCGCGCGCGGCGAGCTGGTCGTGCAGCGCGCGCAGGGCCTGCACGCGAGCTTCCGCACGGACACGCTCGCTACGGACCACTAACAGCTCGCAAGCTTCGCCTGATAGGCACTCCTGGTGTTGTTACTTACAATAGCCTTATCCAGCAGCAGTATCTGCCTGTGCGTGGCCTGCCCCTGCAGACTGGCGGTATCTGCCGCGAACAGTCCGGCGCGCGCGGCGAGCTGGTCGTGCAGCGCGCGCAGGGCCTGCACGCGAGCTTCCGCACGGACACGCTCGCTACGGACCACTAACAGCTCGCAAGCTTCGCCTGATAGGCACTCCTGGTGTTGTTACTTACAATAGCCTTATCCAGCAGCAGTATCTGCCTGTGCGTGGCCTGCCCCTGCAGACTGGCGGTATCTGCCGCGAACAGTCCGGCGCGCGCGGCGAGCTGGTCGTGCAGCGCGCGCAGGGCCTGCACGCGAGCTTCCGCACGGACACGCTCGCTACGGACCACTAACAGCTCGCAAGCTTCGCCTGATAGGCACTCCTGGTGTTGTTACTTACAATAGCCTTATCCAGCAGCAGTATCTGCCTGTGCGTGGCCTGCCCCTGCAGACTGGCGGTATCTGCCGCGAACAGTCCGGCGCGCGCGGCGAGCTGGTCGTGCAGCGCGCGCAGGGCCTGCACGCGAGCTTCCGCACGGACACGCTCGCTACGGACCACTAACAGCTCGCAAGCTTCGCCTGATAGGCACTCCTGGTGAGATAAGATATAAATTAAAAGTCAAATTAGTAGCTTTAATATTTCAAAAAAATATTGGAAACGTATTTTTTTTATTTATTAAATCAATAAAAAAATACAAAAATAAAACGCAACAAAGGTGGTGAAACGTATGGAAGTGGGGGCTACCAAGTCACTTGCCTGTAAAAGTGTACTAGTATGTGACGTCACACGAGATTTCAACTTTATCACCTTATTTTTTTGTCAACGTGATAAAAGAAAAAACAAGATAGATATTTTTGGTCAAATACCCAATTATTATTTGGGGTCGGGGCAGCATGGCGTCTTTTTCAAATAACCTATTGGGATAAGGGCTGGGATGATGATGAATGATGATGATGTATACGAACATTAAGTTGTGTGAGCGAGGCGGCCAGTCTGGCCTGCGTGTGTTGCGCGTGCAGCTTGCACTTGACCGCCTCCAGCGCCAGCGCGCAGTGCATGGCCGCCGTGTGGGACAACACCCACTGCGGGGTTATCCTGGAGTTACTGTAATATGAAACATTAATAGTCTATGTAGTGTGTAGGTATATTTTGAATGGACCTAGGTAGTATGAAATAATCGAATATAACGTAATATTTATTAGTTAAGATGTCACGGTGGTCTTGAGGCACAGATTTGTATGCACAAGGTTACGGGTTTAATCTAAATACATTAATGGAAAATATTTTTTTTTGTTACACAAACTTATTTAGTTATTCTAAGACAATTGCCAAATGGTGAAGGAATATATGGTAAGAAAAGTTAGATTTCAATTACGTGACCAAGTATAAAAATCAATGCTCAATCATTCTCTTTTTAGGAAAAGGCTTTTACTCAGCAATTATGCAGTTACACACAGTACTTATTAGATAATAGCTATACCCGCGTGGAATTAAAAAAAATGGTAAGTTATTTTCTGAAACAAAAGTAGCCTAAGTTACATCAGCTATATGCCAATAGAAGCCTCGCCAAAATCGATTCAATCATTTCAGAGATTAGCGAAAACAAACAGACACAAAACTAATATCAAAAGCATACATACATACATAAACGTCACGCCTCTTTCCCTTGGGGGTAGGCAGAGATCACATCTTTCCATTTGCTACGATCCTGGTATACCACTTTAGCTTCATCCACACTCATCATATTAAAAACGATTAGTATTATTCATACCTGTTGGTGTTACCACTCTGTGCAGCGGCAGTGGTGTGTGCAGCGAGTGCGTGTGGCAGTGCGGCGCGACGCGCGCACAGTGCGGGCCACAGCGCGCCGCCACACCGAGCTATAGCGGATAGCTGCTCTTCTACACACACAATACATACCAACATCATCTTCCTGCCCTTATCCCATTTTACTTGGGGTGTGCGCAACATATTTTTTTTCTAAACATGTTGCTAATAGTTTTGGCTATGGTTTTATAGTCGGCCGCCTGCCTGACACTAACCCTCTTTGGGAATGCAATTGTTGGTTGTTTACCCGCCACCATTCGTGCTTGGTACAGTGCACTAGGTCTTAAGGTCCATTAGTCGCCTTTTACGACACCCAGTGGCGGATATGGGGTGGTGCTATTCTTTATATCCGGACACCACACGGAATACATACATACATGTACCAAGTAATAAGTACTTAACTTTGAGAATATTTATTTATTGAAGACTGGTTCGATACGGAAGACTGGTTCGGCGACACAAGATAGAGAATCGTGAAAGGACTTGGGGAAGGCCTTTGCCCAGAAGTAAAAAAATATTTATTTATATTTGAATAATTGAATATTGTAAATTGAAAGAGCATGCTGCTGGGGAGTTTGTTGCACTATTTTTTCTCCTACAGCAATAACACGGATAGCGGTGGTTGTTGTCTATAATTATTTATCTTGATGTTCAAAAAATTACTAATATACTATACTGTATTTCTTTTCACTTTGAATATCATTCAGATGTTCAGTTCAATATAATGTATTTATATTTTAATCCTGATAGGCTAATTAATCGCCGTCAAAGACAGCAAAGCCAAGCCATATTTCAATTAACAGCGCCTCTATGTATCCAAATAAATGATTAAAAATAAGGCTTACCCAAGCAAAAAAATTTATAATTCCATATAAAACCTTGATTAAACTTGTTAAATTACTGCGATACAAGGATTAAATTCCTTAGTGCGGGAGTCGTATTATAAACAAGAAAGAAAAGGCAAACGTTAATAAGTTTTATAGGTTTAAATACTCACCGGTATCATTGAGTTCCGTAGTGGAAGTGATGGAGGAGCTCGCCAGAGACGCCACGCTGACGGACAGGGCGGCCGGGCGACTAGTCGCGCGACGGTTCAGCAGTTTGTCTAGTTTACTCTAAAATAAAAAAAAATGTTAAGCTAAGTAATAATATCTAAGACCATCCAAAATTAAGAAACCAAAAGGTTTTAATTTCGAGTAGGCCTTCTCAGGTACTTTCAAAACGTTACTGACTCTAGTTGCTCGGTTACAAAATGTCATTCTTATGAAAAAAAAAGGATGTGTAGGTGCAAGTGAATTAAATGTCTGTGAAACCCCCGCGAAACAAGGATTAAATTCCTTAGTGCGGGAGTCGAAATATAAAAAAAAAAAAACAAACCGGAAACAAATTCCATAACTTACTCTTTCAAAAATAGACATTACCCAACTATTTTACTACATTCTCACGATAAAGTAATAAAACATTACTAACCTCAACATCCCCACTTTCCTCCTGGCCACTTAGAGAGTCAGCTATCCCCTTAGCCTCTATCAGGTTGTCCTTCTTGGCTCGCAGCTCTTCTGCGACTTGCTGCAGCAGCCAGGCTCGGCGCTGGCCGTCCTGCAAGCGCGAGCGGGTGGACTCGCGGTGGGATACTATAAAACAAAGATAATATGAAAGATAAGTTAGGTTTACAAATTATTGCAGCCAAGGGCCACCAAGGGTGGTGTAATAAATACATATTTCTTAACATTCACACAACGCCATCTAGTCTCAAGTTAAGCATACTTAGTAGCTTGTGTTATGAGTACTAGACAACCGATAAACATACTTTTATATTTCTAAAATACATAAATAAGTAAATAAATACATACATAAGCCAAGTAAGGGTAGCTTTAAAAGCGAAATTTTCTGAAGCTGTTATGGAATAATTCTGATATTGTAAGCTAAATATAAAATGTTTAATTAGAAAGAAAATTTCACGATTTGATAAATCATTCGACTAGGACTTGAACTTCAATAGTTTGATTATGCATGCATGACATTCGTGACTATTGGTCTAACATGTTACTCACATTTACTGGACACCTTATCCACCAGTAGGTTGAGTTTCTCTCTGGCTTGCTGCACTCTATCCTCCGCATCTTGTACTCTCTCTTTCAGGGTTGTCTGCTGCTTCCATAGCGACAACTCATCTGGCACTACCACACTGGAGTCAGGCTGGAAAGTACAAGAGAAAGTTTTTAAGTGGAAGAGTGTTTAAAATGGACTGGTATGTTTTAAGCTTTCGCGACTTGTACACATATTTTAGACGACAAACGGGTGGTCATCAGGCCACCCGTGACCACGGTCGGTGCAACTCGATCGAAACGTCGGGAGAAAAGAAATAACGTTTTATATCGCGAGGAAGTCCCGTTTGTCGTCTAAAATATGGTATGTTTTATTGTAAATTATATTGTACTAGCTACTGCCCGCAACTTCGTTAGCGAAAAAAGAGATAGGGATGAAAAATAGATAGTAGCCGATTCTCAGACCTATTGAATATGCATATAAAATTTAGTAACAATTGGTAAAGGTGTATTAGAGGAGTATAGTAGCTAATATTGTGACTCGGGAATTTTATATATAAGATTTTGACAGGCCTGTTGGTCTCGAGGTTAGTGGCCCTGATTGCTATACCAGACGTTGTGGGTTTGAGTCCAACCCAGGACAACTGATTGTGTAATGAGCCCAATTATTTGTTTTGGGTCCGGGTGTATGTATGTATTTAGAAATATATAACTATGTTTATCGGCTTACAAAGTACTCATACCACAAGCAATTTAGCATGCTTTACTTGGGACTAGATATTGTGTGAATGTCGAGTATTTATATTTTATAAGCTCCAAACCTTGCAAAAAGCATTCTTCTTCTGGCACCGCTCCACATCATTGTGGAAGACTTGCAGCCGCTTGTGTCTGATGGTGTCTTTAGCCTCCACATGCTCCATGAGGCTGCGCCACACCATGTAGTACTGACCACGGCACATCCTGAAATATGGAATCATCATCATGCCCCTGCCCTTATCCCAATTTTTACTTGGGGTCGGCGCAACACGTCTTCTAGACATGTTGCTTAAAGTTTTGGCTATGGTTTTATAGTCGGCCGCCTGCCTGACACTAACCCTCTTTGGGAATGAAACAAACTAAATTGTAAATTAACTGTTGTTGCATTGTTCACATATTTTTGCATGCTGTGGTCTCCTATAGTTGAAGAAGTACACAGGATGCATATACCTGTACTTGATTTTAAGTTTTTGATGTGTACAGCCTTTGTTGGAGGCCCATGAAAAAAAAAAAATAAACAATAATAATATGGGTATTCTTCTACTTAAAGATTTTAAAGTTAATATTATGTATGAAAAGAGCATAAGCAAAATGGAGTTAAGTCATTTCTCTTTTTTCTATTTTTATCACACTTTCAAAAGTGGACATATTTTGTGATGTTTTGATAAATGAAAGAAAAGTTTTGTTAGAATGCACAAAGACACAAATATAATTTAAAAACATATTTTCATAAACAAATATATTTTAGGTTGTGTCTCATAGCTGGCCCAAATTAGTACATATGATGATAAAATGTTAACTGAATAAATGAAGAAACTGAATAATAATCATAATTTAAGCAAAACAATTAAAGTTTATACATAAATTTATAAAATAAATAAAATTTCTAAGTGAAATGATGGTTCAAAAAACGCAAAAAGTTATTCCCGTACCGGGAATCGAACCCGAGCCTCCTGGGTGAAAGCCAGGTATCCTAGCCACTAGACCATACGGGATATGAGAGGTGAGGTAAAATTTTGGTAAGGTTTCTAGATACAATAATTTGTGCACTTTTAGCGATAGTAATATTAGAATGAATAGATATTATTACTACACATATTAAGGCACGAAACAATAATGAAAAATGTATTAATTAATGTGTTTCTCACTCAGCGAGTTTATCGACAGACGGCACTTTGTCGGGTGGACATCCCATGGATAACAACCATTCTGCAAACTTCTGTGGCACCTTATCACTGCTCAGTTTTTCTTCGTTCATTTTTACTAAAATAGCAGTCAGTTGCAGTTATTTTACTGGAATTCGGCGATAATAAACAGAAAGCTTTATAACAACAACCCGACAACAACAGATGGAAATTCAAATTTGACAGTGACAGAGACAATTGCGAGATATACGAAGTTTTGATACCCATAGACTACACGAAAACCGGATCACGTTTCTTGATTTCTTTACTGGCAATCGGGAAATACTACCATTTATTTACGAGACAATATTTTTGGACTATTATAAAGATTAAGAAGTTAATTTAAGTAATAATTCCTTTTTTTTGGTTATATCATACAGCATTATTAATATTATCAAGTTTCTGAACAAAGTATTCCTTGATAAAGCAGTCTCCGAAACGTTATTGATCCCCTTATTTGGGCTGTTTCATTAATTTCACCTACATTTTGCTCTTAGTTTTCAGGGTACCATTGGAAGGTATTTGGTACCAGCATGTATCAGCTGAACTTAACAACTGGTGTAACAACACTAAGTTACGCACGAATTGTCACGTCAATGCGTCAAAAGTCGTCAACATCAAGTTGTCAAATTAAACAATGTTTACGTTCTATCCTTAATTTTTTATAAAACAAAAACAATGTTAGGAAACTTAAAAGAGTTTATTTCAGTCGTGCAAGATGGTTTAACATCTAACAACAATTTACGGCACACGTTACAAGAAGTACAGAAAGTGACAAATATATTCAAAGATAGGCAAAAAGTAGCTCACGAGAGCAAAGTCAATTACGGGGCTGGGGGTGCCTTGCTAGAGAAATACCAAGAAGAATGGGCTACAATACACGAAAACGCTGATATAAACGCCAAGGCAGCTGACGAAGTAGATAAATTGATATTAGAATTACATGATGCGACAAAAAAGCGCTTACAAAGTGCGAATGAGTTAGCGAACAATTTGTCCATGATTCCTACGCTGACAGCGTCTGTGGCGCAGTGTATGGATAGTCTGAAGAACGTGCAGAGTCTGATGCAGTCCGTCGAAGAAGAGTTAGTCGAATTTGAAGACATTGTGGAGCGGAGTAAAATGGAGAACTGGAAAATGGACCATCACTATCATCTCACTATGTATAAGGAGAAGAAAATGGGTAACTATTGCCTCATGCTATTAAACATAGATCTTTACTTTTAAAGAGTCTTTAGTGATAAAAACGAGAAAAGATGGGCCTTGATGTATCACATTGTGATAGTGAAGTAATTGATTGTAAAGGTTGATTATAATCATTTAAATATGGCTTGCAGTGATTGTTGGGTTAGTAGGACATGTCAGATAAATCTTGCATTAGATTATACCAATTTTCAAAGACTTATCCAATGCCACTATGAATCCAATAAGAATCAAGTTGGGCATAATAGTATAAAGCATCACAGAGAAATTTCCACAACCATTTTATGATTCCAATAACTTAATAACTTTTTCTATATTTCAGTTGCACTAGAAGAGGTCCGAAACAAACTAGCCAAGGAGAATAGCCAGCTGAACCTGGAGCGAGAGAGGCAGCAGCTGGCAGAGTTCCAGGTCAAGAGAGAGCACAGCTCCAACGCCTTTCAGCAGGATGTTGCCAAGTACTTAGCTGGGATTACTCCACCAAGTAAGTTATCAATAGCATTCAAAGATAATAAAAAAACATGATTCACTCATGCCACTACCAAATGACCACATTTTGTTTTTTTGCTACATTTACTTGTGTGATATGAACAACTAGCTTTTGCCCGCGGCTTCGCACGTGTTAAGAAGTATTATTGTTTAGCAAGTTAGTGTAAAAAATTAGGGCCTACAAAACTTCCTTGTACACAATATTCTTAACTAATTTGTCATTTGGCGCTATACCTATCAAGCTACTGGGAGAACTTACTCTTGAGGAATCAACATAGAACTGCCTATGAGAGAAGCAATGTTCTCTCAAGTCAATACCCGCAAATTTGAGAGTTTGCCCCTGAGACTTGTTTATAGTCATGGCTAGTCAAAAATCTAAGAAGATTTCTACAAACATCCCCTATTTCTTCTAAAATCTTTCTTAGCAGATGCCTACGTTATAGTACCTACCTATGTGCACGTAAAGTCTCAGCCCGATCGGTTTAATTTTGACAAAGTTTCATAAAAAAATTCATCCCCTATTTTATCCCCTTGGGGTAGAATTTATCAAAATCCTTTCTTAGCGAATACCTACGTCATAACATCTACCTGTATGCCAAATTTCAGCCCGATCCGTCCAGTAGTTTGGGCTGTGCGTTGATGCATTAATTTCGATCGAATTTGATTACCATAAAAACGGTTCTCTGTCTATCTTAAAAGATAGACATATACTGTCGCGGACATTTTTTTAGATCATTTCAATAGGAATAATTCTTACATACATATATTGTGTGTGTATCTTGAACCGTTTTCGCAGCGCACGCAACAGAGGCCCTCAAGGGTGAACAATTTTCCCCGTTTTTTTTACATTTACCATTATTTCTTCACTCCTAATAGTTGCAACGTGATATTATATAGCCTAAAGCCTTCCTCGATAAATGGTCTACTCAACACAAAAATAATTTTTCGATTCGAACCAGTAGTTCCTGAGATTAGCGCGTTCAAACAAACAAACAAACAAACTCTTCAGCTTTATAATATTAGTATAGATAAATTAACACGGCTGCTGTTTCAATCATCTGTCATAGATGCTAGAGGCCAATGATGATGATGATGATGATTAATAGATATAGCAGTTATGCGACAAATTTGAAAAATACATGGAATACCAATGACTACCCAACTTTGGTGAATGCTCAGCGATGGGGTACGGTCCATTGGTTTTTTACCACCTAAATTTACTAACTTAATAGCCTTTTTTTTGAATAATCAATTTTTGAAGCCTTAAGACACAAAGGTTATTGTTACCTAACAACAGTTCAGCACACAACAGCAACCTCCTCCTGCTTCTGTTGTTCATTGATCGGTTGACACATATTGTGTAGAATGTTACAATTATTTGAAAACTAGCTGACTCGGCAGACTTCGTACTGCCCCAACGATAAATAAGAAAAAAGTCGCACCTTTTAAACCTTCCCTAGGCCTCCACGAACAATTCAAGACCAAGATAAGATAAATCCGTTCAGCCGTTCTCGAGTTTTAGCGAGACTAACACAAACAGCAATTGATTTTTATATACATACTAGCTGACTCGGCAGACTTCGTACTGCCCCAATCGATAAACAAAGGACCTAAACTTTCGTATAGGAAAAAAAAAGATTTCAATTATTCGATTATTTCTCACCTTTTAAACCTTCCCTAGACCTAGCCACGAACAATTCAAGACCAAGATGAGATAAATCCGTTCAGCCGTTCTCGAGTTTTAGCGAGACTAACAAACAGCAATTGATTTTTATATATAAGAAGATATAGGTTATGCTGCCTTGGTAGTAACCATTGTAACACAATACACTAAAGAGGGACCTACCTATAGTCCGCAACGTACCTCACTATCCCTACATTGTCTACCTGCTCCTAATTATATGTTCCTTTCAGGTCAACCTTCAACACCAAAAGTAACTCTAGAACAAATCCAACTGGACGATGACTGCACTGACTTGGAGAAGTTCCTCGACAGCTGATGTGGCAGCCAGCGTGGTGCAACGGTATAGTGATACCTCAGAGCTTGTACAATTAAGACTAATGCATTCTATTTTATATTCCAAAGTTAATATAATATTTGTTAAATATTAAAAATATGTTTTTCTTTTTTTAGCCAATTTCGAATTTTGGTTCACATATGATTGGCCCTTCCTCGCTATTGCTAGCAAATAACACCCTGAAGCTTGAACAATTCATATAAAATTTATTTGTTCTCTCGTTAAATACCTAAAGAATTCAATTTTTGTACTGTTAACCTTTTTTATGAACTGAAATTATTTTTCTTATTCAATAATAAAGTCAAAAATACAAAAATATATATACAAAGCATTTATGACTAGTAAAAATAAGCACATTGCTAAAACAGCTTTATCGGAACACGGTTCACGCCGGTCACGACATTGTTCGATACAGGTCTGCGAGGGATCCCACTAAAACTCCATACACAGCAATAATTATATCAAAAACTGGCTCCGACCACTAAAAGTTGACGGACGCATTATATAAAACAGTCAAAAATATATCAGTACGCCACACACAAAAATGAATTTACTTATTCGACAACTGGCACGGGGTGCGCTTGGCTTGTTGACCGGCTACAGGCCACAATTCACAACTGACCACTGCTGTTCAACTGTCAGTGGCGGGAGTGCGTGTAAATCGTAAAAATAAATGAGTGGCAATCGTGTGGGGACAGCTATGCGCAGCGACTTGCTACGTCTTCCTCATGATGGGGTGCAGGTCGCCGCCGCCGTGCGCGGACAGCTTGGCCTTGCCGGCCGCGTGGTTCTTGATGCACGGCCCGGCGTCCTTCATGGACACGCTGCCGTCGTCCAGGTCCTCGTCGGACGAGAAGTCGGACACGCACAGCGTGAGGTGTCGCTTCTTGGGCGGCACCACGTGCAGCGTCCACCGCACGGGCCCCTTGTGGCTGCCCTTCGTGGCGTCGCGCGCCTCGTAGTCCGTGTCGGACGCCGCTCGCTGGAACTCGCTCTTCAAACACCGCAAGTTCTTACTCGGTCTATGGGTTTGCTCCTTTTTTTCCCCCCTCGGGGGGGTGTGGAAGTTTTTTAAATTCATAACACTCGACGTCTGCCCCTTTGAATTCAGGTCGGGAAAATTTTGTGAATATATCACGACGCTGTCCACCGGTTTCTCTTTATGAAATTTTGCCGGCTGCTTGGTCTTCGTGTCGCTTTCGGAAGGAGAGCTCGAGGCGCGCTTCTCGGCTGAATTTCCACTACTGCAGCTGGTGTTGCTGTTGCTGGTGCTATATTGCTCAACAGCTTGCTTTTCTAGTTCTCGAAACTTGGTGTCTATACTCTCGTCGGAAGCCTTGTACTGTTCCAGCGCTTCTTTTTCGAGTTCCTCGAATTTGTGATCTACATTTGGTGGTCGAACTCTTGTTCCAGGAAGCACCATCTTTGGACTCAGTTTGAGTAGGCCGGGAGTGACGAGCTTCTGCGCCAGCCTCACGACGGGGGTGAGCCCGATCGGCGCTGGCGCACTCATACTGAGCACTGTGCTGTATAGACGCTTCTTCCTAAGTCCTGTGTCCATAGCGGCCGCACTTGTCGACGGTACCTGACTATCCGCTACGATTTTGTCTTGGGTCTTTGGACTTTCCGGTTTGTCAGCTTGTGACGCTTGCGGCTCGGATGTAGACACCAGGGCCTGTTCGTTGGTACTGCTGGTGCTTTCTTTCTCCTCTGGTAGTTCCTCTGTCTTGCCCTCTTCGGGCTCCGTCCTGGCAGGCGCCTTTGAGCCGGAGGGGGCTGCAGCGTGTTGGACGTGGGTGAGGTGGAACCTGTGGTCCAGGCGCGGCGAGGGGTGGTCGCGCGGCCACCACACGCCGTAGCGGCGGTCGGGGCAGCGCGCGGGGCGCTGGCCGGTGGGCGCGTAGCGGCTCACGTTGGTGCCGCGGTAGGGCGGGCACCGCGCGGCCGACGCCCGCATCACGGCCTGCACGCTCGCTGACAGCCGCCCCATGGCGCGCTGGCACTCCGTCAGCTGAGGAGGCCGCGGCGGATCGAACTGGAACTAAGAGACAAGAAAATTTAGTTCATGGAATGCCATTAAGGAAAGTGTTGTTAAATATTGGCCTAAAAGATAAAGTCAAGCTCACTTTGCACGTCGGGTCGCAAAAGAGTTGCGCAGGCACGTCGAGGCAGTAGGAGGGCGGCGGCGGTGCGAGCGCGGTGAGCCGGCGCGGCTGGCGGCGGCGCGCGCGCATCTTGCGCGAAACGGCGGGCGGGCTGGGCGCGCGCGGTGGAGGGGGCGCGCGCGGGGGCGCGGGCGCCCACAGCGCGCGCACGCTCAGCACGCGCGCGGCCAGCGCCGCCTCCTCGCCCGCGGCCCGCGCCCCACTCGGGCCCCAGCGCTCGCTAACTGCCGATCGGTGCCAATTAATTCCACTACTCGGGTGTTTTGGTGTAGGACATAGACATAATAAGAAGTTGGGGAAAAAGTTTCTTCGCATTTTTTAAGAAAAATTAAAACATTTTTAATATAGCTTATTTACATTTAACTAAAACTGGTACTATGTATGTACCATTTTGTTCGATAATCTTTTCCAATCTCGTAGGTAGGGACAGGATCCCAGTGCTATAAAAATTTTGGGACTTTTTATCAAAATACCGCGACAAGTGGATTTGGCAGTCCTCTCGTGATCTTAACCTAACACTGCCTAAACAGGTGGAAATCTGAAGGTGCAAGGTCAGGATTAGACGGCGGATGCATTAACACCTCCCAGCCAA